>CAVLGL010000046.1:14173790-14668790 GCA_963668995.1 Parnassius mnemosyne | reverse complement strand
GCTAGAGGTAGTAATGAGCCGTGATAGCTCAGATGGTTAACGTTCGCTATAAATTTCACAGTACGCGAGCAAATCGGGTTCGATCCCCGCCGGCACCAATGAAATTGATAATTGAAATTTTAAGTGTTGATTATTTCCACGTGCTCGGCGGTAAAGGAAAACATCGTGAGGAAACCTGCATGTTTGAGAAATAAAAAAAAATATTTCGAAGACATGAGAAGTTCAGGGGCAGCGCGGCGGAGATTTACTTGCCCTAAAACCCTCTCAGCAATGAGAGAAGGCCTGTGCCCAGCAGTAGGAACGTATATAGGCTGTAATTTTACAAACTTTTTATCATATTTATATTGTTTGCTAATTAGTTTTTCTTTGAATCAGATTTTAAATTAAAATACTGCATATTAATTTTTACAAATAAGCATAATTCCAAGATAAAAATTCCAGACAGTGTTAGGAAACCATTCGTTATAAAAATATCTCTTAACTATTCGGTACTATGCATGTTATATATTGCTCTAACACTTTTTTTCTGGAGAACGAATGTGGATTGTATATCTGTTGAGTTTCCCCAGTATATGACACCGTAAGTGAGGAGTGGATAAACGCTTCCAAAATAGGCATTACTAGTAACACTCATATTTGTAGTCTCTGCCAGGATGGAAAATGCGTAACATGCACTGGATAACATTTTTATTTATTTTTTCCATATGTGCCTTCCAGCTTAGATGATCTATTTCGATTCCTAGAAAATGTATGTTCTTTACTTCTTTGACCGCCATATCTTTTTTGTTTGGCATGTATACTATTGTAATTTCTAAATTGTACACGTTTGGTTTTTGACAAGTATACTTTTAAGCTTATTGACTGCAGCCAATCAATAACTGTTATCAATATTTTATTTATTTCATTTTCATAATCAAAATCATTTGACTCATCAATAGAAATAAATATAGTTGCATCATCGGCATACATTACATAGGTGGGTAATTATGTTTGGGAGCTAAGACGGCCCCAATATTTTGTTATGTCTTAGCGGTAAGATGAACAATCAGCGTTAATGTTGACGCCAAAATATTTCTGATTATGTTGCTAGAAAAGGTCATTCATTGTAAGCGATTGCAGCAAGGTTAGATACACGCTTTGAATTATTTTTTCTTTTTATTCGCAGTATTTTTACAAATATGGCAGAATTTCTTAATTAAAAAATATTTGTTCTACAAGTCATTTTATCATTTCAATAATGTTATGGTAGACTTTGAGTATTCGCTTAAACCCTTATCCAACGTTGATTACAATGATTATTTATGCATTCATAATATGTGCCATAAACTAGCCGTATCGCGTAATGTTACAATTACTAGAGGCATTTATAACTACAACACAGACGATAATTTTCAATGCTACAGCCGAGTATGCAGCGCTGGTCAAACAAATCACTTGTTGTTTGTGTCGCTGTAACAAACAGCGAATCATTTAAAATTTTCCTTTCTAAATGATGTAAGCAATATTATTTTTAAATTAAAGCAACACTTCTGTTTGTTTTGTATATTCTGAAAGGTATGATAATTTGGTTTTTTTACGTGGTAGAGCTAAGGTGTAGTAGCCACTTACCATCTAGTGGAATGAAGGTCACACACTAGTCACTTCAGTTTTATTAGAAAAACTAATAAATATATATATATATATATATACATATATATATAAATATACATATATATACACATATATATATATATATATATATATATACATATATATATAATCCAAAATCTCAGCAGTACCGGAAACGATGCTGCTACATTCGGTCTTCAGCTTTGACAGTCAGCTTTTTCTGGCAGACAGATCTCTGGCAAAGATTTCGGAGCCCTGGTTCCACTCGATCGCTTCTTCAATACAAGCTGTATTGAAGTTGCGTAAATCCCGTCGCATGCATTTGGAGATCTGTCTGTTCAGTTGCCTGTATGCTTCGTTTCTCGTCTAACAACCATGAGATTAAGAGTGCGATCGGAGAATTTTTGTGTTCTTCTGCGGTGGGTCTTATAGAACTTAGCTCCGACCGCATGAACAGTTTCTACGAGCTTGTCATTCATATCATCCACTGAATTGCAATCTTCTGGGCACTGAAAACTGTTTTGTAACTCGAGCTGAAAGGTTTCGGGACTTTGAATTAGACCACGACGGGTACGGAGCATTGACTTCATTAGACAAGACCTCTTCTACTTAACGTTTAGGTTCAGTATACTTCTAACCATTCGGTGATCGCTACCAGTTTTCATCCTAGCGACACTGAACATCGACACATCACTGAACAGTTGCCACTTATTCTTCATAAGCCATATAGCATAAAGCTCGCCTTTTGTACAAATATTTACTGCAATAAAGAATAAATAAATAAATAATGAAGTTAATCTCATTTTTGTCGAACCGTCGGGGCTCGACCAGGTCCACTTCCTGTATGGCCGCTTCTGAAAGAAAGGGTAGAATGTAGGACTGCACACTTATCTATTCCCAGCTCCATTCTAAAAAAGTTTCTAAAATCACAAGTGATTTTTAGTAATTTCATACGCTGGCAAGGATTGGATGCGAACAATTTGAGATCATTCATATAGCAAAAGTGGGTCACTTTTATACTTCCTTTCTTGAAACCTTCTTCCGGAGTCCTCTAGTAAGGTTTTGAGAGGGTTGAGGGAGAGGCAACACCAGAATGTACTTTAAAAATTGCCCTGAAAGATACCCCTTCTTATCCTTATGCGGCTTTTTGCATCCGTCATCCAATCGCCTAGATGAAAAAGGACTACGTATTATAACAGTTACGAACTTACTATTATTATTATTATGTGGTATTTATAAAGTTTTCTCATCCGGTTGGGCTGTATAAATAAATAAATGAAAATAATAAATATACAAAAGTATCAGTTACTTACTTACTTATTTTCACGCACAATCCCTGACGGGGTAGCCAGAGAGAACAGATCGCCAAGTGTCACGATCCTTACAAACCTCTTTCGCTTCTTTCAAAAGTATCAGTAAAATAAAATAAATGAATAAATATATTCCAACATAAATATGTCGGAAATTCAACAGAGGATCTCAGTTCTGATCTCTGTAATACATCAGGATACCATTAATTATTAAAAATAATAAAATTGTGAGAGCGGATATTCAACTTGCGTTGTATATAATAATTTATATACGTGGTAGAGCCATGCTGCAGCTATATTTGTAGTATAGTTGTTGCACGAATGGGTCGGATCGACCGGGAAAGGACCATGCTCTCACATAATACCAGCGTAAAATAGCAGCAGTGAGTGTACAGAACTGGAGACCCTTTTTACTGGAAACGAGGCATTCAATCTAAGTCCTCAAGGCTGACAACACATCTGCATTGTGATTCGCAAACGAGGATAGATGTAGATGTCTATGTATCACAGCCACCACTTACCATCAGGTGGACTGTGGGCTCGTTTGTCACCCTATTCTTAAAAAAAAATTAGCAGGGCAGCCTCTCGGCAACACCATCCTCCTTGCTTGCACTAGACGAATTACTAACAACGAACAGAACCACGACGCTATCTTAGCACTTGTAGAATGACTTCACTCGTAGAATGGCTTAAGCGGAATCTCTCGCGCATTTTTTTCTTAATGTGTCGGCTGTTAGCCCTGCGGCTTTGACAGCTTCATCTAATTAGGTTCGTAAGTGAAGACTTACGAACTATTGAGTGCAACGACTCTGACGGCGGCGAGGCGGCGCCAAGCGCCGACTGCAGTCCCGAGGCACCCCGACCCCTGCTTTCGGAGTTAGGCTCGTAAATTTTCGCACTAAGCGAAATGTTTTTAAAGTTGCTGCTTTTTGCATTTTAATATATAAAGGACATTGCTCTGCATCCGTACATTGTTCGCCCTGGAACCAAGAGCATCGGAAAATTATGTATTTTATTGTTAATCATTAGTAAATTCCTATTTGATCTTATTTTTATAGCGGACTAGCTGCATAATAGATATATTTCAAAAAAGTATCAGATTTTGAGGTTATAATCGAATCACGAATATTACGGTTTTTCATAGGTCTGAGTGATTTTTAACAAACTGAAAAACGATGTCCTAATACATTTAGCTACTTTTTCTATCTATCTGGATAATTAGGTATGCAGTTTTTGTTCTAAAGCCTAAGTGTATGTAAGTGCAACGTATAAATGCATAGAATCTAGTTAACAAACCTGCTTTCTGAGCATTGATTTTGAAATGAGAGATAATGTTTGTATGTATTAATGTAAAAATAAAAATGTATGTTTATAATGGCTGTAAGCATTTAGATGTTGTCAGTAGCATATACGGTACGGTAAGATACCTAGTACCTAAATGTATAAGGATTAAGGCTGTCAGTCACGCCGCTAGACATGCCGTCGAACAGCGAGAGTATCCACCAAGGTTTCAACCAAGTTACAACAGCGCGCGCATGAACAGCGTGAATATTATCGACTACTATCTAGTGCATTTGCAAGCGTGTGCGTCTGTACGGCGCTGTTCAAACGCGTGACTATGAAACCAGCCTTACCGACTTAGCACCTAATTGGTAGTATAAGTTGTTTTCACACCTACATTAACATATTATGTTTTAATTAGAAATAAAACACAGATTAATTTCATGTTAATTGTTCATCTTCTAAATTGGAAATTAGAATATTGTCTAAAAATTGTGTATGGATGTCGATATTATTTTGATGTCTCGTAAAGCTCAAGTACCAAGTAATGGTCCATAACATGGGAGAAGTAACCGGTTTATATTTTTTAAATTTATTTAACAAATTACAGATAATACAGAGAATATATTATGGTACAACGTAAGCTTACTGAAAACTTTACCGTGTACCACAAGCCGCCGACTTAAAATTTGACAGATAAGCTACACCTTACGGGTTCGAACCTGTCCATCCTTTGGCTACGCGTAGACAGCGATGACCATCCGTGTGTCTACAGGTGCCGCTATAGGTCCCATAGCGGTAATGCCGAAACAGACCGACTCATCGACCACGTCCAAATGGCTACAGATTCCTTGCTACAACAGGTCCCATCCGCAGAGATCGTGATCCTTGGCGATTTTAACGCCCACCATGCCGAATGGCTCGGTTCACGTTTAACCAATCATGCGGGGAGATCTCTTTATGACTTTGCCTTGGTCTGACACAACTGGTTACATTGCCTACGCGGATTCCAGATGTTGAGGATCATACACCTTCCCTGTTGGACCCTATGCTGACCTCTCATCCGGACGGATATCAGGTTTCCGTCGATGCCCCTCTTGGCTCTTCGGACCATTGTCTGATCCGGAGTGTGGTGCCACTCACGCTCCCCTCGCGGTTGCGTTCTGCAGGTTGCCGCCGTGTTTGGCATTACAGGTCGGCGGATTGGGACGGAATGCGGTCTTTCTTTGCTTCCTACCCATGGGGGCGGGTTTGCTTTTCGCCGGATGATCCCAGCGCTGTTGCTGACTCTGTCACTGATGTGGTGCTACAGGGAATGGAACTATTTATTCCATCATCTGTGGTACCCATCGGAGGCAGATCTCAGCCTTGGTTTGGTCGCTCCTGTAAGACTGCATTATGCAGTAAGCAGGAGTGTTATCAAGCCTGGGCTGCGGCTTCGGCGACTCGGGTTGTAAACACCAGCACACTTAAAAAGAAGTATACCTTCTCCTCCAGGTCCTTCAAAAGAGTTATTGCCAAGGCAAAGTCAGAGCATATAGGCAGAATTGGCGAGAAACTAGTTCGCCTTCCTTCGGGAATCCGTGCATTCTCGTCTCTCGCCAAGGCTGTCCAAGGGAATTTCTGTAAGCCATCACTACCATCTCTGCACAGGGAGGACGACTCACTGGCCCACGACGCAAAAGACAAAGCCGACCTTTTAGGCTCCCTTTTTGCGTCCAACTCGACAGTTGATGACGGAGGGAACACACCGCCGACCATCTCGCGATGTGAGTGCTCCATGCCGGAAGTGCGGTTCTCACAGCGCTCGGTTCGCAGAGCACTCCTCTCCCTTGACATCCACAAGTCGAGTGAGCCTGACGGAATCCCACCAATTGTGCTGAGGACGTGTGCTCCGGAGTTGGCACCGGTTCTAACGCATCTTTTCCGGTACTCCTACTCCCTAGGCGTAGTCCAGAAATCATGGAAGACAGCTTTTGTCCACCCGATCCCTAAAATAGGCGACCGCTCAGACCCGTCCAACTACAGGCCTATCGCCATCACCCCCTTGTTCTCCAAAATAATGGAATCCGTTATAAACTGCCACCTTGAGGATCACCAGCTGATTAGTGACTCCCAGTACGGTTTTCGTAGGGGTCGATCAGCTGGTGATCTTTTGGTCTACTTAACTCATAGATGGGCGGAGGCAGTAGAGTCCAAGGGGGAGGCATTGGCCGTTAGTTTGGACATTGCGAAGGCCTTCGATCGGGTTTGGCACAAAGCGCTTCTTTCGAAGCTCCCTTCCTAACTTATTATGATTAAGAGTATCAAACGCTTTAGTGTAGTCTACAAAGACTACCAAGACGTGTCTCTTATTATCTAAATGCTTGTAAACGCTGTTAGTGAAGGTCGATAACAGTTGGGTGGTATTTTTCTGCGGTTGAAAGCCATACTGTCTTTCCGTTATTATATTATTTTGAGCATTGAAATCATAAACCTGTCTGCAAATTTTTTTTCAGCAATTTTATCAATTACGGGTAAAATAGTAATAGGCCTATACATAGGTTCGCGCCAAACGTTATATATAGGTTGTCCACAGTCGTCGTAGGTGGCAAAGAGGTTATTGTAATTTGTATTTGAACTTAAGAGTAGTAATTGTATTTGCGCAATTTGAATTTAACTTGATTTGATCGCACTAGTATTTGTTATTTGTTAATTTGATTTGTGTCTTTTCTTTTGTGCTAACTTGTATTTGGTTGATACGTAGTAATTCGTATTTGTGTAATTTCCATTTAACGCGATTTGATAGGAACTGCATTTATTAACTGTTAATTTTTTGTTGTATTTTTTATTTGTTATCTTTGTAATTTGTGCTCGAGCCACGTCGTAATTTGTATTTAGTAGTGATGTCATCGCTCAAGCTACTAATCCGTTGCCTGCGGACTGAGTTGCGCTGGGCCACAAGCGCCCATGCTTTGATAGGTCGACGGGATGGGGTCCATAACTTGATGAAGCGGTTCGAGCAGGTGGATGCTCGAAGGTCCCCAGTGGAAGAGGCTTACGCTGAGCTCGAGGATTCGGATGTGGAGAAGGGAGTCCTGGACTTCTGCTTCGCAAGCTATGAGCAGTTCTTTTCGCTCACGGACGAGGTGATCGAGGCTGAAGGCAGGTATGCCGAGGAGGTGCGTGAAGCTCGGATGAGTGGCCTGCCCGAGTCCTCTCGGGAGCAGCTTTAGCCGGAGCTGTTGGGACGACTCCCAACTCTGGACCTGCCAAAGTTCTCCGGGGTCCTTTCCGAATGGCTGACCTTCGTTGGTCTTTTCGACAGCCTAGTGGACGCCCGGAGTGATTTGACCCCGAGCCAAAAGATGGCGTACCTTCTGGCCTCACTGGAGGGGGAGGCCCTGGGCGTCGTCGCCCACTTGAGATTGTCGGACGACGCCTACCAGACTGCTCGGGACCTCCTAGCCAGAAGATACGCCAACGTCCGGCGAATTGCGGACGAACATGTAAAGCAGCTTCTAAGCCTCCCGCTGCTTAGTGACCGGGCCAGACTGCGTCCGGACCTGTTGGATCCAGTTTTGGTGGCCTGTAATACGTTGAGGCGGCTGGATTTACCAGTGGGCGAATGGGCTTTTTTGTTGCTCCGCATCGTGCTGTCCCGTCTACCTCTCGACCTTCGAATCCATTTTGAGGAGAGGTACGGCGGGGACGAGGTCTCCTATATTCCGCCCTTCTATGACCTGCTGCGGTTTTTGGAGGAGCAGTGCCAGCAGATCGAGAACGCGACGGGCGCCGTTGACGACTTACGAGCCGTGCCCAGTGAAAGGCTGAATCCGCCAGGCAAGTCGTCGTCAACCCCCCCCTGCTCCTATTGTCGAGTGCCGCCTGGCAGAGCCCCGAGAGTCTCCTCTCGGGGCTCTGCCAGGCCCTCGATCCCAACGGGCAGGGGCGCTCAGCCACGGCCTCTGCCGGGCGACTCTCGGCGCCCGCCGGCCAGCCACCGGGCCCCTAGGTTTGGAAGGGGCCCCTCTCCCGACCAGTCGGGGGGTAATTCCCCCAGGGGCGGGGGTTTCATCACCCCCTCTCAGCGTGTGGAGAGGAACTTCACGGCCACTCATCGGTCCGCTGGACCCTTCTCACTCCCGTTAGCTGAGTGGCCGCGACTGGTGTACCACTGTTCCTCATTTGATGGAGGCGGCCCTGGCTAGCTGCCGCCTTAGCTCCCACCACGGCCGCCTCCACTGAGCCTTAAGCCGTCAACAGTCCACTTGTCAAAATGTTCTGTTGCCGACGGCATCAGTGAAGGCGTACAACCCGAGTGGCGACTGTTAGCGGTTCGCGCTCTATTGGTCTCGTGTTCACGCCGTGTGGCCTCTGGCGGCGACTGGGATTACTGTCGGGCTGTCGAAGTGCGACATTGAATACGATGTGGCGGTGGTCAGACAAAGTGACCACCTCCTCCGCCACCCGCCAGCCCGACAGCATTTGCATTGCAGGAGGAGTTGCCCACGTGAGATCCACGATGGACTCCCCCTGCCACCGTACACATGTGCTTACGGACCCCTGATTCATCAATCGGAGGTCCAGTCCAGCCACCCATACCATCACTGTCTCCCCCTTGAGATCGTCTCTAGAGTTGCCCCAAGCCCTTGTGTGGGCATTAAAATCTCCCAGAGCGATCAACAGACGAGGTTGACATTCGCGAACACAATTCGCCACCTTGTCTAGGTACGCCTCGTAGTCGGCAAGGGACCTATTAGGAGAGACATAGCAGCCCACTATGGCCAAGGGGCCCCATTGCACTGCAACAAAGCCCTGCCCTCTTCTCAATAGAGCGCAGGGTGGGGCACCCTCTCCACCCCTCCAGTAGATGGCGACGGAGCCCGATTCATCACCGAACCAGCGAGGATGGTCGGGGACGGCATAGGGCTCTGCTACTACTGCAAGGGCAACCCGCCACTCCGCAATGGTTTGCATGAGCAAATGATGCACATTACGGCAGTGGTTCAGGTTGCCCTGGAGGACTTTACCAGTCGACAGGTTGACCAGTCGGGGGGTAATTCCCCCAGGGGCGGGGGTTTCATCACCACCTCTCAGCGTGTGGAGAGGAACTTCACGGCCACTCATCGGTCCGCTGGACCCTTCTCACTCCCGTTAGCTGAGTGGCCGCTACTGGTGTACCACTGTTCCTCATTTGATGGAGGCGGCCCTGGCTAGCTGCCGCCTTAGCTCCCACCACGGCCGCCTCCACTGAGCCTTAAGCCGTCAACAGTCCAATTGTCAAAATGTTCTGTTGCCGACGGCCTCAGTGAAGGCGTACAACCCGAGTGGCGACTGTTAGCGGTTCGCGCTCTATTGGTCTCGTGTTCACGCCGTGTGGTCTCTCCTTGGTGGTGGGAAGATTAGGGCCCCTCTGGAGCGTTGAATCACGCTGGCAAGGGGTATTAGATTTGGTTTAGTCGAGCACTTAGTTAAAAATTCATTAAATTAAAATTAAAAATGCTTTTGGGCTTTCCGCGAAATTTACATATTTGTAGCGTTTGTGATTAAAATAATTGAATTTAATCTATTCCTTTAAATGCTACTGCATGTGTTTTGTAAATATATTTAATCACTGTATTTGATTGTTGCGTCTGTTTGCTGAAAGGAAAATTTGAATTCATTTGAAATTGAATGTCGCGCTATTTGGAAAATTGTGTATATGTTTTGTGATAGTGTTTAATCATTTTGCTTTGTGAAAATGAAGGCTGAAATTAGATAACCCTATTTGTGCCGAAAGGAATAAGGAGTCGTTCCTCCGTTGGTTTTCGCATTTGTAGGCATTGTCTAAGATAGAATTTTTTTTTTTTTTACGTGGGGAAATCCTCATGGATACCTTCCGCTACGGGGGCAACGAAAAGGTTATGCCGGACTCATACCGGCTAAAACCCCACGGTGGTCACCATCAGCGTATACGAGGGGTCCCGGGATCTCCGTTCGGAACGCAACCGGGGCCCCTCCGTCGCTTGCTACACCTATAGCACGTCCCGGGGACAGTAATTCCTGCCCCCAGCACCCTCGCAGTGCTATCACGATGTCTCGAGATCACTTCCGAGTCATCGTCCTCCTCAGGGGTTACATAGCTAGACGCTCGAGGCCCCCGCCCCGAGCGTCTGCAACCCCGGAGGCCCCGTTTCTGGTAGGGGAACACCGTTTTCAATAGGAGGGCCGTGACGAACGCCTTGGCGACGTCGTCTCCGTGCGGGATCCGCCCTCTCCCGATCCCGCTCAGAAGCCTCCTTCTGAGTCATAACAGAATCCCCGCTCAGCATCGCCGACACGACTGCTGGCAGGGACAGGTCCCGTCCAATGCGGCTCACCAGGATTGTCCGCTCCCGTTCCCACGCTGGGCATACTGCGAGCGTATGAGAAGCGAAGTCCTGGTCCTGTCCACCACAGTGGAAGCAGTTCGCTGTCGCCTCGCGTCCGATCTTACACAGATAATCACCGAAGCACCCATGCCCGGTAATTATCTGTGTAAGTCTGTAGGTGAGTCTTCCTACTCGTCGCTGCATCCAGGCATCGAAGTCCGGCAGGATTGCTCCAATGACGCGTTTGTATTCATAGCGCTCTTCGAGTCGAGTGCGCCATATCGCTAGGGCGTTTTGTCGTTCCTGCCGTTTAACTGATTCGAGCGCCTCTTCTGGCTCGCTACCACCGCTCTGGCGGAGGGCACGGATTCGGTCGTACACCCTCGCGTCCATCTCCGCCAGTATATCTAGTGGTGGAAAGCGAGCCAGGAATGTCGCCGCCTCAAAGGATATGGTGCGGTATCCTCGTACGATCCGTATGGCCATCCTCCGCTGGACACTGTAAATTTTAGTTCTACAGCGTCGGATGGCCAGCCTTTTTGCCCATACAGGCGCTCCATACAGAGCTACGGACCGTATAACTCCTGCATAGAGGCGACGTACTTCCTCCGTCGGTCCCCCTAGATTGGGCAGCAGTCTATGCATAGCACCCGCCACCCTTTCGATCCGGGGGACTAGGCGCTCGAAATGTTCTTCGAAGCCCTAGCGACTGTCAAGGTGGAGGCCTAGGTACTTCATGTACCTCCCCACTCTGACTTCGGACCCACCCACGCGGACGCACGAGTTGGGTGGTTCCCTGCCCCGTGGTAATTTATGGAACCATAGGGCCTCGGTCTTGTGAGACGCTATTTCTAGACCCAACTCGTGGATTTTGGCGACGACGACTTCCACCCCAAGTTCGGCGAGCTCCTTGGTCCTCTCGAAAGTTATCCCGCTGGCGATCACCAAGGTATCGTCGGCATAGCACACGATATTTACGCCAGCGGGAAGGTCGACTCGCAGAACCGCATCGTACGCGAGGTTCCACAGTAGTGGTCCCAGCACCGAGCTCTGTGGAACCCCACGTCTGATCTCCCTCCGAATCTTTCTACCATCTTTCGCCATGTACACAATGTACCTGTCGCGCAAGTAGTCCCCAATAATACCATGCAGGTAGGGGGGCACTTGATGATGTGCCAGTGCCCTCCTGATTGCGTCCCAGGGTAGAGAGTTAAAGGCGTTGTCGATATCAAGAGTTATCGCCAACGCCACGCCACCCCGTGATACTGTTTGTTCCGACAGGGAGCGGACGCGCATAATCGCATCTACAGTGGAACGCTCCCGTCGGAATCCAAACTGGCTGTCAGCCAAATCGGGACCGACGCGCGACAGATGCCCGCTGAGCCGAGTGGAAACTATCCTCTCGAACAATTTGCCAATCTCGTCCAGCAGGCATATGGGTCGGTACGCAGAGGGAGAATCTGCAGCCCTGCCGTCCTTCTTCAAGAGAACCAGCCTTGCCTCTTTCCAGGCTGTGGGGCATTTGGCACACCGCAGACAGCTGGTAAACAGCTGCCTGAGCCTGTTCCCCAGAGCAGCCAGACTCAGCACTAGGGCCCGGCCCGGGTTCCGTCGGGACCCGGTGCTGTGTTCCGGACTTTTAGGCGGCCAATGGCTCGGTCCAGCTCCTCAACGGTAACCCCCATCTCCTCTTGCCACTCCCAAGAAGACGGCAGGTGACCTTCGGGACTTGACCGGTCCTCTGGAAAGAGCGTGCTGATTACCCTTTCCAGAAGATCCGGGTCGAGAATCTCCGTCAGAGAGGGCGACCAGGGCCGGAGCTTACCCAGCACCATCCTGTATGGGCGCCCCCAGGGATCTTTGTTGAGTCCCTCCAGAAGCTCTTTCCAGGACCGAGACCTGGCGTTGGTAATGGCGATTTGCAACGCCTTTGTAGCCGCTCGGTATGCCCCGTAGAGTCTGGCTATCTCTTCAGGCGGAGCTTGCCGTCTTCTCCTTCGGGCTCTAGTGTACTGGCGCCGACACCGTAAGCAGATTGCACGGAGCCGTGCGATTTCTGCTGACCACCAGTACACTGCTTTGCGCTTAGGGCAACTGATTCTGGGCATCGACAGGTCGCAAATTTGCGCCATCGTACCCCGAAACCAGTTCGCTTCCCCTTCAGGATCGGACTGGACCTCTTCGGCGTTTTCTGGCCAGGACGCGACGATGGCGGCGGCTTCGAGCTTATCTTGATCGAGCCGCTTGAGACACCAACGTCGCGGTGGGCTGCTATCTCGGCGACTGGGATTACTGTCGGGCTGTCGAAGTGCGACATTGAATACGATGTGACGGTGGTCAGACAAAGTGACCACCTCCTCCGCCACCCGCCAGCCCGACAGCATTTGCATTGCAGGAGGAATTGCCCACGTGAGATCCACGATGGACTCCCCCTGCCACCGTACACATGTGCTTACGGACCCCTGATTCATCAATCGGAGGTCCAGTCCAGCCGCCCATACCATCACTGTCTCCCCCATGAGATCGTCTCTAGAGTTGCCCCAAGCCCTTGTGTGGGCATTAAAATCTCCCAGAGCGATCAACGGACGAGGTTGACATTCGCGAACACAATTCGCCACCTTGTCTAGGTACGCCTCGTAGTCGGCAAGGGACCTATTAGGAGAGACATAGCAGCCCACTATGGCCAAGGGGCCCCATTGCACTGCAACAAAGCCCTGCCCTCTTCTCAATAGAGCGCAGGCTGGGGCACCCTCTCCACCCCTCCAGTAGATGGCGACGGAGCCCGATTCATCACCGAACCAGCGAGGATGGTCGGGGACGGCATAGGGCTCTGCTACTACTGCAAGGGCAACCCGCCACTCCGCAATGGTTTGCATGAGCAAATGATGCACATTACGGCAGTGGTTCAGGTTGCCCTGGAGGACTTTACCAGTCGACAGGTTGACCAGTCGGGGGGTAATTCCCCCAGGGGCGGGGGTTTCATCACCCCCTCTCAGCGTGTGGAGAGGAACTTCACGGCCACTCATCGGTCCGCTGGACCCTTCTCACTCCCGTTAGCTGAGTGGCCGCGACTGGTGTACCACTGTTCCTCATTTGATGGAGGCGGCCCTGGCTAGCTGCCGCCTTAGCTCCCACCACGGCCGCCTCCACTGAGCCTTAAGCCGTCAACAGTCCAATTGTCAAAATGTTCTGTTGCCGACGGCCTCAGTGAAGGCGTACAACCCGAGTGGCGACTGTTAGCGGTTCGCGCTCTATTGGTCTCGTGTTCACGCCGTGTGGCCTCTCCTTGGTGGTGGGAAGATTAGGGCCCCTCTGGAGCGTTGAATCACGCTGGCAAGGGGTATTAGATTTGGTTTGGTCGAGCACTTAGTTAAAAATTCATTAAATTAAAATTAAAAATGCTTTTGGGCTTTCCGCGAAATTTACATATTTGTAGCGTTTGTGATTAAAATAATTGAATTTAATCTATTCCTTTAAATGCTACTGCATGTGTTTTGTAAATATATTTAATCACTGTATTTGATTGTTGCGTCTGTTTGCTGAAAGGAAAATTTGAATTCATTTGAAAGTGAATGTCGCGCTATTTGGAAAATTGTGTATATGTTTTGTGATAGTGTTTAATCATTTTGCTTTGTGAAAAAGAAGGCTGAAATTAGATAACCCTATTTGTGCCGAAAGGAATAAGGAGTCGTTCCTCCGTTGGTTTTCGCATTTGTAGGCATTGTCTAAGATACTTATTTGAAATGAGAAATAGGGCTGTCTCTTACGTTTTGTTTAATTTGCAAGTTGACCTATGTGCATCAGTGATTAATTTGGTTGAATTAATTCTATAGTTGAACATTGATGCTTTTGAAAAATTAGTTGAAATATGAGCATAAGACTACTTGTCTAACAGATAACCTCCAAGACTAGCTAGTTTTGAAGATTATCAGATTGAAATCAGCTGCCGCACTATTTAGTATATGATTATATGGTGGATGGTTTGGTTAGGCCTACTTGTAGAAAATTCATACTAGGGACTATCTGTGCGTTTCGTTCGGCTCTCAACAGACGACGGTCATGTGGAATTGTGGGTGCTCTCTGCACTGAAGCTTAGGAGGCCACTCTGGGCCGCTTCGTGTCGCGTCGCTGTTTGCAGACCTGATCCGGTCGGATTGCGGAACTAATCATAGGGGCACAGATAGGTGTTTGAAAGAGGTCGTCGGACTTCTGTCGAGTACAGGACTTGTTAAAGTGCTGCGATGCCCAGGAGGGTCATCCAGCGGAGGCTGACCCTCCGGCTTGCCACATTATGGCTATCTTTTGAGGCATTGGTTATGGTTGCAAGATCTGATGGGGTGCCTAAGGTGGCCTAGTTTGGTTGTAGATTCGATCTTGCAACTTGCTGTCGCGACCTTGTCCCACTGACCGGTTTGCTCGCGGACCTAAATCCTTATGTCCGGGATGGATGGGGGTTTGTTCGCGCCAAACGCTAATTTCAAGAATTAACGCGAGAGGGCGCTCGGCGCGGTGCATTCATACCGATTTGACTTTCGGTCGTAGTAGAACGCGCAAGCGCAGCAGTCGCCTGTCAGCGGTGCTAACGCTAGCACACTGTCATTTTTTGTTCGGGAACCGCGGAATAATTTAGACGTCTAGTAAACATCCTGTCTAGGATTTATAACGCGAATTCCTTGTTGGATAGCCTTTCCCGGGACTTATTGGGTCCGACTCAGAATCTGTATAGGTGCATTCGACAATATTAGCTAGTGCAGCATTTGATATTCTAGAAATAACTGTTGCTACGCGAAACGGTAGTGAACTTTGATCCGGACGCCCCGTGTTTTTTTTGTGCGTTAACCTTATAACAAACGAGAGTTGGTGGCTTCTGTAAGTTGGTTGATCGTACGATAGAGTTAATAGACTGTCATCGTCAGTCTGAAGCGGTGCAGCATTTTGGAGCAGCCTGGAACTCGGCCGCTGCTGGTCGCCTATGCTTGACAAGGCCCCACACATTCACACCTCACTGTACACTACTCGCCATCCACTATTACACACACTCACGGCCTGCCCAAGCCTTGGTGCGAAGTTAGCTTCGGATAATGGTAAGTACTACTTGTTTCTTGCTTCCTCCCATATTGTTTATTGTAATTAAGAAATTCCATGCGGTCATATTGAGGCCCGACCTACGTCTGTTCGTTGAAACTCCGCTGATGGGCCCCGGAGGATTTGAGCTTTAGGGGAGCAGTCGTAGGCCGTAATAATTGTCATGCACCTTATGGCTACCCTTTTTATGGATAGGTCTAACTATGCCAGTTTTTAAAATATGGGGATACTTTCCACTTTTTATACAGGCATTAATGAGATTTGCGATTACTTCACTGACTAATGTGCATATTTTTTTATGTCTATAGGTCTTATCCCGTCAATACCTGGCGCTTTATTACTGTTTAGGTTGCGTACTATTTTTTCTACTGCATTAGCATTAGCAGGTACAAAGCGTAAGAAGACATTTGCGTTGTTACTATACAATGTCTTATCCAATAGAGGTATATTACAATTAGGGGTTGATTATTTGAGGCTTAAATCGAAAGTTTCAGCAAATGAAAATGCAATCTTATACGGAGGGTTACTACTGTTACCAAAGTTATTGAGCAATACATCATCAATCGATTATGTAATTCGCCCTGTTAATTTATTTAATATCTACCATAGGGTTCTAGGATTTTGTTTGTTCTTATTAATTTCTAATTTAAGCCACTTATTTTTACTTTTTCGAATGACTGTTTTTGCATAATTTCGTGCCTTGTTGTAAGCTTGCTTTAAAAGCATATTTCTACAGTCTTTTGTCCACTGATTAAATAATTTGTCTCTGTTTTGGCATATTTTCAAAATTTTTTTGCTAATCCATTCATTACCAGTACGTTTTGGTTTAAATATACTTTTGGACTCGTACCTATATTCCGTATAACACTTATTAAAATTTTCATGTAGAAAATTGTAAATTCTATACGGACAAGATAATTCCCTCGATTTTTCCCATTCTATTTTGCCAAGCGATTTAATAAATGCAATATCATTTATACAAGTTCTAATTTTTGGAGCCACCTGTATACTCAACCCAACGCAGGCTAACACTATGACTCGGTGATCCGCCAGTGTCGTATCAATCGCTGCCGTGTAAAGGTCTTGTGTATGGGATCTACCATTATTATGGTCAATGCAGGATTTGTTTACCTTACCAGCTGATATTTCTATACGTGTGCTGTCGGTGATCCCACGCACAAGACCCATACAGTGCAACGTGTTATTGTACCTATATTTTACAGGTTTATCCGAGTTAAGATCAATGTTAATGTCCCCTATTAAAAATAATAATAAATCTAATTCGCTAATGAATAAGTGTTTACTATTTTTCGGTGGGCGGTACACGGCACATATGTCTGCGGAATAACCCGAATGGGAGATGATTGTGCATAAAATACTTTCAAAATGTTCCGTAGTGACCCTTTACCTTAAGTTGTTACATTTAAGTTTAAAAACTTATATGTAACACCTTAAGGTAAAGGGTACATAGGGCGGACTTAATGCCATATGGCATTCTCTGTCAGTCAACCCTGGGTGCCAAAGACAACTGTAGTCTGGTGCGAAACATAAATAAAGTGTATTTATATTAAAATATAATATATACATAGTAGGTACATATATACACAACATATATTAAAACATATATAATATATATTTACATACAATAATACATACATACATATATGTAATGTGTATACATGCTTATAAACTTTATAAATATCCGTATTAATATATAAATAAATAAATATTTGAAGAAAAAAAAAGTAAATTAGTAAGTTCCTTCAGGTAATGTTGTCGTAGAAGTAATTTTAAATGAGTTTCTATTTGTAGCATTCTTAATATCATCGTGGAGGGTGTTTCAAAGATGTATAGCTTGTATCGTAAATGAGGACCTGAAAAAATTAGACCTATGCTGTAGAAACCTTATCCTCAGACGGTTTGATTGTCGTGGTATTCGACCGTCAATCGAATGAAGAAAATGAAAGTTATCCTTAAGATAAGTAGGCGACCTTATCTAACCTTGGATCGTTTAAAATTGAATAAAGTACAAGTAATATTCTAGAGCACCGCCTTTGACGTATAAGCAGCCATTTAAGCTTTGAACGATAGGAAGATATGTGGTCATACTTACGTAAACCGAAAATAAACCTTAAGGAATTATTAAGAAGGCGCTCCAACTTGTTTAGAAGATTTTGTGACAAATCTGGGTAACATACATCTGCATAATCTATAATAGGTAGAATGAGGGAATGAACAAGCGTAAGCTTGGTTTTGAAAGGTAGGAAATTTTTAAGACGATGAAGGGAATGCAAGGTGGCAACAACTTTACGACTTACTTCAGAGATCTGCAATTTCCAGGTCATAGTTTTGTCCATGTTCAAGCCAAGATTTTTTATGGAATCACAATATGGAATCAGTGTTCCATTATAAATCACAGGAGAGAGATTTCCATAATCAATATTAGCCAATATTGTGAACTTCCGAAGATTATAACTTTGCATTTGGCTGGATTAACTGAAACGCCATGTTTACACGACCATTCTCTTATGGCTTCCAGGTTATTATTAAGTTTATGTACTACATAGTTAAGGTTATTTAAGTCTGACTGCAAATAAAGCTGAAGATCATCCGCATACAGATGGTACGAACAATCTAAAACTGAGGAGGTAGAGTTTATAAATAAGGAAAACATAATAGTAGAAAGTATTCCGCTTTGCGGCACACCAGATTCAATTTCAGCCCATGCAGCGAAACTCTGACCTGAACGAACGGATTGCTGGCGGCCGCGAATATAAGAAAAGAACCACTCCAAGGCTGGGGATGAAAATTTAAGGTATTTGAGGATAGATAGAAGGATACCATGATCTACCGTGTTGAAAGCGTTTGAAAAGTCAATAAGCGCTACCACTGTTAATTTATGCTCATCCAAGCCTTTTCTTATATCGTCTGTGACTTTGATAAGCGAAGTGGTAGTGCTGTGACCAGAGTGAAACCCCGATTGATATTCATTCAGCAGGTTATGTTTTGCAATGAATACAGATATTTGCTTAAAAACACAGGCTTCCAGAACTTTAGAGAGGTATGGGAGAATTTAGATAGGACGAAAATGGTTAGGGAGTACAGGATTAGGTATTTTAGGAACGGGTCTTACAAAAGCTTTTTTCCATGCAGAAGGGTATTGACCTGAGTCCAGAGAATAATATATAATGTGTGTTGTAGCTGGAAGTAGGTACTCAAGTATCATAGATATCATTTGCTTACTAATTGCATCATAACCCACAGCCTTTGATTTAATGGCTAACAGAGCTTTTTTTATTTCATCCTGAGTAACAGGGGAGAAATAAAAGTCAGGGATCCGGAGAGACTGCATTGGTTCTATAGAAACAATAGTTTGAGAACGGACTTGAGGGTCCAATGAAGTAATAGAAACAAAGTGACGATTAATGTCATCCAAATTAAGAGAGGAGCCATGTTTAGGCCAAATATAGGCATTTGAAGTTGCATCCAATAGCGTGACCCGGCGCATCGCACGACGGTGTGAGGTGATGTGAGCGCCACCGCCGGGGGGGTGGCGGTGTGCCGCTTCTCGGCGTTTGGTCGGGTGGGCTGACATCAGTTGCTTGACCGACGTGGCTCTGTCGACTAGTTGTATTGTTTGCGACCGCTGGATCGGTTGCGCGCGGTCAGTTTTGGTTTTGATGGTCTAGAATTTGAGTAATTGTGCGCGTCTAATTTACTATCGAAGATTTGGGTCTCTTTAAGACCGCCTCGAATGCAGTGCAGTTACTAGAACAGCGTGGTCACGAACCGTATAACCTCTAATAGTATCAGTTTTTGTTAGCAAGTTTATGCAACGACGAGGAGTTTTGTTGAGTCTAGAAAAATAGATTGTCTGCGCGGACGCCGGGTCGGTTAATTGTTTTGAAAGTTAATATTGATTGCGATAAACGTCCGATCTTTGATTCGTGTGGTATTTACTATTGCAGTTTTTTCGTTAGACTCGTGAGGTCGCTTTAAGATTGCTTGTATTTTGAGTTATCATTTTAGTGCGTTTACGCGATAACGAGGCCTGTCTAAGTGTTGAGTGATTAAATTAACTTACCTTTGTTTGCAAGTAATTTACGTCAATTTGTTTAGTGATTGCATTTTGAAGCGCATATGCAATATTTAATTTTCTTGTGTGGCCTGTTAATATCGTACGAAAAAATTTAGTTTGTTTTGTGGAACGCTGAATTTTGTGACCCGAGAGAAGGTCGCGTTCGGTTTCTAGAAATAATTTGTTGCTAAGTGAAAATGGAAGTTGAACTTTGATCGACCGTTCATTAATTGTGCCGTATGTCACGTGTTTGATTACGATTAACGGGGATTCAGTTGAGTTTGAAGTCAATTAAATGTACAATAAAGTTGATAGATTGATATAGTGTACAATAAAGTTGATAAACTGAAATAAGTGAAATGAAGGCAGAAGTCAATTGGTGATCTGCGACTGGAGGGAGCGCACATTGAGAGAACAACAGCGCCTGTGTCTTCTGTCCGATTACATCGGGCCGTCAGGTACACATATACACACTTTCTAACACAAACTTACAAGCACATACTTAACGCCTGACCGCGCCTTGGGGTCGGTCCCCGATTTGGAACCCGGTAAGTTCGTATTAATTACCTAGCCTTATATACTACATATCCATTGGCCATTTGGGCCCCGTCCTCTGTTGCCCGTCGATTGGATTACTCATGGGCCCTAGTCCAGTCAACCTTTGTCGGGGCAACTCAGGGCGTGAACAAGCCATGTTCCGGGGAATTACATTTTTTAATTCTGAGAGATCTAAGGAATTTCCACACATCAGTGGGTGAGGAATTAGTTATTTTCTCATGAATGTAGCCGCGTTTAGCATTTCGTACCACCTGATTGCATCTGATTCTTAGCAATTTAAAGTTACACCAATTTTGTTCAGAGCGATCCTTTTTAAACTTCTGGAAAGCCCGATTTCGCCACGCCATTGCTACCTGGATGCCTTTAGTCATCCAGGGAGCAGGAGGACGCTTAACTTTTACACAATGTACTGGTGCATGAATATAATAAAAATTCAGAATGGTATTATTAAGAAAGGATACTTTATCATCGATGTTAGAAGCTGCCACCAAAGGGTCAAAATCAATTGCAGATGCGTCTCTTCTGAGACTCTCAATATTTATTCTAGAAAAATTGCGTAACTGCAGAAAAATAGGATTCTGTTTTGGAGGTTTGAGTTTATATAAAAAGTAAATCAAGTCATGTCGTGAGAAACAAGGAGCAGAGAGCTGTCCAAACTGAATCAAATGATCAGAAGAGGAAGTAATGATGAGATCAATCAACGAATCATCAGTGTCAGTATTTCTATGAGTTGCCGCCAGTGGAAGAATGCAGAGTTCGACTGATTCAATTATTTCTCGAAGTTTTTGTGAACGAGAAGTATTTTTTAACAGATCAGTGTTGAAATCAGTCATTATCATGCAGTGTATGTAGTCAGATCTAATGATATCTAGAGCCGTCTCAAGTGAGGCAAAGTAATCCACAGCAGGAGGTCAATATACAACAACTAAAATTGCCCTAGCACCCATAATGTTGATTTGTAGAAATAAAAACTCAGCAGTGGCAGAATAGGGAGATGGGGAAGATAGAACAACTTTATAAGGAATATTTGATCGGAGGCAATCGGAGGTATATAGCGACCCCACCTCCCCCCTTCTCAGTCCGATCATTACGTATAAGAATGAAATTGGGTAATGGGTATAAACTCGACATAATAGATGGTGTTAGCCAACTCTCAAATATTAAGGCTGCATCAACACAGTCTAGTGAGAATGCTTCCTCAAAGTAAGAAAAGTGACTTGGAATGCTTTAGGCATTAATATGACAAACATTAAAGGATTTATTATAAGGCAAAAAATATTATTTAACTGATCGCGTAAGAGAAATAAATCATCTGTTAGATCATTACCAGAGGCGTAAGAGTCTGAACTATCAATGGAATAAAAAGATTCACCATTAGACATTTTTCGACTACCAATAAATATATTTATATTTAATATGTATATTAGATAAATATATAACTAATAAAATAACAAAATGTAATAAAAGACAAATCAAAATATAAGTAAAAAATAACCACTACACTATTCGCATAAACCAGTAAATCAATTAATAATCATTCTAGTATCACTGCACTAGCCCATCAGTTGACTGATAAAGATAACAATCATTGTATTAATTAATCATTGTATTAAAATATACCTTAAAATTAACAAAACATTAAAAAACATTATTAGAAAAGTAAATACCAGAAATAGAGTATAACAAAACATCAACATTCAACAAATAAGTCCACAACTTAATAATATTTCCCAACGAAGACAAAAGTCAAAAATTTAATTTGTTTGTGTCTGTATAACCAAATCATTTCTTAAAATCAATGTTAATAGGGATACAGTATGTAAATAATGTAAATTTAATCATGGTATGGAATAAAATCTGTTTGCCAGCAGTATTTAAAAAATTTTGAGTCACACAAGGCTGTAAAGTCTATGACCTTTGCCTGCCTTACTTGGCGAATCGTAACAACAACAATATCTTTTACAAAGTTTGTATTTTTCTACCTAGGTACTTTATTACTAACAATACTAATTTATTTATTAATTATACAGTAATCTATGTTACTAATATAGTTGCGTTATTATACAAAGTACAAAGTAGATAATACATAATATTAAATCCTTAGTGGTTAAATTTATTAAACAAAGAAGACAAATATAATGTTATGATACCGTTATCACTATAATAATAAAAAGCTTGAATAATATCAAGTAAATTAAGACTGAATAAAGTTAAATTTAATTATTTTAATGAATCGCTACAATTATAAAAAAGCGTTCGAAAATATCACCAATGCCATTATTTTTTGGCCACAACACTACGTACACTTATATCTTCTTTGCTTGAACCTAATGGTGCCCGTTGACAGCGTTGGACCACTTCTTGTTGGCGATTACATTTAGATGTACTTTGCTGTGATCCACCAGATAGATTACCTATGCTATCTTCGTTTTTGGGAGGTGTTGCATTACTAATACGAGAACACCCTGGCGAGTACTTGGCGGCAAGATTATTGAAGTCTTCCTCTGAAGATACTTTTGCACGACTACTATCAGGCAATTTAATATATACTGTGCCATCAAGCGTCCACATATTCCTCATGCCAAAGTGCTTCCTGGCCTGCTTGTGAATATTTTGACGTATCTTTGTGAGAAACTCAAATAATGTGAAAGACATACCTTTTAATTTGGCCTTAGACTTCTAAACTACTGATTTTGTGTGGTGATCATGGAACTGGAAGAGATCAAACGGTGTCACGATCCCAATCAGTGACACCGTTTGATTGAGAAGCTACTCACATCGGACCCATCTTGTTATGTATTAAGCTAAGAACCTTATCAATTAAGCCTACTTCAGAGTCCTCTGGGATGCCATTGAACAGTAATACGTTTTGCCGTTGTCGCATGTCAAGTCCATCAATTGTGTTTTTACAACTTCTAACTTGCAGTTGCAGTAGACTAAACATTTGTGTGACCAAATCTTTGAATGCATAAAATTCCTGACTTAGCTGCACTTAAATTGGATTGAAAGGGACCAGTGCAGCCATCTTAGAGTTCTGCCATCTTTTGCATCCAGCTGACTTCCAGTTCTTTCTGTATATTGTCTACATTGTTGATGCTTGCCATATTGTAATTGTAATGTAATAGTGCTGAATGGTGGTAAATACAAGTGTTACTGATGGGTGATGCAGTAAGTTATTAAAACCTTGTTTACATAGATAAATTATTATTTGAATACATAAAGACCTCTTTTATTTAAAGTATTTGTCGAAGAATTTACCTCTAACAATTCACTTAAAACAGTTGTTGACTTTCTACAGTGTAGAAAGTCAACAAATGTTGTAAGTGTGACAAACTGTTCTATTCTGGGTTCGATCACAGGGTCGGGAAAATTATTATTGGGTTTTAATAACTTGAAGTTCCCAGTAGTAGCACGGAGTCTGGATTTGTGTCCGGTATTTGGCAATACGCGCAGCCCCTATTACATGGGATGTATAACATAACAGTACTACACACCTCTACCTATTCCTTCTGGGAAATACAGGCGTGATGTTATGTTTATTAATTTAATGAAGTTTTTATACAGTTACTTGTATTTACGGTAAATTATCGTCAATAATGGTCTGTGTCTATATTAGGCATGTTTGAAAATGTCGCTATTGATCGAAAATAGATCTGTTAATGCTTGATTTAATTGAGAATCGATTCTAGTATGTTCGATTTGAATCGATTTGGAGATCATATTTTTTTCATGGCAGACTGACAAGTGACAAGTGACCATTTAATGACACCAAAAATAGGAACGCCAAATACGATACGATTCATGAATATTTCCTAAGATTTATTAAAGCCATACGTTACAAACAGTATTAAATACATCATCCTTTGTCATACGATAATATTAATACCATAACAAGTATGACAATATCCTACTTTACCTATAATAACACGTACGTCTCTATTTCTTCCATACTTGTAACAATATTAATAATAGCATCTGTATCTAGTCTGCAATATTGCTCTTTTTAAAGAACACATTTATATTTAATGCAGTAACGATAAGTGTTTTTTTTTAAATATTAATTGTCGTAAACTCGAAAGTTATCGTTTAGTAAGACATAAAATACACTCCTTTCTAAACGATCATTACAAAATCTTGAATAATTATCTTAACGAATATTTTTCTTCAGCATTATTCTATTTTCAGATATTTTCCGATTCAAAATCGAGTATGACCTCATTCAATAGGTATAGTAGGTTTTTTAAATCATATTTTATGGAACAATTTAAAAGAATATAAAGAAATGATAATTTAATATTTTTATTACAGCTTTTTTCGCAACTTTTTTCGAAACAAATTCAAAATGTAATTCAGAATAAAAAACATACAGCAGTTCATTAAAAATTCAAATATCGATTACAATTGATTGGGCATCCCTAATCATTTTTCGACACCACATGATGTTTGGCGAAGATGGCGGCGATTAATGTTATTAGTCGAGTATAATACTTTTTAATGTTCATTTTTGCACATTAAAAGTAATTGCATAAAAGTATTTGCAACTAATATAATAAAATAGAAAATTAATTATCGTGTATGTCCGATGCTTTTAATACACAGGGCGATTTTGGCCATTGTCCTTTGGGGGTAAATCTAATAACTTAAGACAGTGATGCAAATATTTTAGGATTAATCCTTTAGCTCCAAGTACATTTGGAATGATGAAAACTTTATTTAATTTTAATATCCTTTTAATTTTTTTCGCTTGGTTCATGATATTTAATAATATTTTCGGCTATTTTTTGTAGAATATTATGCGTACGTGGATGTTAACTTTGTTTTGCAAAACTACATCGGGACGATTTTAATGGATGGTCTTGGCAGTAAGTATGACCCTGTTGAAATATAATTCATGTGAGGTGTTTTCAAACACAGGGTTGAGTTTGTATTTGTAGTATGGTTGTAAAGTGTTATCGATGAGTTTATGTTTCTGGGCTACCTTTTGGTGTATTATGTTTGCAATTTGATTATATCTGTGGGTGTAATCCATTGATGATATGTTTTGATATGCTCGATGATATGCTGTATAGTTTCGGGTACTAAAATATATTTGCTGTATGTGCTATTTATAAGGTTTGGTTCTTTAATTATGAATTTTGCTGTAGTTTTTAGTACTGATGATTTGATCTTGTATAGCACTTATAAAACCTTCTGTTTTAGAAAAAATGTGCCTATTTTAAGATATTTATTTGATGTTGATATATCTATATTTTGTCGGCATAGGTCATGAGCATGTCTACCATGTAATTCCTTTTAATTAAATTGTTTTATTTTTGCTTTTTCTTGACCAATTTTATTAGATATTTCTTGAGTTTGGTATGCGGCGGGTCTAAGTGAAGTAGAAGTCTAAGTGGTTATAGGAATATAGTTACTGTGATTTATGACTTTATGGATATTGCTGCTTGTTGACTTTTTAAAGGAAGAAGTTTTTAAGACGCATGAGTTGGTTCGCTCTAGGCACGGCTATATCAATAAGACCTCTTCAGCCTTTGTCTCTCTTAATCGTTAAACTTTCAACAGCTGATTTGGGATGCAAGTATCTAAATTTAGTGAGTATAGTGCTAGTTTTTCGTTCCAAATTTAATATGTCTATTTTGGACCACCTTGTTATTCCAAAAGAATATGTTAGAGTTGGTATGGCAAAGGTGTTAATAGCTTTAATCAGGGTTCTTGCAGTCAGTTGCTTTTTGCTAATGAGGTTTATCCTTATCACAAATTCTTTTTTAATGTTGTCCTTAATACTTTTGTGATATATTTGATAGGTTTGATCTATACATAATTATTTATAAATTTATCCTAGTTCTAAACATTCTATGATCTCATTACTTACAGTAACTATGTTTAGTTCATATAATTTTCCAGGTATAATCCCCCAGTTTGGCTTTGATCAGGGTCAAATTACATTCTAATATCACTAGAAATAGTGATATTAGAATGTAACCGTACACCTGGCGTGTAGTGGCGGTTAAGAATATCCAATACCCCATATCTTCCCGTGGGTGTCGTAAAAGGCGACAAAGGGAAACAGGCAGGAGATGGGCAGCAGAATCTTCCTGATAACAGCAAAAATTAGAATAAAAAACCTACGGTTGCCAACCCGCTCGCACCAAGCGTGGCAACTATGGCAATATACCACCCATGAGCAATGACAATAATAAATGGCCCCCAGTCCCCGGCGGCCCCGCTATTCCAGGCTACGGTGGCGACCATGGTACCGGCGGGGTAGGGGGTGCTAAGAATCTCCGGTGGAGGAACAGTTGCCACCTAAAACGACTCGACCTGGCAACATACAACGCACGCACCCTGAGGACTGACGAGAAGATCGTGGAGCTGGAAGAAGAGATAGACAAGTAACGCTGGCATATTATCGGATTATCCGAAGTCCGAAGAGAGGGGGAGGACACGGTAATCCTCGAATCCGGCAACTTGCTCTATCACCGGGAGGGCGACCATCTGTACCAAGGAGGTGTCGGATTTATCGTCCACAAGTCTCTCGTTAACAACGTTGTTAAGATTGGGAGTGTGTCGACGAGGGTTGCGTACCTTATACTCAGAATCACCAAACGGTATTCACTGAAAGTCATACAGGTTTATGCACCAACCTCGGCATATCCCAATGAGGAGGTGGAGGAAATATATGAGGATATCTCTAGAGTCATGCATTCCTCCAAAACCCACTATACGGTGTTAATGGGAGACTTCAACGCAAAACTAGGCACAAGATAGAACGGTGAGCTGAAAGTAGGGAATTTTGGAATAGGGCAACGGAACCCAAGGGGCCAGCAGCTGGCCGACTTCATGGAGAAAGAGGGACTCTTTATGATGAACTCTTTCTTCCAGAAGCGGCCCCACAGGAAGTGGACCTGGTCGAGCCCCGACGGTTCGACAAAAATGAGAATGACTTCATTATGACGACCAGCCGACAACTGTTCAGTGATGTCTCAGTAATCGCGAGGGTGAAAACCGGCAGCGATCACGGAATGGTGAGAGACACACTAAACCTAAACGTTGAGTTGGAGAGGTCACGTCTAATGAAGTCAACGCTCCGTCCCCCACGTGCATTAATCTAAAGTCCCAAAACCTTTCAGCTTGAGCTACGAAACCATTTTCAGTGCCTAGAAGACTGCAATGAAGTGGACCATATGAATGACAAGCTCGTGGAAACTGTTCATGTGGTCGGAGCTAAGTTCTGCAAGACCCGCCGCAGACGAACACAAAATCTCTCCGATCACATTCTCAATCTCATGGCTGTTAGACGGGAGATGAAGCTACATTCTTCAACAGATTTGACAGCATACAGGCAACTGAACAGACAGATCTCCAAATGCATGCGACGGGACTTACGCAACTTCAATACAGCTTGTATTGAAGAAGCGATCGAGCGGAACCAAAGCTCCAAAGTCTTTGCCAGAGCTGTGTCTGCCAGAAAGAGCCAACTGTCAAAGCTGAAAACCGAATGATGCAGCATCGTTTCCGGGGCACCTGAGATTTTGAGTGAGATTGAGAGGTTCTATGGGCAGCTGTACAGGTCATCGTTGGAGCCACACACAAGTGTGAGTAACGATCCAAGAGCGAGTCTTATCCGACACTATTCCGAAGATAACCCGGACGTCAGTCTGTGCGAGATTAGAATGGCTCTCAAGCACCTTAAAAACGGCAAGGCCCAGGATGAAATTACAGCGGAGCTTCTGAAAGCGGGTGAAAGACCGGTACTTGAACTCTTCAGAAGATCTTAAATTCCGTCCTCCATGGTGGCATTACACCGAAGGCGTGGAGCAGAAGTGCGGTGGTCTTGTTCTTCAAGAAAGGTGACAACGTCCTCTTGAAGAACTACAGACCGATTTCCCTTCTGAGCCGCGTCTACGTGCTGTTTTCGAGAGTCATTGCGAATCGTCTCGCGCCCAAACTTGACGACTTCTAGCCTCCCGAAAAAGCTGGTTTCCGAAAGGGCTTTAGCACCACAGACCTCATACATACCCTTCGGCAAATTGTACAGAAGTCCGAGGAGTACAATATGCCACTATGTCTGGCATATGTGGACTAGAGAAAGCCTATGATTTCGTCGAAATTTGGGCGGTGCTGCAGTCCCTTCAGCGGTGCCAAGTTGACTGTCGGTATATCGAAGTGCTGAATTGTTTGTACAGCAGAGCTACTGTAGGGCGAATGTTAGGAGAACTTACAAAAATCATCTAATTCCCTCACAAACTCGCGTCGCGTCATTCGTGAGTCGGAACTTAGATATTTAATATAAATTATCTTTTCCTTTTCAACATAGCAAAATGTATTATTTTCTTTACTAATAACTCTTAATTTTCTCAATGTTTTCAAATCATCTTTATTAACCACACGCAACTCCACTGATTCTGCTGGTTTGACATTACTTACGACTTTCGGTTGATCAGGCCTCAAGTCTGTGGGTATTATGTCCAACGAGGAGGATCCTGGCTTATTTATTTTTCGACATTTTGCTCGTGTCATGACACTAACGATGTTCTCATTTAATTCTTTTAACTCTTTGGAACTCAAACAGATTCTAGATAACGCATCTGCAGCTGCATTGTCTGAACCCTTTACATACTCTACGTCAAAATTATATTCCTCTAATACCAACCGAAACTTCATAAGCCTGCTCGATGGATCTCTCATGCCAAATAGGTATACTAGAGGTTTATGGTCAGTCCTGATTTTAAAATATTGCCCATACAGGTACGGTCTGAAATGTTTCACGGCCCATACTATCGCTAACAACTCTTTTTCTATAACTGGATAGTTTAATTCAGCCTTATTTAGAGATCTGCTAGTAAAAGCTATAGGTCTTCCATTTTTATTCGACAGAACTGCTCCAATTGCTTTATTAGATGCATCGGTTTGTAAAATGAAATAATTTTCTTTTGAAAAATCAGGGTAATCTAAAACTGGGGGGGACATAATACGTTTTTTGAGTGTTTCAAAAGACTTTTGACATTTTTCAGTCCAAACAAAATTAGTATTTTTCCTACAAAGTTGGTTTAATGGTTGCGCAATTTCAGCAAACTTGGGTATAAACTTTCTATAATAATTTGTGAACGCCACAAATCTTTTAACTTCGTCGGCATTATGCGGACAAGGATAGTTTTTTACTGCATTTATTTTTTCAGGATCAGGTAAAATCCCTTCGTTAGATATACAATGTCCCAAATATAAAATCTGTTTTTTAAGAAATGTACATTTTGAAGGATTCAATTTTAAGTTTACTGAACGAAGTCTTTCGAAAACATCCTGTAAGTTTTTATTATGGTGGTCTAGTTGTCTACCAAAAACAATGACGTCATCTAAATAAATTAAACATTTTTCATTATTTAGTCCTGACATTGCTAAATTCATCATTCGCGAGAAAGAACTGGGACTTGTTTTTAATCCCATGGGCATTCTCGTCATCTGGTATTGACCAGAATTGAAAGCAGTAAATTTTCGACAACTTTTATCTAAATTAACATTGTAATACCCTTGATATAAATCTAAATGTGTAAAATAGACACTTCCAGACAAAGATTCTAAAATTTCTGTAATATCAGGGAGGGGGTACTTATCGTCCTCTATACAGTTATTTAATTTACGGTAATCCACTACCAATCGCCATTTTTTATTACCCGATTCATCTAATTTTTTAGGCACCAATAATATTGGGCTAGACCAGTCGCTTTTACTAGGTTCTATAATCCCTTCTTTAAGCATGTTGCTAATTTGACGCTTAATTTCCTTTTTCTGACTAATTGGTAACCTATAGGGTTTCGAAAACACTGGACTAACGTTTGATTTCAAAAAAATATTGTGAGTGTAAATATCTGTTGTTGTCAATTTATCGCCCTCTAAATAAAAAACATCTGCATATTTTGCACAAATATTTTGAATACTTTGACTTTCTAAGTCATTTAAATCATTTAATTTTAATGAGGAAAATAATCGTTTTACTCGGTCTGAATTATTCTCATTTTTCTCAAAACTACAAATATTATAATCGTTAAGATCATGAATTGCAGGATTTATTCCTGACAATGTTACTGATTTTTCGGTAACATTTAATATTTTTATTGGTATTTTTCCCCTAATTGGTGTCGCTATCGAGCTAGCCAAATAAACGCCATCTTGTAATTCTTGTGAACAAATAATGCAATCGGTTTGAAAATCAGTTTGAATATAATGTATGGATTCACTTCTTGGGGGAATTTCCAATACGTTAATATTATAATTATTAGTGAAAGGCAAGAAACAAGTGTGGCCTGACTCTAACTTCAAAGATAAAATATTTTTCTCGAAATCTAAACATGCTCCAAATCTATTCAAAAAGTCTCTACCTAGAATTCCATGCGACGAAATTGGTAACGAATTAAAAACAAAGAACTTGTGATTAATAACAGATCCATGAATCATTAATGGAACATAAACATATCCGATTGTTTGCACCTCGCCACCTAGACCGTTTATAATTACATTCTCTTTATGTAATGAAACACTTAATTCGATAGCATCTTTATATGTTACGGCAGATAAAGATGCGCCCGTGTCGACTAAGAAAGAATAAGTTTTATTGCATGATGAAACTGGTAAATGAATAAAACAATTGCTATTACTACTAGCCAAAATTAAATGATTTTGTTTATTCTTGAAAAAACTTATCTAGTTGGGGTTCATCTGAAATTGATTTTTGGTTTTCATTAATTATATTGACTATATTTCTTTTTATCCCTTGATTTCTGCGATAATTACGAAACGTACCTCTATTATATCGTCCTCGCTGTCCTTGGCCACCTGAGTTCGAGTGGTTCCATGAACTCGATCGCTGCGAGTTTCCGTGGTAGTGTCCTCGCTGTGAAAATGTTTGCCGATTACGCCCGTTGCCGCGTGGGTACCTAGAGTTATAATGAAAATTCCTAGAATAATAAAATTTCTTACTGGACATACCCATCACCTCTCCTGCGGCCGATGATGATGACGTCTCTTCATCTTGAGCTGCTTGAATGGCATCCTTCAGGGAGCTGTAATTTCTAGCAGATATTATTGTGCTGATTCGACGATTTCGTAAGCCATCGGAAAATTGCTTGATCGCTTGTTTTTTATTAACAGTTTTCAAAATATTGTAATATTCGGTGTTACCGTTGGCTTGCGATATCGTAAGGTCCACAAATAACTCTGTTATTTGTTTTCCGTAATCAGCAATTGGCATATCATTTTGGCGTAATTTTTGCAATTTACTTTGAATTGCTGCTGCGCTTTTTCTTGGCAACAACTCTTTCTGCATGTCACTAACCAAGTCTTCAACATTAGAGTAATCGTCTTGAAGACATAATTTAGCAGATTGAGATAATCTACTTTTTAATATGAATTTAATTAAATTATTCTTGCATTCCTGTTTTGTTAACAAAGAATTATAATACTGAATATTGTCTACTAATTGTTTTACACTTGTCTCGTCATCTGACATAACAGGTAATAAAGTCAGAGCCGTTTTCAAATCGAAAGTATCCATATTGCTCGGATTTTCAGATTGTACACACTGGGGCTTACACAATTTTATAATATCCTGATATAATGATTCAAAATTCTTACAAAAAGTTTGATAAGATGGAATATAAGTAGATTTAATCTTACCTTCCTTTACTTTACTATTAAAATTTACTAACAACTTAGAATAGTCACTAAATATTTCATTGGCCTCTTTAAGCTTAGTATTTAAAACTTTTCCTTCACGTCTACTCGGTCCAATTTTAATTAAATATGTTCTCACTTCTTTTAATTTCTCATATAATTGTTCTAAAGAAATATTCATAACTTACCACCAACACGTAGAATAGAGTATACTATACATAATTTTACGAAATATTTAATGTAATAATAATACGGTTAAATGACGATTAAAGACAGTACAACGAATATATGATTTAATTTAAAATATAAAGTTCAGTAATATAGACTAGAGTCCCAGATTTATGTAGTTGATTTATAAACACATTACCCTTTTTTTTTTCACTATTAATAGACACGCACCTTTTTTACTCATTTTATATACACGTAAACTCCACTTTTAAACACTGATCAGCGCCGGTCATACTTTATAATACGCCCTTGGTTGACTTGCCTCTTCCACATTTGTGGAGGGTTGTGGTTGCCGAAAAATAGACCTTCTCAGGGTATTTCTGTTTATCTCTGTGTTAATCCACTTTATATGACATCGCCTATATGTCCGATAGAAGCAATACAGGGACCCCAGTAGAAGTACTAGCACAATGATAGACAGCAAAATATTACTCGTAGTCAGGTGAAATTGTAATTGTTCAACTCCTGCCTTATTGCTTCCCACTGCGTTTTGCACAATTACGGTATCTTCTTTAGTCTGTTTACCGCCCATCTTGGATGTTATTTTTCGTTAACTTTTTGTTAAACACGTGTACACAGTCGCGCAGCTCAAGATAGAACGCCATAGCTTGATTTAGTTCATCAGTTGCACATAGAAAAAATGTTCCACTCCAAATACGGCGAAGGGTGTCATATTCGCGTCGCGAATTACTTCGGCAGGGTCGCCATGTAGGGCGAATGTTAGGAGAGGAGTTAAACAAACGAATGATGATACAAGACTCTCTTTATTGTATTAATAAATTTGATTATATAGGATTATTATTACACTTGTGTGTGTACTTTTATATACCCTTACTACTACTACTACACTACGATGGCTATCCGAGTACAGAACCAGAGCACGAAACCTATCCAATTGCAGGGAGGTGTAAGACAGGGTGACGTTATATCCCCGAAACTCTTCACCGCTGCATTGGAAGACGTTTTCAAGCTTCTGGACAGGAAAGGATACAGTATTTACATCAATGGCAAGTACATCACTCACCTTCGATTTGCCGACGATATAGTCCTTATGGCAGAATCGCTGGAGGACACAAGCACCATGCTCAACGACCTCAATAGTTTCTCCTTACGAATAGGTCTTAGGATGAACATGGACAAAACAAAGATCATGTTTAATGTTCATGTCACACTTGTTGGGAGCACTGAGCTTGAAGTTGTTGACGATTATGTTTACCTGGGACAAATAGTCCTACTAGGTTAGTCCAACTTCGACCGAGAGGTCAATCGACGGATTCATCTTGGCTGGGCAGCGTTCGGGAAACTACGACACATCTTCTCGTTAGACATACCTCAAAACCTTAAAACGGAATTGTACAACCAGTGCGTGTTGCTAGTGATGACTTACGGATCTGAGACGTGGTCCTTCACTGCTGGCCGTATGAGGAAGCTCAAGGTCGCTCAGCGAGCTATGGAGAGGGCTATGCTCGGAGTTTCTCTACGTGATAAACTTAGAAATGAGTATATCCGCAGTACAACAAGAGTAACCGACATAGCCCAACGGATTAGTAAGCTGAAGTGGCAGTGGGCCGGCCATATAGCTCGAAGAACCGAAAACCATTGGGGAAAAAAGGTTCTTGAGAGACAGCCTCGTACCGGTAAGCGAAGTGTAGGGCGACCTCCCCACGAGATGGAGTGACGACCTGGTAAGAGATGCAGGGAGTCGATGGATGCAGGTGGCTCAGGACCGTGCTTTGTGGCATTCCTTGGGGGAGGCCTATGTTCAGCAGTGGACTTATAAAAGGCTGTAATGATGATGATGAAGATGATGATGACTTACTTTTTAAATTTCTCTGCTTTGTTATAGTACTGTGATAGAACGTATGTAAAGAAAATGAAGTATTACTGCTCGTCATATTAATAACACACGCTGTCCCTAAATAACCTGGCTTTAAACGCTGATATTTATTTTGATATTTTAATAAGGAAAGTCAAATCGTTCCTCGTTATATTTAAAAAAAATTACCAGATTATCCATGTGTTCTTTTATCTCATTCCCTGCAGATTTATATTTATTTGACATAATTTGTAATGAGGTTTGAAGTGATAAAATTTCTGAATGTCTTAATTCTCTCTTTATTCTCTATTTCAGTCTTATAAAAATTTTTCATGGTTTCCAAATCAATTGAAAAAATCCCCTCTATGAGACAATCTACGTGGTAGATGTATGTTAAGCAGTTGACTTTTAAAAGGTTTTAATGGTAACTTCAATAAATTTGAATTTTTGGCCCCTGAATAATACGTCCATTAATAGCTAAGTGAAATTAATTCCAATGTTAGTCGTAAGCAACTGCAACTCGGGTTGTAATTTTCATACCACATTCATGAATAAACAGCGCCACTGTCCCACTGATGATGTCACTAGAAAATTCTTGCGTAAGATTTATTAAGATTTATTATTATTGGGATATTTATAAAGTATTCTCATCTGGTTGGGCTGAATAAATATATAAAAGGGAAATGATAAACAAACATAAATATATATTGAATATACTAACAAAAATAAATAATACATTAATTAATAAAAGCCCCACTTGATGGAAGTCCTCGGCAGGGGAGCCCAAACGGCCGAAAATTAGAGGGAAAGGGAAAGAAGCCGGCGGAGGATGCGGCGGTATCAAGGAGCACCGCCTTCTACATTTGAGCCTGGAGAGGTCCGTCAAGGTGCCCCAGTCGCCTCAGATCACCCAAGAGGCTGACCGGAATTAGCTTGTTCACAGAGATGAATACAGGATTAATTTCGGTCGGTAGACCATCCCACATATTCGTTACCTCGTGAACCAGGTCCAGATTTTTTTATAGAAGAGAGGGCAAACGAGCATGCGGCTCACCTGATGGTAAGTGACTACCGCCGCTTATGAACAACAGCAAAACCAGGGGAATTGCAGATGCGTTGCCGGCCTTTTAGAAAGGTGTAATGCTCTTTTATTGAAGTTTCCTAAGTCGTATCGATCCGGAAAAATAGCTGGTGGTAATCGATTCCACAAGGAAGTTGTGCGAGGGAGAAAAATTTTTTCTAAATCGCACAGTGGTGGATCGCAATGGTACATATCATCCAGGTGGTATGTACCATCCATACCATCTGGGTGATTGGCGGTCCACACTGTGCGATTTGTATAGTTTTGTCGCGATGTGCGATGGCGAAATTGAGCGGCTGGAATTAGTCCAAACAATTCCTCAGAGCACTCTCCATGATAGATGCGATAAAATACGCAAAGAGCTGCAACATCTCAACGCAGTGCCAGTGTATCGAGCCGATCAGAAAGAACTCGGTCGTCGACGATTCGAACGATATTTTGTTCGCTTAGCTGTTTCGGCGTTTACGAGTTTCTCGTCATATGGAATGGTAATGTCGACCAAAAATATCTTTGACTGCCCGGTCCATCGGCACAATATCAGGCTTATTCGCAAGAATAGTCCTGTTTGTGATATGGTTAGGTTCTATGCGCAGCTGTACACGTCATCGTTGGAGACACGCAAGTGTGAGTAACGATCCCCAAGAGCAAGTCTTATCCGAGACTATTCCGATGATATTGCAGACGTCAGTCGGAACGCGATTAAAATGGCTCCAGTACATTTAAAACGGCAAGTCCCCGGGAGAGAATGGAATTAGAGTAGAGCTTTTTAAAGCGGGTGGAAAACCGGTACTTGAAATTCGTCAGAAGCTGTTTAATTCCATCCTCCATGGTGGCTTTACAACGAAGGCGTGGAGCAGAAGTGCGATGGTCTTGCTCTTCCAGAAAGGCGACAATGCTCTCTTTACAGACCGATTTCCCTTCTGAGCCCCGTCTGCGTCCTGTTTTCGAGACTTATTACGAATCGTATCGCAAGCAGACTTGACGACTTCCATCGTGCCAAACAAGCCAGTTTTCGAAAAGGCTTACAATAGACTACATACCTACCCTTCTGCAAACTATACAGAAGACCAAGGAGTACAATTTTCCACTATGTCTTGCGTATGTGGATTATAAGAAAGCCTTTGATTCCGTCAAAATTTGGGCGGTGCTGCAGTCCCTTCAGCGGTATCAAGTTGACTTTCGGTACATCGAAGTGCTGAAGTGTTTATACATTAGTGATATGATAGCTATCCGAGTACAGAAGCGGAGTACGATACCTATCCAAATGCGAGAAAGAGGTGTAAGAAAAGGTGACGTTATATCCCAGAAACACTTCACCGTTGCATTGGAAGAAGTTTTCAAGCTACAGGACTGGAAAGGATACGGTAATCACGTCAATGACTAGTACATCACTCACCTTCGATTTGCCGACGATATGATCCTTATGGCAGAATCGCTGGAGGATCTAAGCACTATGCTCAAAAATCTCAATAGTGTCTCACAACAGATAGGTCTTAAGATGAACACGGAAAAAATAAAAGTTATGTGTAACGTCCATTTCACACGTATGTTCGTATTTGTTGGGAGCACTCATCTCGAAGTTATTGACGATTATGTTTACCTGGGACAAATAGTCCGACTAAGTAAGTCCAACTTCAACCGAGAGGTCAGAGTGACAGGCAAAGTGTAGGGCGTTCCCCCACTAGATGGAGTGACGACCTGGTAAGAAATGCAGGAAGTCAATGGATACAGGTGGATCTTGCTTTGTGACGTTTCTTGGGGGAGGCCTATGTTCAGCAGTGGACTTCTGATGGGCCGTAATGATTAATAATGATGACGGTCATGTAATTGCTTCTTAATACAGCTGCGGTACGAAATGTAATGATTGATTGGATGGGACCATCGCATCTAGTTTAGATGTCCAGACAAGAAACTTTTTTGTTGTAGGGAGGATTTGTCTTAATCGCCACGCTTGGAAGATGGATTGGCAGTCACAGTTCCAGACGTCTTCCACGTCTTCGTATGCTTATATATTTTACATAATCCTTTCGTATGTTTACGCGAACTCTAAAATAACATGGACTATTTTACATGAACATTTAATTAAAAGTAGTTTTTACGGATTTTATCCCGTATATTAACTCTTTTTATATTTCTGATGATTCAAACAATTTATCGTGACCATGAATGCTGTAAAGTGCTTGAATCATTCCGCTTGCGCCGTCGTCCCCGTGTAGTATTGCGATAGTGGGGTCTGCTAGCTAACCGAGCACCCGTTCCCGTACGGGATTTCCTCGGTCAGTTCTGTCGAGATGTCAGTTCCATCCCGTCCCGCCGCAGTTAGCGCCGCCGCCCCTGTCCGGTTGTGTTAGCTGTCTACGCTCACCGTCCCCGTACGGTGAGTGCGCCCTTCCGTCTTCGATAGCGCTGCCGCCCCCGTGCGGTTGTGTTAGGTGCCCGCGCTCACCGTCCCCGTGCAGTGAGTGCCGTCCCGCCGCCGCTAGCGCCGCCGCCGCCGTGCGGTCGCGTTAGCCGTCCGTGCTCACCGTCCCCGTACGGTGAGTGCATTCTCGCTCATGCGACTCCTTCTTCTCCCCTCCTGTAGCACCACCGCCCCCGTGCAACTATGTTAGTTGACCCGCGCCTTTCTTAAGGGGTGGGGGGCATTTCCGATGCGGCGAAAAGGCCACTCAGGCCGGACCCAGTCCCACAGGTGGTGTTTAGTGGGTAGGCACTTCTTTGTAAGTCCCACATAACCACGCAGCCGGCTTCGTGGTTTGCTATGAGCATTCACCACCTCTTTCCGCAGCTTCCGGAGGGTAGCCTTGTATTAGGCGCAAAAAAATGTTTGCGAGAGATTCCGCTTAAGTCATTCTACGATTGCTAAGATAGTGTCGTGGTTCTGTTCATTATAGTAATTCGTCTAGTGCAGACAACGAGGATGGTGTTGCCGAGAGGCTGCCTTGTGTTACACTGAGATACGTAATGTTGCTGTTGCATTGCGACGTTACAATTGCAATATTTTTTTTATAGAAATAGGGTGACAAGCGAGCACACAATCCACCTGATGGTAGTTACTGTGGCCCATAGACATCTACATCTATCCACGTTTGCAAATAAAAATGCTGATGCGTTATCAGCCTTGAGGACTAAAATTGAATGCCTCGTTTCCAGTAAAAAGGGTCTTCAGTTCTCTACACTTACCATACGAAACACACCAGTTTTAAGCTGCTATTTTACGCTGGTATTATGTGAGAGCATGGTCCTTTCCCAGTCGAGCCGACCCATTCGTGCTACGTGGTACGTCTTAGAGCCATGCTGCAGCTATATTAATAATATAGTTGTAGCACGAATTAGTCAATAATACGATTATATACGACGAAAATAAATATGTGTAGTGTATATAAAAGGCATGCACTACTAGTGCGGGAAATAATTTTTTTGAACAAAATAAAATTTATTTTAAATCTATCACCGATGAAGCATTTCAAAATTTATCAACATATTGCAGAATATATATCATATATTCTACAATATGTTGTTTATATTCTATCATATTATGTTATTATAATTTTCTATTTATTCCAACAAGGATCTGCTATGTTGTTTTACCCTGGTATGTATATAACGTTAAATGTATAGCGCTGAAGTCTTAGTTTAGTTGTAGCACGAATGGGTCGGCTCGACCGGGGAAGTATCATGCTCTCACAGAATACCAGCGTAAAATAGCAGCTTAATACTGCTGTGTTTCGTATGGTGAGTGTAGAGAACCGGAGACCCTTTTTACTGGAAAAGAGGCATTCCATCTTAGTCCTCACGGGTGACAACGCATCTGCATTTTGATTCTTTGTTGACGATAGATGTAGATGTCTATGAGTCAGAGCAACCACTTATCATCAGGTGGACTGTGTGCTCGTTTGTCACCCTATCTCTCTATTGTGTACAGACGTATCATATTGAGTTCTTAAGTGCACGTTATTGTGTACAGACGTGTCATATAGTAATTAAAATAATAAAATAAGTATGTGCTTAGCCGTGACCTCGTTATAACAATACCGGTCGTAACTGTGACATACTTTAGTAATATTTGTGTTTGTGATGTTATTGAAATGTTTTAGCTTAATCTAGAATAGGTACTAAAATGGAGAACAGTCTCTTCAACCGGAGTGCCAGGACCACTCACACCCCGCCTCCATTTACCCCACACACTGTCATGCAGACACCCACTTCAATCGAACCAATCAAAACAATTCCAACTCCTGAGTTGCAGCATTGGATGACAACCATTGGCCTTTACGATGTTTGCTCCATCGCTACAGAAGGAAAACTTAACTCGGATCAAAAAATGCGCATCAGCTCGCTTTGTCGAAAAGTAAGCCACGGTACATCACAATTGGTAGTCTAGTACATGTCCCTCAAAATGGATGCCACTAAAGCCGAGACCTCCATCGTATCTCTGCAGAACCAACTTGACCTGTCCCAAAAGCTGCAGGAACTCAAGAATAGTATCGAAGAGTCATCAAAACCGGACTCTGGAACCACTTTTGCGGACTTGGTCAAAAAAGGTGGCCAAACCCTCATTCGCCCAAACAATCTTAGTACCCTAGCAATTTATCCGAGGGACAAGTCCAAATCCAGTGATGACACGAAGTGCCTCATACAAAAAATAATATGCCCGGAAGAACTCAAACTACATGTCCGGGCATGAGGAAAGTCAAAAATGGGGGAGTTATAATTAGCGCTGAGACAAAAGGAGATATCGACAAATTAAAGAGCTCCGAGAAGCTTGTATCTTCTGGCCTTACCATGGAAGAGCCGACTAAACGACGTCCGAGAATTGCAATTGTTGGTGTCCCTGTAGCCCTCACGGATAAAGAAATGTTCGAGTGCATCTTCGAACAAAATATTGCCGATAAATTTCCCAATGCCACGCGTGAGTCTTTCCTGGCAACAGTCAAAGTGAGCCATAAATCAGGTAATAAAAACCTTCCTACCTGTAATTTCATTGTCGAAGTGCCACCTACAATCAGGAAGGCCCTTATCGATCAGGGACTAATATATATTAATTGGACCTCATGCCCAGTCAGAGAATTTACAATAATAACAAGATGCTTCAACTGCCAGCACTTTGGTCATTCAGTCAAATTTTGTCGGAAAAGTAGCCCTACATTTAACAACTGTAGAGAGCTCGGGCATTCCTTTAAGGAATGTAATAACAAAACGCATGCCCCCGTTTGCGCGACGTGTAAAAGTTTTAAAAGAAAATGCGACCACAAAACTGGTGATGAAAGCTGTCCAGCACGTAAATTCGCAGAAGACAAATATATCAATTCCATAGACTATGAGGGCGCCTAAGAGCGCCGCGTATTATATTATTTATTTAGCTCTTAAACACTAGTTTTAGTTTATCTTTAAGCTTTAGTATGGCGAATCAATTACTCAATGACCTAGACAACTTTTCTGTGTCTGACGCTAAAACATGTAATGTTGATGACTGTAAACACTTCCTTCCACGTCCTGAACATAAGTTAATCTTACTTACACAAAATATATGAAGCATAAATCGGAATATAACCGGGTTTGAAGTTTTGTTGCATAGACTGGATATAAAATGTGATATTATTGTCCTTACAGAATGTTGGCTGTCAAACCTCCCACCCCACCTACCGATTCTAAATGGCTGTTCTTTACACAAAACCGAGAAAAACATTAATCAAAATGACGGTTTAGTAATCTATGTTAGTAATAATTTAAAAGTAACTGTCACAGAACCTACATTCCAGGATAGTAATTGCTTAATCATTCGAATTAATTCCGAGACGATTGTTATCGCAATTTACAGACCTCCTTCAAAAAATATTGACAGATTTCTAGAGTCCCTTGATATTACCTTAAACAAACTTAACACATATAAAAATATAATCCTAACCGGTGACATAAATATTAACATTACCCCTGGGAAAACAGATAACCATGCACATAACTACCTAAATATTTGCTCTTTTCATGGACTCTTACCAACACATTACCACCCTACACATCAAAGCGGCTCTTGTTTAGACTATTTTGTGATTAAATCAAATAAACCTTCTTTAATATTAGTTACTAATTCCACGCTTACTGATCATCAAGCAATTTTACTAACATTACGAGTACAATTAACCTTACCTAGGAAAAACTGCATACGCAACTACACTAAAGTCCATATGACGAACCTTGAAAATGACATTCGTAGCATTAATTTTGACTTTGTTTATTGCTCTGACGATGCAAATAGGACGTATTGAGTTACTTTATAAATTCTTTACAATACGCAATAATGAATAATACATGAACACTTACATAGGCTGCACTAAAAGTATCGGGAATGGAATATTTCCACTGTTCCTGTCATATTAAAATCTTTTTAATTGAAAAGACCTTGGTTTTAAAAATCGAATACAATTTATTTATTTTAAAAAAGTTTCTCGGTCTTGTCACAAGGTTTTGTCAAACTTGTTTAGTCGTTGAGAAAATGGAATTGACTCGAGAAAATTCAAGAGCGATGATTTATTATGACTTTCGAAGTGGTTTAACACAAAAACAGTGTGTTGACCGGATGATTACTGCACTTGGTGATGAAGTCCCATCCAAAACCACAATTTATCACTGGTTGGCTGAATTTCAACGTGGACGTGTCAAGCTCAGTGATGATCCCCGTCAAGGTCGTGCAAAAACTGCAGTCACCCAAGAAAACGTTGATGCTGTGCGTAAACTGATTGAGGAAGATCGACATGTGACATACCACGAAATTCAGGCAACTTTAGACATTGGCATGAGTCAAATACAAATGATCTTGCATGAACAATTAGGTGCATGAAAAACAAGAGCAAAAAGCGGCTCGCGTTACTTGGTGCGTCAGAACTCACGAAAGATTCCACGCAGGATCCTCAAATGCTGTATACAACATCATATCAGGTGACGAATCCTGGATATACGCGTACGAACCCGAAACAAAAAACCAGTCACGAGTTCGGGTGTTCGAAAATGAGTTAAAGACAACAAAAATGTTCACGGAGTGTTGCAAAGAAAAGGGTGGCCACGCTTTTCTCCAAAACCGGCCATGTTACGATTATTTCTCTTGAGGGACAAACAACGGTTAATGCAGAATGGTATGCTAGCATTTGTTTGCCACAGATCGTTTCTGAACTCCGTAAAGAACTGTAACCGCCGCATCACCCTCCATCACGACAATGCGAGTTCTCACACCGCACGCAGAAAAAAAGAGTGTTAGAGCAAGAAAACATAGAATTATTAGACCATCCGCCGTACAGCCCCAACCTATGCCCTAATGATTTCTATACTTTCCCTAAAATAAAGAATAAATTGCGTGGACAGAAATTTTGATCACCTGAAGAAGCTGTGGACGCCTACAAAACGGCCATTTTGGAGACTCCAAATTCCGAATGGAATGGTTACTTCAATGATTGGTTCCATCGTATGGAAAAATGTGTCAAATTTAGCGGAGAATACTTCGAAAAGCAATAAATACATTTTTAAATAGTAATGTTGTGTCACTTCCTTGATTCCCGAAATTTTCAGTGCCGCCCTTAAAACTGTCACGTAAGTATTATAATATTAAACCTTGGATAACACCTGGTCTCGTCCGCTGTATAAGATATAGAGACAAACTTCATTTAAAATCCAGACTTTCTCCTGATAATTTAATACTTTCTGCTACTTATAAAAGATATAGGAATTTTTGCAATAAAGTATTAAAAACCTCAAAATACAATATGATAAAAATGTTTTACAAAAGGCCGGTAAAAACAGTAAACTTGTATGAAAGTTCATTAAAAATAATACCTTCAGTTCAAAAAATCTTGGACCCCCACTTGATCTACTGTCGTTAGAAAAAAGCCCAAACGAAGCAACCAATAAAATAAATAATTATTTTATTAATGTTGGCAAAAAATAGCAGAAACAACTTTAAAATTAACCAACACTGGTAATCCAATTTTTATGACCACATCCTTTTCTAAGTTAAATTCTTTTGTATTGTTAAATAGCGATATTGATGAGGTTTTAAGTATAATATCTGGCTTAAAAGAAGATTGTGCAGTTGGATAGGACAATATACCAATTGCATACTCAAAAGATTTAAACATTTACTGCCCCGCCCCGTTAACACATGTCTTTCAATTATGCCTATCAAATGGTATTTTCCCGAAAGTGCTTAAAAAAGCAATGATTTCTCCTATTTACAAAGCTGGTGATAAAAACAATGTTATTAACTATATGCCGATTTCAGTTTTATCTGGTTTACATAATAATTTATTACATTTACGCGAACACTACACATTTAAATAAAACTAATTTTACGGATTTTATCGCGTACATTAACTTATTTTTATATTCCCGACGTTTCGGGTGCTTTCCAGCACCCGTGGTCACGGGGGACTGAGGTGTTTGGCGTCCTGCTGTCGTAGTTACCCCGGCTACCTTCAGTTTTTTAATATTAATTTTTGGTTCGATTTACGCAGAATGAGCTTACAGTATCTTGAAGTCTAGCAGTGGTATACTTGAGTTTGGATTTGATTTTATTAATTATAGGATCCCAAACAGATGGCATCACCCATCCATCTTCTCTATTGAAATTAGGATGTTTTTTAATTTCAATAGCCTCGCGAATCATCCTTGGGAGGAATAGGTGTTCTTTTTCGAGGATTTATGGTCTATCAAATCTAATGTAATGGCGGGGATGATCTTGCATATGTTCACAAACTGCAGACTTCACGATACGTCGGTGCTTCACGTCAGCTATATGTTCTTTAACGCGGGTTTTTATAGATCTTTTTGTTTGTCCTATGTACGAGAGACCACATTCACAATCCAGCTTGTACACTCCTGCATCTTGTAGAGGGATATGATACTTGACGGATGGTAAAAATTGACCAATCTTCTTCAGCGGCTTGAAGTATGTTTTAATGGAAGCTCGCTTCAAGATGTAGCCTACCTTGTGTGTGACTCCTCTGACATAGGGTAGTACAGCAGGCACACGCTCGACTGTGGCTGGCTTCACTCGGTCACTGTGCGTAGGCGCGGGACCCGAAGCTTGTTGTCTTGCAGTACTTGCTCGACGTGCTGAAGCTCGGCGGCCAGATGTTTTCTGTCACAGATTCCTTGTGCTCCTTGAAACAAAGATTTTCCCACGGTAGCTAACTGTGAAGGATGATGATGCGATTCACCATTTAAATATCGGTTGGTATGGGTATTTTTTCTGTACACAGTATGACCAATAGTGTTATCAGGATTTCAGATGACTAAAACATCTAGGAAAGCTAAAGTATTGTTTTCCTCTAACTCCATTGTGAATTGTATTTTAGGGTTTATGGAATTAAGGTGGTTTAAAAATGCAGTTACTATGTCAGATGGTAAAATTGTGGAAGTATCGTCTACGTACCGCTTGTAGAATCTTGGATTTACAGGAGCAGTAAGAAGGGCTTTCTCCTCAAAGTCCTCCATGAATATGTCGGCGACTACGGGAGATACAGGTGAGCCCATTGCCACTCCGTCTACTTGCATGTAGAACTCTTCTTTCCACAATAAATAGCCAGATGTGAGGCAGTGTTTGAGTAATACTGCATATTCTGTGGGCATGCTGTTATCTTCTAGCTTTCTAGTAACAATTGAGATGCAGTCTTCAATAGGTAGGCATGTGAATAGTGACTGAACATCAAAACTGACCATGGTTCCATTGTCAGTGAGATGTAGGTCTTTTATCTCACTAAAAAAATGGTATGAATCCTTTGTGTGTGCTCTGGTATGTCCTCTTAGTGGTGACAGTATTTTTGCCAAGTGTTGAGCCAACTTATAAATTGGTGAATCGATCTGGATTACTACTTATAGGACGTAGTGGAGCGTTTGGTTTGTGTATTTTCGGTAACCCATACAATCTCGGTGGTTTGGCACATGATAGTATTGTCGAATTCACGTCGAGATCTAATTTTTCGGAGTATTTCTTTATTAAATCAGTAGTTGTTTTAAGTATATTAGTTGTAGGGTCTATTTTGACCTTTTTGTATGTACTTACGTCCGATAAAAGTTGTTGTATTTTGAAATTATACTCTGACGTGTCCATTATTGCCGTAGCATTTTCCTTTATCCGCGCGGAGAATCGTGAGCTCTGGTCTGTTGCGTAAGTTGTACAACGCTTTAAATTCGTCTTTGGGGAGATTTAGTTTCGGCGCTGAACTTCGACGTAACAAGGACGAAATGTCTTGACGTATAGCCTCTAAATCCTGTTTACCGATATTATTCTTAAACAGACAATCCTCAACACTATAGATGATTTCCTCGTACGGGATTTTTTGCGGCGCTATAGCAAAATTCAAGCCTTTCGACAATGCTTTTATTGTAGGTTCGTCCAGTGTTTCTTTTGACAAATTATAGACCGTGCGTTGCCATTTAAACTATACTTATTTCGGTTTTGTTTAACATTTTATGTGTTTTATCCGTATTTTGTATTGACTCGCGCACTCAGTAAAATGCAATCAAAAATTTTGCCATATACACTATTTCGGTACTACCTTTGTTTGATATATCGCTTAAACATTTCAAACTTTAAAATTGTGGACTACATTATTTTGTAGGCTACGTATTTTCATATCATTTCACAAAACATCAAAACTTGACAGTCAACAATTACAACAAAACTCGAACAAGTTAAGTTTTCACTGGATAACACATATAGTTAAAACCTCTTTTCAATATTTCTTTTAACATTTTTACGTAAAGGAATAATGAATGTACTTGCGGGTACCTTATTATAAATTGAATCTTAATTGAACAAAACGATTTAACTTTTGGCTTAAAACATTTCGCTTTAAATTTTTACTAACTAAACTTTAATGGTATGTCAATGTCGTAAATAGTACAACAAATTTCATTTCGACATTTAATAAAAACAAAGACATCGACGCGAAGTCTTTCACAAAGTTAATAACTATCACAGTATTCGAAGATTATATTATGTGGACGATAACAGGGATTATATCCCACTTCTGATGTTAACACAATGAAATAATTTATTATAAATAAATATGCACTTATAACACAATATATGTATTGTATTCAATTAATATTTGTACAGAGCACTCAATACTTACAGTTTTTGTAATCACGACACTTAATTACACTTTGACTAATTCGACACGTGTTCTCAAAACAGAATACCTAAGAATCATGATGCACCCTATTTTAAAACATTTCCCTTTCCACTTCTCATCCGTTGTGCAAGAAGAGGGGCGGACGATGTTGCCAGTAATAAAGTTGCCAACAGTATTTAAAATGCCTCCACGAAAAAGGGAAAACATTAGTTCTCACTAAAGTTAAAGGTAAAGTTTAACTTTTTTTTGAGAGCATTTAAAAACTTAACATATTTATCTGTGTCATTTCAAAAGAGTTATATATATACCACGTAAAAACATATTACGAAATCCACGAACCACTTTTTGCTGTAATCTCAACCTTCATCAAACGGATTTGCGTACGACCTCATGCTTTACATATTTCATGTCTATGATATTAGTTTATCTGCCAAACAATTTATCTAATATTTCTAATGAGACTAAATATTATTGGTACAAGGATATTTTTTAATTAGCCATTTATCTTTTTTCATTATTTCTTTTAATAAAGATATATGCTTCATATGCAAATGGGCATAGAGCTAACCTGATGGTAATTAACTACTGCGGTCCTTTAATAACTATAACAAGTAAGGAAATTAAAGTGCGTTGAGAGCCCTTAAAAAAGAAGCAGGCTCTTTTCTTCAAGGGATTTACTAGGTGTTAGGATTATTTTTGTGGTCTTTTGTAACACATATTCTATAAAAAAGTGTATGTATGAATCCTAAAATATATCCAGTAGATGTATATAAAAACTACTTAATATATTAAGCCTGTTGGCAGTAACATTTTTCTGATAACACCTCAAAAATAATTTAAAAAAAATACATTGCCAACTGTCACAACAGCATCGAAAGGGGCCGTGTGGAAAATGCGGTGCAACTAGTGGGGGACGTACCAGTTCCTTTAATATATTTCATCACATTTCTTGGTAATTTAATATTATGATTATAAGCGTACATTTATGAAATAATTAATGTTTACTGAGTACTTTGATTTATGATAAATATTTAAGTTTATATTATATATCTTAGAAGTTATTTTATAAAAATAGGATAGTCATTTTTTTATAGGAGAGGGGGCAAACGAGCATGCGGCTCACCTGATGGTAAGTGAATACCGCCGCCCATGAACAACTGCAACACCAGGGGAATTGCAGATGCTTTGACCACCCTTTAAAAAGGAGTAGGCTCTTTTCTTGAACGTCCCTAAGTCGTATCGGTCCGGAAAAATTGCTGGTGGTAATCGATTCTACAATAATATATTCGCGTCAATAGTAATACCAAGAAAAACAGTGGTATCCACAAAACTTAACTCCTCCCCATTTAAGAGCACTTTGGTATTTAAATGTTTAACATTAGGTGTTGTAAATATGACACATTTTGTATTATTTCTGTTTAAGAACAAAATGTTGGCTTTGAACTATTGTACTAATTTCGATAGAGCATTATTTACATTGACAAAATTAATTAACTGTCGTTAAAGTTTGAAAATTAAAGAGGTATCATCAGCAAATAAACCTATATCGTGGTTGTCCCCTACTAGATAAGATAAATCATTAATATAGATTAAGAACAGGAATGGGCCAATAATCGAGCCCAGAGGAACGCCCATTGATACTACTGATCCGGAGGAATCTTTACCATTGATAACAACATTTTGAAATCTGTTATTTAAATATAAAGTAATAAGTCCAAGCGCAATATTTCGACACTGTAATGTTTTAGTTTTCTGATTTATATCTCACGATGAACACAATCGAAAGCCTTAGAAAGATTACAAAAAATACCTAAGGCATCTTGTAAATTCTCCCAGGCATTGAAAATTTATTTCATAAGCTAAGCACCTGCGTTAGTTGTCTAGTGACCATTGTGTGACCAAATTGCGTTATATGGAATTATTTATTTTTATTAGAAGAATTTAACGATTGATCTAAAATTATTTTTTTAGAAACTTTACTGAGAGTTGGTAGTACAGAAATAGGTACTAAATTACCAAAGTCTGATGTACTACCAGATTTAAATGAAGGTATTAATTTACTATGTCTCATGTAATTAGGAAACACACCAGATTCGATACTAGTATTAAAAATAATAGCAGGATGAGGTGCAACTAAATCTATTATGGACACAATAACTTTAACGGAAATTCGCCACAAATCTGCGATTTTCTTTACATCAACGGTTTTGAAATATTATACAATATCTTGTGTACAATACCTTTTTAAATCTAAATTCTTTTCAACAGGTATTATTCTGATTGAGTAATGACTCGGTGACAGTTGGCGAAGTGTTCAATGACTCTTTTAGTTTTACCAAGTCTATACCAACGTGTGTGCCTATGACAAAGACCTATATATATATAGGGTGTTAGTTCGCTATGGTGTGTACATAGTTGTTTCTTAATGCAACAAGCAACACAAAAATTAAAACGATGGCCGCCTCTGAGGCGGCGGGTATATTTAACTCTACATATGGTTACTAGGAAACCAGGAAGGAAAGCTATGCACAAAATATACTTTGTACCACAACAACGTTCAATACACTTTACAGTAATACTGCTGTCTCTTGGGACAGCGTGCTTTGCGCACCACAGTGAGGGCATTGATACAGTCACCAAAGACAGAGCACCAAGCAATACAGCGTACGGAAGTTAAGGTGTACTAATATAATTCGTGCACATGAGCAAAGACAGTGGAGTGACAGAAGTAAGCTCAAACGACACGTCCGGAGTTTACAGGGCCTAAGCCCAGAAAGGGTAACTTGGTCTCGCGCGTAAGCTAGGACGTACTTTTATAGAAGTGAAGCGGGGAGCGAGATGGTATTTAAGCGGTGCTCCCGAATTTGCGCTGTCTATCTGCGCCCCCTTTTCCCTAAAGGGATTGCTTCCGATTCGGCAGAAAGGCCACACAAGCCAATGACAGTCTCACAGGTGGTGTTAAGTGGGTAGGCACTTAGTTTTCGCAGTTAGTCCCACATAACCACGCAGCTAGCTGTCGTGGTATGCTTAGAGCATTAACCACCTCCCTCCCCCGCTTCCTGGAGGGTAGCTTTTCACTGCTTCTGGGCGCAAAAAAAATTGCGCTGTCATTCCTATGCCGAGCGGCACCAAGTGCACACATATGTATTATTGTAAGAAGCATAATGTAAGCTATACTTTGATATAAGGAAAATATATATTATGTAAATGAAATTTTTTTTATAAAATTTAGAATAATGACCAGAGGGGGTGAGGCAGAAAAAATTCTAGAAAGTCACTAGAAACCATATAATTATCACGCCCATTGGCTGGGAATTCATTCGACATTCGGGCCTTACCAGAAAAAGGAAGAACAAAATAAAACGGGAACTCTGCTCTGCCCTGCCTTCAGCTGCCTCTCTGACAAGATAACAAGCGTTTTTTATTCATCCTGGATACCCTAGGCAATCTATCTACAACACCCACCAGCCTGCCAAGCATAGTAAACTGCGGTAAATATCCCTCCTATGAGGAAATACATAAGGGAGACATGCTTAGAAGTGGAAGTGGCACGGGCTATAATTAATGCTGAAATAATTATATTTTTCGCTCTAAATTATTTTTATTTTAGTATTTTGTTCAATTTTTTATTCAGCGTGTTTTGTAAAGCACTGTAGATAAATATTTAGGCGAAAATGTTTATTATATTTCTACTTAAAATGTAATTTCCGTGTTCCTTTAAGAAGATATTAATACTTTGACTTTCAAGATCATGACTAAAGTAATACTCGGAGATTAATTATTATAAGCCCTCTCAATTACAGATGCCCGGAATAAGATTGTTCTGTTATATTTTAGAGATTAAAATAGAAAATTGTAGAGATTATAGGGAAATTTCGTCAAATGTTAGTATAAATTATTTTAAATTAACCTTAAAAATATGTAATGGTGATGTGATATAAATTTTTATTGTGTTAGTCTCCTACGTGTCTAAATAATCAATAAGATCTTTTGTTCATTTACTGAGTAAAACCTAATATATACGATAAAGGGCTTTATTTTTAATATTGATGCCAAAAAATAAACGAGATTATATAGAACATTTCAGGTTGAGACCATATATTTTAATAGTCTTAAATCTATTCAAGTTTCAATGCAAATATAAAAGTTATCTCACAGCCTTAAGAACTTCAAATAACCTCATTTCTTTACATAATGAGAAACTGAAATCTTGGTATTTCGCTGGATGTTTCAAAATACGTAGGGTAGTTGAGACTCATTTCAATTAAAATACTTTTTATGGGCTACAAAAAAAATTTAATACAGAAAATGTATGGAGATAGCAGTTGATGACATCGTACTTACTAGAAGTTATATAAACTTCCGAATTTAACATATTTTTTAATTATAATAATCTGATTACTTCAAACTTAAAACCAACCAAGTTTCGATACACTGCTAAAACTTTAGCGATTAGGTTGATAGTGGCTCACAATTGATATTTTCCAAGGATAAAGAACTATGAAGTAGTAGTTATATGTGTGTGTAAGTTTGTCTCTCTCTCTCTCTCTTTCTCTCTCTCTCTCTCTCTCTCTCTGTGTGTGTGTGTGTGTGTGTGTGTGTGTGTGTGTGTGTGTGTGTGTGTGTGTATGTGTGTGTGTATTTGTGTATTTTATATAAATAAAACATTAATTTACATGTAGTACTAAAACCCATGTCCAAAGGTAGACTGTTTACAAGAGTCAAGAAGAACATAAGAACTTGTCCTACAAAACATTTTATAGCAGTGATCGTTCCATGGATCTTTGGAAAGGAAAACTTAATTTATTACGACCTATTTGTGCAGTAATCTACTTTTTCATTTTTCCAGACCGATACTGGGACCTTCAAGAAAAGAGCTTTATCCTTTCTAAAAGGCCGGCAAGGAACCTGCAATTCCCCTGGTGTTGCAGTTCATGGGCGGCGGTAGTCGCTTACAATCAGGTGGGCCGTATGCTCGTTTTGCCCTTCTCCTATAAGAAAATCTGATAGGGTTTATGATAAGGAAATATCTGCTGCTGATAAAAAATGTGATTTTTGATTTTGATTTGGACGTTTTTAATTTCAATAAACGAATATTTGGTTATTTGAGGTAGCTACTTTAATATAAGTATTGAAAAGTAGATACCTTTTTTCCATAGACAAATCAAAAATGATTAGGGCTTCACCTCTCTAAGAAACAGCTCATATATTGAAGTGCTATGATAATCTATGATGATTTTAAAACAAATTCGTTTTTTATTGTTCAAGCATTTTTTTTTGCCCGCACTACTAGTGAATGTTTTCTTTTTTTAATACCTACACATATTTATTTTCGTTATAAATTAATCCAGCATATAAAATAATATTGTATAAGAGTCGAAATGTATAAGAATCGTTGTTAAATTAAACATTAAAATATAAAATATTTATTACTATAACAAAAACAAAAACTGAAACTCAAAATTTTAATTATCATACAGTTCCTACTTCCTCCGATATAGTGTCAAAATAATTGGCTGTGTTTTATTAAACACACTCAAGCACACGCACACGCACACGCGCACGCGCACGCACACGCACACGCATACGCACACGCAAACGCACACGCACACACACACGCACACGCACACGCACACGCACACGCACACGCACACGCACACGCACACGCACACGCACACGCACACGCACACGCACACGCACACGCACACGCACACGCACACGCACACGCACACGCACACGCACACGCACACGCACACGCACACGCACACGCACACGCACACGCACACGCACACGCACACGCACACGCACACGCACACGCACACGCACACGCACACGCACACGCACACGCACACGCACATGCCCACGCACACGCACACGCACACGCACCAGCACACGCACACGCACACGCTCACGCACACGCGCACGCACACGCGCACGCACACGCACACGCACACGCACACGCACACGCACACGCACACGCACACGCACACGCACAGGCACACGCACACGCACACGCACACGCACACGCACACGCACACGCACACGCACACGCACGCGCACTCACATACGCACACGCACACGCACAAGCACACGCACACGCAGACGCACACGCACATGCATACTCATACGCATATGCACACGCACACACACGCAAACGCACACAAACACGCACGCGCACGCGCGCACGCTCACGCACACGCATACGCACGCTCATGCGCGTACTCACATGCACACGTACATGCACGCGCATGCACACACGCACACGCACACTCACACACACGCACACGCATACTCACGCACACGCACACGCAAACACACGAGCAAAATTAATTTAAGCCAAAGTTAATATGTTTATTTCTTCAAATTTTTCTCTAAGGAACTCATTGCAATTCAAGTTATAAATCGCCCGTACGGCTCTCTTTTGCAAAACAAATATAGCTTCGATGTCAGTTGCATTACCCTATTGCAAAATCCCAAAAGATATCATGCTAAGAAAGTAACTAAAATAAACTAATCTAGCTGTCTCAACATTGGTGAGACTTCTAATCTTTCTTACAGCATATGCTGTAGAACTAAGTCTGCTTGGTAATTTAGATATACGGAGGCCCCAATGAAGCTATATTGTTGTTGTGTCAATAGTAATACCAAGAACAACAGTGGCATCCACAAAACTCAACTCCTCCCCATTTAAGGGCAAATTGGTATTTGAATGTTTAACATTAAAACGTACACACAACCTATTTTAAATTTAATACATTTTGTCTTATTTCCGTTTAAGAGCAAATTATTGGCGTTAAACTATTGTACTAATTTCGACAGAGCATTATTTACATTAGCAAATTTAATTAACCGTCGTTTAAATTTGAATATTAAAGAGGTATCATCAGCAAATAATACTATATCGTGATTGTCCTGTACAAGATAAGGTAAGTCATTAATATATATTAAGAACAGGAATGGGCCAAGAATCGAGCCCCGAGGAACGCTCATTGACAATACCGGCCCGGAGGAACCTTTAACAGTGATAACGACTTTTTAAGTTATATTATTTAAATATGAAATAATAAGATGAGATGCAATTAAATCTATTATGGACACAATAACTGTAACAGAAATCCCACATGAATGTGTGGCTTTCTTTACATCAAGGCTTATGAAATATTTTACAATATTTTGTAGTAATATTTTTCCAAATCTAAATTCTTTTAAACAGGTATTAACATTCCGTTTGAGTAATGAATCGGCGACAGTTGGAGAAGTAATCAATGAATTTGTTGTCAAAATAAGTATATCAAACACTCCTGCGACTTTTTGATTTGATCTAGTCAATTCATTATTAATTTGCAATTGATAATTTGTATTACGAGGTTTGTCTTTACCGGTTTCTCAATTAATTATATTCCACTTTATTTTAATTTTATTTTGGCTGTGGAGCACACTCTTTTAAACATTTTAGATTAATTTTTGACATATTCTCTATAAATAATCGGAAAGTTTATATGATCTTTCATGGTGAAGTTCATATAACTTTTGTTTGCTTTTATGAACTTCTACTGTCTCCCACTCATTAAGTACCTTGCAACTGTTAATGGAGAATGTTTTAGAAGTAAATGTTTTATAAAATTCATTGCTTATAAGGGTAAATAATATAAATAGTCTGATTTGTTCTTGTAAGAAATCAATGTGAGGTTTTCGCCATATTACTTCTAAACCTCTCCAGCCGTTGTGCATTAATCGGAACAAACACAATTTTCTCAATTACCTGTTTTTTGTGCATATATGGTAATGAAACCAGCTGTGCACTGTAGTACTCAGTTTTTGAATTATGAATTTCTTGATAGGTACCTACAACATCTGTAAAAATATTATCAATACAAGTTGCACTACACCCTGCAATGCGTGTAGCTTCAAAGAATAAATTATCAAGATTGTATGATTTGAACAATGAGCAACATTTGATACTCATGGAAGAAGCTTCCAAAAGATTGCTATTAAAGTCTCCGCATACTACAGGAGATTTATTCTAATTACTAGCTGTTCCCCGCGACTTCGCCCGCGGGATATAGTTTTTATGTTTTTGCGCGGTACCCTAATTCTTTTTCTAAAATAAACGTAGCCTTAGATTAGCTGGAACAAACAGACAGACAAAAATTTAAAAAATTGTATTTTAGTTATAAGTACCGTATTTACTTTCATATGCACTTAGTAAAAAACTGTAAATTTGACATTACAAACAGAAACTTCAATTTTATTTATTTGTATAGATTAAACATAACTAAAAATTCTTCCATATTTTTTTCAATGGTAATCAAACCTTGAATATTGGGGTCTGTAAACGCTGACAACAATGTGCTCAAACTCAACACACGCCATTTCTACAGTTCGCTCAACAGAGAGGCTCACAATATCTTTACATACATACATAAAATCACGCCTTTTTCCCGTAGGGGTAGGCAGAGACCAGTTCTTTTCACTTGCTACGATCCTTACATACTTGTTTTGCTTCGTCTACTTTCATTATTCCCTTCATACATGCTCTACGGTTTAGGGTACTCTTGACCTGGCCTTTTTCAAGACGTCCCTGATTTGGTCTAGAAATGTCCGCCTAGGCCTGCCCCTTCCAACACTTTCATTCACACTCGCCTTATACACTTTTTTCGTCAATCGTTCTTCATTCATTCTCTCGACATGGCCAAACCATCTCAGCATACCTTTCTCAATTTTTGTCACTACATCTTCTTTCAGACCACAACGTTTCCTTATCTCACTATTTCTTATCCTGTCACTCAGTTTAACTCCTATCATACTTCTTAATGCTCTCATCTCAACTGCATTTATTCTGCTTTCATGTTTCTTCTGCCATACCCAAGTTTCACTTCCGTACATGAGTGTCGGAACCAACACCCCCTCATACACAGCCAAACGAGCCTTGTTAGACACCTTCCGACTGCTCATAAAGGAGTGCAAAGCTCCATTCACCATGTTTCCTGCATTCACTCTTCTTCCGATATCACTCTCACACTTTCCATTTCTTGTAAACTTTGAACCCAGATACACAAACTCTTTCACCTGTTCAATTTGTTCATCTTCAATCACAATATTGCAGTCTGTCACTGCCTCATCTTTTTCAAACACCATCACTTTCGTCTTCCTTACATTAAATACTAACTTGTTTTACGAAAACCATGTTATCGATTCTGCTGTTGGTGTTCAGCAGGGTGACCCTCTGGGTCCAGCACTTTTCAGTTTGGGAATTCAACCCATTATTTCAAATTTGAAATCCAAGCTGAATGTCTGGTACCTAGACGACGGTACACTGGGAGGTAGAGCAGATGACGTCCTCAGCGATCTTACTCATATTTTTCGAAATTTTAAAAATATTGGCCTTGAACCAAATAGCAATAAATGTGAAATATTTTTTTCCAATAATTTATCTACTTCTCATAGAGACACTTTAATTCAAAATTTTTATCATATTTGTCCAGGAATAAAAACTGTCAATACGGAATCACTATACCTGCTAGGTGCCCCGTTGTTTTTCGATAGTATTAAACCTGTTTTAAAAACAAAATTTGATCAGTTTTTAAACCACGTTGATAAATTGTATAAATTAAACCCCCACATAGCTCTTACTATTTTAAAATATTGTCTTCTTGTACCTAGATTTACATACTTACTCCGCTCGAGTCCAGTCTGGAAATGTTCGGATATTTTACAAGATATTGATAATAATCTTAAAATTGCTATAGAAAAAATTCTAAATTTAACTTTAAATACAACAGCCTGGACTCAAGCTACTTTACCTATAAAATTTGGTGGCATTGGTGTGAGAAATCTTTCTAGCGTTGCATTGCCTGCTTTCCTTGCTTCCGTGCATAGTGTCAGTGACTTATGTAACATAATTTTAAATAATAAAGTAGACCTATGCTTTGCTACGGAGGCAGGGCAGACATGGCAAACGCTCTGTCCTGGTGAAAATATTCCACTGGAAGTTAACCAACAAAAACAGTGGGATATTCCGTTGGTACAGGGCGTGCAGAAGGATTTGTTTCATAATTTCCATAGTGACCAAGATAAGGCACGCCTTCTAGCTGTTTCGACTAAGGAATCTAGTCACTGGTTACACGCTTTACCATCAAGTAACCTCGGCACATTACTTGATAGGGAAAGCTTGCGTATTGCCGTAGGAATCCGACTAGGAGCAGCGATTTGTCAACCCCATCAATGCCCCTGTGGTAGCAGCGTCGACAAGTTTGGGCTCCACGGACTTTCATGTAAGAAAAGCGCTGGTAGGTTTTCACGACACAGTTCTTTGAACGATGTCATCCGAAGGGCTCTTGCCTCTATAAATGTTCCCTCGGTTTTAGGGCCTTGTGGAATATTTAGAGACGATGGCAAGAGACCCGACGGTATGACATTGGTCCCTTGGGAGAGAGGTAAAGCCCTAGTGTGGGATGCTACTTGCGTAGACACTCTGGCGGCCTCTCATCTCAGGGGTACCTCGTTTAAAGCCGGGGCGGCATCAGAGGCAGCTGAACTGAGTAAGTGGCGCAAATATGAGTCTCTGAGAGATGACTACATATTTGTGCCATTTGCCGTAGAGACTATCGGTCCGTGGGGTCCACGTGCGGTGAAGTTCCTAAAGGAACTCCATCCGCGGCTGGTCGTTGCTGCTGGTGATAAGAGGGCTGGTTCTTTCCTCGCTCAAAGGCTAAGTATAGCCATTCAGCGGGGAAACGCAGCCAGCGTTCTTGGCACGATACCGCGGGGAGTAGGACTATATGATAATTAAGTTTCTAGTTTTAGTTTTTTTTTTATTATCATAGTTTTTAATATTGTAGATAAAATCAAATATTAAATTTCTTTAATATAAATAATTTACTTCATAAAAAAAAATTAAATTACTTGGAACTAATTCCATATTATTTGCAAAATTATTTTGCTGCTCATTAAAAGCCGGTTTCAAGGTAGCCAATAATTTGACTGGGTTAAAATAGAAATAATAAGATAGCGTACTTAATAATTGATTCTTTTTCATGTTAACTCTTGTCCCGACAAAAATTAATAATTTAGGTTTTATTAGGTCTAAATTTACTATTTAAAATTTTATTCATAATATCACTGTATGTTGCTCCAGGCACGCAGTAATTATTTATCTGTTGCCCTTTTAAACAGTTATTTAATGCTATTCCCAAGTTTTGTGTCTGAGAGGCACACTGAACCTAAACGTTAAGTTGGAGAGATCACGTCTAATAAAGTCAACGCTCCGTCCCCCTCGTGCTCTAATACAAAACCCCTAAACCTTTCAGCTCGAGCTACGAAACCATTTTCAGTGCCTAGAAGACTTCAATGAAGTGGACGATGCTTACACACAAGGACAAGCTCGAGGAAACTGTCCATGCGGTCGGAGCTAAGTTTTTTTTTTTTATATTTTACTAAGCCAGCGCTTATCTACGATCCCACCTCATGGTAAGTGGTGATGTAGCCTAAGATGGTGAAGCGCACTGACTTAACAAAAGCCTATTCCATTTTGCCTTGAAGACACCCACACTGTAATCGGATGGAAAGACAGATGCTGGCAACTTATTCTACTCCTTTGCTGTACGCATGATGAACGACGTGGCGAACCGTTTGGTTCGAATGCATGGTAAGTCAACAACGAAAGGGTGGAGACTGGCCGAACGTCAGGTTGTCTGATGGTGGAAGGGAGAGGGTGGAATTAAATTATGTATTTCCTGCGCACACTCTCCGAAATGCATCCTGTAGAAAACCGAAAGGCTGGCTACTTTACGTCTGTGTTCGAGGCTGGTAAGATTGGTTTTAACCAAATTCGGGTCCCCAATAAGCCTCTTAGCACGCCTTTCCATTGAGTCTAGAGCTGCTAGGTGGCATTTTGCAGCACCAGCCCATATATGGCAGCAATACTCCATGCACAACGGGACTTGCGCTTTATATAAAGTAAGCAGCTATCTCGGTGTGAAGTATCGCCGCACCTTTGCAAGGACTCCCAGCTTCCTTGCAGCTGCTTTGGCCTTGGACTCAATGAACCACCCGAAGTTCAAATTTGAGGATATTTCAAACCCTAACAACTGAATGCGGTTGGTATATTTCTGTGATACATTTCGGGATGAAGGAGCCAAGGTGAGCTGGCTCCTTTTTGCAGTGAAGAGACACGCTTGTGTTTTGGAGGCGTTGAACTTCACAAGATTGGCATCGCCCCAATCGGAGAGTGCCTGTAATGTGAGATTTATACGTTTTAACATAGCTCCTCTTTTGGACTGGATTCGATCCCGACTGGCCCGAGGACTTGGTTGGTATCTCTCAACAACTGTGCTATCGTCTGCATACCCATAGTTACCGGGCATAATCAGATCATTAATATGCAGCAGGAAGAGAGTTGCGGAGAGAACGGACCCCTGAGGAACACCGGCGTTAGTCGCTATAGGATTGGATGAGCAGCCATCGACGACGACCCGGAGAGACCGTTCACTCAGAAAGTCCTTTACCCATTCAATCAGACCAGGGGATAAGCCGTACGCTGGAAGCTTACCCAAAAGGCTAGTGTGCCAAACTCTGTCAAAGGCCTTCGAGACATCAAGGGAAACAGCAAGTGCTTCCCCACTCTTCTCGAGTGCTTCGCCCGAAACGTGTGTGGCATACGCTAGAAGGTCCCCAGCTGACCGATTTCGGCGAAACCCATATTGCCGGTTGCTAAGGAGGTCATTCTGTTCTATTAAGCGGGCATTCAATATACGCTCCATAATCTTGCAGAGTATGGAGGTAATTTATATTGGTCGATAATTGGCAGGGTCGACGCGGCTTACTTTTTTTGGAACAGGCTGCACGTTGGCCAGCTTCCAGGATTTTTGGCACTATTCCAGTACTAAATGAGAGGCGGAAGAAGCGTGTCAACACAGGAGACAACTCAGGTGCACAAGCCTTTAGGACTATAGCTGGTATGTCATCTGGTCCACTAGCTTTATTCACGTCAAGACATCGCAAGGTTTTAAGAACCTCCTAATTCGTTATACGAATCTCCGACATAGAGGTCCCGCAGTGAGGTAATTTTGTTGGAACGTTGTTGCCACTGTCCAGACGTGAATTGTAGGCAAAGAGAGACGCGAACAAGTCCGCTTTCTTCTTAGCCGTATGAGCTAGTGTGCCATCCGGTTTTACCAACGGAGGCAGTCTATGCCGACAGAAGTTTGTCTCGACCGCTTTGGCGAGAGACCAAAAAGCTCTAGTGCCGGATGGTCTGGCAGAGAGTTTTGCGCCAATATGTTTTATGCGACTAGCTTTCCGTAATGCTTTTTTGTAGGACTTGGCGGTCTTGTTGAAAGTTCTCTTCTTGGACATAATATCCGGAGCTTTGCGGTTTCGAGCGTCAACCCAGGATAGGTAAGCTAAATGCTTGCGTTTTTCAGCTTAGGCGCATTCAGCGTTAAACCATAGGCGAGCTTTGCTACCGGTGGGAGCGTCAGAGAAGGGGATAAAGTACTGTATAGCTTGATTGTAATTCGTTATTGCAACCGCGCAGCTCGACGTATCCGCAGAAGAGAAACAAACCTCCCGCCAAGGATAAGATGCAATAAATAGTCGCATCTCATCCCAATCAGCTGACTTATACCGCCATATTCATCGAACACCTTGGGACTCGTAATCAAGTGGAGAATATGACGATACAGATTTCACCAGACAGTGGTCAGATGTACCCAAAGGAGAAGTAACCTGTACTTCATATCTGTCTGGTTCGGTAGTCAGCAGAAGGACCAAGCAATTTGCTGTGTCTACATTGGGTACCCTAGTCGCCAACTTTACCATCTGAGAAAGACCTAGCATCAAAGCAAAATTCCACGCTTCTCTTCCAGCATGGTCGGTCTCTTGGTATGGGAACAGCCAGTCTTAGTGACAAAGCGTTAAAGTCCCCCAGAAAGGCCAACTGTGCAGTAGGATACCGATTCAGGGCCACGTCAGCAGCCTCACTAAGGTGATCAAATAATCGTGTTGTCTCCTGGTCACCACTGTGCGATCGATAGACACAGGCATAAAGGATTTTATCAATACCTGTATCTACCATCACCCAGATTGTCGAAAAAGTGGGGTCTTCAAGGTGACAGAGACGCTGGAAGCAGATGTCATTGCGGACGTATATATATACTCCGGCACGTGGATGGAATTTGTGCACTAGGAAGAATCCAGGATAGTCAAGGTACGCCGCACTCAATGGACATCCAATTTGCGTCTCTGTCAAGAAAAGTAGGTGCGGCTTTTCTGTCCGTGCACCGTGCATCGGATCCCGCTACACTCCACAACCAAGCACCCGACACAGCAAGAACTGACGCTTCGTAACCGGTTTACATACACAATGCTACTGTTCAGACCCATTCTCCATATGGCTTCACCAAGCATCACGCCGGAACACGACAAAGTCATTTGGCGGCAAGACTTTGTATTGGAGGGTGGTAACCGAAAAGCCAGCGGCCGAAACCTACCACCAGAATTGGTGCTGCTCGTTAAGCACTACCGGGGGCACGTGTATGGTGTCAGATTTCAAGTATTTCCTACGAACGCGAGCAGCCTCGCCCCCCCCCCCCCCCCCCGATTACTATAAGTTTTGCAAGACCCGCCGCAGAAGAACACAAAAGCTCTCTGATCACACACTTAATCTCATGGCTGTTAGACGGGAGATGAAGCTACATTCTTCAACAGATTTGGCAGCATACAGGCAACTGAACAGACAGATCTCAAAATGCATGAGGCAGGACTTACGCAACTTCAATACAGCTTGTATTGAAGAAGCGATCGAGCGGAACCAAGGCTCCAAAGTCTTTGCACGAGATCTGTCTGCCAGAAAGAGCCAACTGTCAAAGATGAAAGACGAATGTGGCAGCATCGTTTCCGGGAAAACTGAGATTTTGAGTGAGATTGAGAGGTTCTATAGGCAGCTGTACACGTCATCGTTGGAGCCATTCGCAAGTGTGAGTAACGATCCAGGAGCGAGTCTTATCCGACACTATTCCGAAGATATCCCGGACGTCAGTCTGAACGAGATTAGAATGGCTCTCCAGCAACTTAAAAACGGAAAATCCCCGGGCGAGGATGGAAGTACAGCGGAGTTTTTGAAAGCGGGTGGAAAACCGGTACTTGAAGTCCTTCATAAGCTCTTTAATTCCGTCCGTAATTCCGTTTTTTAATGCGGCGGTCTTATTTTTCAAGAAAGGCGACAACGCTCTTTTGAAGAACTGCAGACCGATTCCCCTTCTGAGACGCGTCTACGTGCTGTTTTTGAGAGTCATTACGAATCGTCTCCCACGCAGACTTGACGACTTCCAGCCTCTCGAACAAGCCGGTTTCTGAAAAGGCTTAGTACCATAGACCACATACATACGCTGTGGCAGATTGTACAGAAGACAGAGGAGTATAATCTGCCACTTTGCCTTGCGTATGTGGACCATAAGAAAGCCTTTGATTCCGTCGAAATTTGGGCGGTGCTGCAGTCCTTTCAGCGGTGCCAAGTTGACTGTCGGTATATCGAAGTGCTAAAGTCTTTGTACAGTAGAGCTACGATGGCTATCCGAGTACAGAATCAGAGTACGAAATCCAATTGCAGAGAGGTGTAAGACAGGGTGACGTTATATACCCCGAAACTCTTCACCGCTGCATTGGAAGACGTTTTCAAGCTGCTGGACTGGAAAAGATACGGTATCAACATCAATAGCGAGTACATCACTCACCTTCGATTTACCGACAATATATTACTTTTGGCAGAATCGCTGGTGGACCTAAGCACTATGCTCAATGACCGCAATAGTGTTTCCCAACGGATAGGTCTTAAGATTAACATGGACAAAACAAAGATCATGTTTAATGTCCATGTCACACCTATGCCGGTAGTTGTTGGGAGCACTGTCACCTTTCTTGAAGAACAAGACCACTACACTTCTGCTCCAAGCCTCCGGTGTAGTGCCACCATGGAGGACGGAATTAAAGAGCTTCTGAAGGACTTCAAGTACCAGTTTTCCACCCGCTTTCAGAAGCTCCGCTGTAATTCCATCCTCGTCTGGGGCCTTGCCGTTTTTTATGTGCTGGAGAGTCATTCTAATCTCGCTCATACTGACGTCCAGGATATCATCGGAATAGTGTCGGATAAGACTCGCTCTTGGATCGTTACTCACACTTACGTGTGGCTCCAACGATGATGTGTACAGCTGCCCATAGAACCTCTCAATCTCACTCAAAATCTCAGGTGTCCCAGAAACAACGCTGCCACACTCGATCTTCAGCTTCGACAGTTGGCTCTTTCTGGCAGACAGATCTCTGGCACTCTCTCTGACTTTAGAGCCCTGGTTCCGCTCGATCGCTTCTTTACTACGAGCAATATTAAAGTTGCGTAAGTCCCGCCGCATGCATTTGGAGATCTGTCTGTTCAGTTGCCTGTATGCTGTCAAATCTACTGAAAACTGCAGCTTCATATCCCGTCTAACAGCCATGAGATTAAGAGTGTGATCGGAGAGTTTTTGTGTTCTTCTGCGGTGGATCTTGAAAAACTTAGCTCCGACCGCATGGACAGTTTCCACGAGCTTGTCATTCATATCTAGGCACTAAAAACGGTTTTGTAGCTCGAGCTGAAAAGTTTCAGGATTTTGGATTAGAGCACGAGGGGGACTTCATTAGACGTGTTTTCTCCAACTTAACGTTTAGGTTCAGTGTGCCTCTCACCATTTGGTGATCGCTGCCGGTTTTCATCCTCGCTATCACTGTGACATCACTGAACAGTTGTCTTCTGGTCGTCATTATGAAGTCAATCTCATTATTTGTCGAACCGTCGGGTCCCGAACAGGTCCACTTCCTGTGGGGCTGCTTCTGGCAGAAAGAGTTCAGCATTAAGAGTCCCCCTTTCTCCATTTCCCCTTTCCCTACTTTCAGCTCACCATTCTCTCTTGTGCCTAGTTTTGCATTGAAGTCTTCCATTAACACCGTATAGTGAGTTTTGGAGAAATGCATGGCTCTAGAGATATCCTCATACATTTCCTCCACCTCCTCATTGGGATGTGCCGAGGTTTGTGCGTAAACCTGTATGACCTTCAGCGAATACCGTTTGGTGATTCTGAGTATAAGCTACGCAACCCTCGTCGACACACTCCCAATCTTTACAACGTTGGTAACGAGAGACTTGTGGACGATAAATCCGACACCTCCTTGGGACAGATAGTCGCCCTCCCGGTGATAGAACAAATTGCCGGATTCGAGGATTACCTTGTCCTCCCCCTCTCTTCGGGCTTCGGATAATCCTATGACATTCCAGCGCAACTTGTCTATCTCGTCTTCCAGCTCTAGGATCTGTCTCTAGTGATCAGTCCTCAGGGTGCTTGCGTTATAAGTTGCCAGGTCGAGTCGACGTAGGTGATCTCAATAGTGTCTCCCAACGGTTAGGTCTTAAGATGAACATGGACAAAACAAAAATCATGTTTAACGTCCATGTCACACTTATGCCGGTAGTTGTTGGGAGCACTAAGCTCGAAGTTGTTGACGAGTATGTTTACCTGGGACAAATAGTCCGACTAGGTAAGTCCAACTTCGACCGAAAGGTCGATCGAAGGATTCAACTCGGCTGGGCTGCGTTCGGGAAACTACGACACATCTTCTCGTTAGACATACCTCAAAACCTTAAAACGAAATTGTACAACCAGTGCGTGTAGCCGGTGATGACTTACCGATCTGAGACGTGGTCCTTCACTGCTGGCCGTACGAGGAAGCTCAAGGTCACTCAGCGATCTATGGAGAAGATAGCCTCTAGCTCGGGGTTTCTCTGCGTGATAAACTTATAAATGAGGATATCCGTAGTAGAACCAGAGTAACCGACGTAGCCCAACTGATTAGTAAGCTGAAGTGGCAGTGGGCCGGCCATATGGCTTGAACAACCGACAACCGATGGGGAAAAAGGTTCTCTCGAGTGGCAGCCTCGTACCGGTGGGCGAAGTGTAGGGCGACCCCCCATTAGATGGAGTGACGACCTGGTAAGACATGCAGGAAGTCGATGAATGCAGGTAGCTTAGGACCGTGCTTTGTGGCATTCCTTGGGGGAGGCCTCTGTTTAGCAGTGGACTTGTTAAAGGCTGTAATGATGATGATGAAGATGATGATGAATTACTTTTTAAATTTCTCTGCTTTGTTATGGTACTGTCATAGAACGTAGGTAAAGAAAATTAAGTATTACTGCTTGTCATATTAATAACACACGCTGTCCCTAAATAACCTGGCTTTGAGTGCTGATATTCATTTAGATAATTTAATAAGGAAAGTCAAATCGTTCCTCGTTATATTTAAATAAATTAACCAGATTATCCATGGCCAGTATGTGTTCTTTTATTTCATTCCCTGCAGATTTATATTTATTTGATATAATTTTTAATGAGGTTTGAAGTGATAAAATTTCTGAATTAAGACACTATTTCAGTCTCATAACAATTTTTCATGGTTTCGACATCAATTGAAAAAATCCCCTCTATGAGACAATCCACGTCGTAGATGTATGTTCAGCAGTTGATTTTTAAAAGGTTTTAATGGTAACTTCAATAAATTTGAATTTTTGGCCCCTGAATAATACGTCCATTAATAGTTAAGTGAAATTAATTCCAATGTTAGTCGTAAGCAACTGCAACTCGGGTTGTAATTTTCATACCACATTCATGAATAAACAGCGCCACTGTCCCACAAATCATTTTAATGTTTGCATCGGTTTAGCGGCAAATAATTGTATATTTTTCAACTCGACCTGTTTTGTGATGCATATTCATTATACCCGACTGCGGCGGACATCAAAAGAAAAGTAATATTTTGTCTGGTAGATACGTAATTCTGTATGTACATATATGTTTTTAATAAAATAAGGGAACTTATCAGCACATTGTCCACCTGATGGTAAATGAACGCAGTGGTCTATAGATATCTACATTTATTCTCAATTAATTAAAAAAATTTGCCATCTCTAAGGACTAACATAGAATGCTCGTTCCCAGTAAAAAGGGTATCCGGTTCTCTATACGCACTTTACGCAAGACAGCATTATTAAGCTGCTATTTAAAGCTTGCATTCTGCGAGCGTGTAATCTTTCCCCGGTCAAGCCAACCCATTCATGCTACAGTTATAATATAGCTGCAGCAAGGCTCAATATTAAAACTGTATAGTGTTCGTCGTGTCGTATTTATATGATTGTCCTCTCTATCCTGATAAATTAAGTGATGGAAGTAATAAGTAAACTCCTAAATTAATCGTCTGAATTGAATATCGATAAGTTTTAATCTATTAATTTTAATTTTAATTTACTACTGAACGTAGTAAATTTTATGGACCCATAAAAGAGCTAAAATATTTATTGTATGTTGTAAACGACATTCATATTAATTTAAATTGTAAAAAAATAAGGATTAATTAAGGAAGTCGATGGATGCAAGTGGCTCAGGAAAGTGATTTGTGACATGCCTTGGGGGAATATTTTGCTTCAACACTCTTTTTATTTGTGTTTCTGTTTGTGTTTCATCATTTCATTCACGATTCACGCAAAAAGTTTTAGACAGTATTCCATGAAATTTTTTAAGTAATTAGTTAGTGACCCTAGGAATCTTTTAGGCTACTTTTTACGATTACTGAACTTCAAAAAAGGATGTATTTTTCTTCCTTTAGAAGATAATTTTTGATTATATAATATTAACCGAAATAAACTGAGTAAGTGGCGCAGATATGAGTCTCTGAGAGATGAGTACATATTTGTGCTGGTAGAGAATACAGTGGGCTTCACGTGCGGTGAAGATACTGAAGAAACTATCTGCGACGGATCATCGCTGCTGGTGATTAGAAGGCTGCTTATTTTCTCGCTCAAAGGCTAAGTATAGCCATTCAGAGAGGAAACGCAGCCAGTGTTCTTGGCACGATACCGCGGTGAGTAGGACTGTTTGTTAATTAAGTTACTAGTTTTTTTTTTTTAATGATTATGGTTTTCAATATTGTATATAATAAAATATTCTGTTAGTTATAATTGCGATAATGTACTATTTATCAAATGATTACCATGTTTATAAATAAAGTTTAAAATAAGTTTTAACCCATCTGTACTAATTTGAAACAACGCAGACGATCTACATTGTATACATTGTCAAAACATTGCCACTTGTCTTAAAATGCGTAAAATAGTATATTTTACATACAGATACTTCTAAAATAAATATTACGAATAACTTACGTTTATATTATTTAAATTCTGATTTTATTTTTTAACTTTTTAAACGACTTCTAGAAGGAGGGGTTACTCAGTTCGACTGTATAATTTTTTTACGTGTGTTACTTCATAACGTTTTTCTAGGTGAACCGATATTGATAATTTTTTTTTATTTCAAACCTGATGCTTCTCGAGTGTTCCCATATAAATTCATCAATGTTTGACCAGTAGTTTTTGAGTTATCCTTAATAATTTATACTTAAGTCGGTTGTACAAAATTTTTAATTTTACCACTTGTCTTTTAACTCTTTTAACTTTTTGCCCCCCAGACATTGTGAAGGCGTGATGAGATACCTTTGTATAGTTATCGCGCGTTAGATCTCACGGCTATATTGTTTATTAATTCATGTAAAATTATATCATTTATATCTCTTATTACAAATTCCGCTTGTAAACGTAAACAAGAGTATTATAATAATTGGTATGTATAAAACACAATATATTTACACTTGCTAAATTGTATTAGTCTCTGGAACTTTTCAAAGCGGTTTCATTATCCTCGTGTGTGCCACTGTAAGTGTAAATGGTGAAAGTTAGCGAGATCATTAATTTTTATTATAAGTACAAGCATTCATAGCTCTTATTTGCCCCAAAAATAAATATTTAATATTTATTCGCTTATCTCCATTTTGTAGATATATTTAATTTTTCAACTTTATGCCATAAGAATTATGATTATATTAATCTTGTATATCACCACACCATTGCACAGTTTGTGTTCACATAATAGTTTATATACTATTTTTAGTTTTATTAATTATTGTTAAAATATTTTTATATCATCATTTCTGTATCATATCTACACAAAGGTACTCAATTTATCGGGTATATTATACATTTTTTTTTATAGGATAAGGATGTCAAACGAGCACACAGTCCTCCTGAAGGTAAGTGGTTGCTACAGCCCATAGAATCTACATCTATCCTCGATTTTTTTATAGAATAGGGCGACAAGCGGGCACACAGTCCACCTGATGGTAAGTGGATACTGTGGCCCTTAGACATCTACATTTGTCTTCAACTAAGAATCAAAATGCAGATGCGTTATCACCCCTGAGAACTAAGATGGAATGCCTCGTTTCCAGTAAAAAGGATCTCTGGTTCTCTACACTCACCATACGAAACACAGCAGCATTAAGCTGCTATTTTACGCCGGGTGGAGCCGACCCATTCGTGCTACAACTATACTACTTTATAACTGCAGCATGGCTCTACCACGTAAAAATTTACGTTAATATTCCATGAGAGCGTGGTCCTTCCCCGGTCGAGCCAACCCATTCGTGCTACAACTATACTACTGATATAGCTGCAGCATGGCTCTACCACGTAAGATATCAAATTGCGTGCAATCAAAAACACTTCTTGCAATCCCTTCTCATCATGAATTTGTAAAAAATATATTATATAACTAGCCGTTCACCGCGACTTCACCCGCATGGAATAAATTACGATTGGATTTCACGGGTTTTAATTTTTTTGCGCGGATCCCTATTTCTTTATCTGAACTAACAGTAACCCAAGTTACTCCATATAATATCAGCTATCTGCCAGTGAAAATTCCGTTGAAATCGGTTCAGCCGTTTCGGAGATTAGCCGTGACAAACGAACAGACGAACAGACGAACGGACAGACAGACAAAACTTTTAAAAATTGTTTTTTTGTTATAAGTACCTTTTTTTCCTGTGGCAACCCCGGTGACAAGTTGTAAAATAATTGCTCCCAACTATTTAAAAAAAATTAAATATTGTAAATTGATAATATCCACCTAAATTTTGAGTTACAGTTGTTAAATACGACTTATTTGTATTTGTGAAATAAGTAAAACTCAGAAGTACCTATTTTAATTATATTGTGTTTAGTGTTCCAAGTTCCAACCAAAAGTAACAGCTGTAACGAACATCGTTTAAACTTATTGTAAGTGTAATTCTTGTTACCCTTTAACATTTTAAGATTTACCTATTAGGTAAGTATTGTTCTGGATTTCATTTTGAATTATTTACATGATAATTTAATTTGAGATCTGTAAATAAACCCATACATCTAGTCATTTGCTTACTCTGCTTATTTGGTTTTCTTTCTTTGTTTTCTTTTGCTATTTACACTTAATAGTAAAATGAATACACGCAACGCCAAAACGCGCCAATTGCAGAACCAACTTCAAATGGCGCTTCAAGAACTTAAGGCGTCAAAGGAGCAGTGTGAGCTCTTATGTAAAGAAAGGAATGACAATGAAAAGGAAATAATAAATATAATAGCTAAAAATACCGAGCTAAAAAGTGATATGGTTAAGTTTCATACAGAATATACATTTGTTTCAAAAGAAAGGGATCAACTTCAGAGAACAGTCGATGAGTTTGACCAATGCAGCAAGAAATATGAGGAATCCCTCAGATTAATTGCTGCATTGCAGTTACAGTTAAGTAAGGCTAATGAGCAGATTGTGCAATTAAATCATTACATAGACAACATGAAAGCGTCCCAAACTCAAAATCTGTTCAACGAGCTCATAGAATGTGAATCTTCTAAAGCATTGCAACCCTCCACAACAATTGATTTGACTGTTGATGATGTCACATCAAGAACAGCAGCAAGGACTACCTGCAGTAGAAGAAAATTAAAGAAATATATAAAAATTAATAAATATATTAGAAAACTGCAAAAATTAATTTAAACCAAAATTAATGTTAAAAATTATATAAATGTATGCAAAGAAAAGCAAGAATTAATTAATAAACTTAATATATATTCAATTGAGGTGGAAAATATGAATCACTGTTATGAGACTGATATAGAGTGTCTAAATTCAACAATTTTATCCCTTAAAAACTCCCTACAAATTTTATCAAATAAATATGCATCGGCTCAAGATGAGATAAAAGAACACATATTGGCCATGAATGATCTGGTTAAATCATGTAAATATAATGAGGAGCGCTTTGACTCCTTAATAAAACATCAGAGTGAGTGTCAGCGCTCCATACCAGGTTCATCGGGGACAATATGTGTAAATAACAAAGTAAACAGTAAGGACTCATTATTTTCACCTACACTCTATGACAGTGCCATGACAAAGGATATAAACTTAAAAAGCAATGTAAATATTAAAAAAAATAAAGTTATTATGTATTGTGATGACATAGGCAAAAATTTGGGCATGATGTTAAATAACTGTTTAAAAGGACATATGATCACTAATTATTGCATGCCAGGAGCAACCTTTAGTCATATAATGAATAAAGTTTTAGCTAGTAAATTTTGCCCTAATGGCAAATTAATAATTCTTGTTGGGAGAAGAGGCAATGTAAACAAAAATCAATTATTAAAATATATTGATAATCTAAATGCTTTAAATGTACATAAAATTATCTTGTTTACATTACCTTACATAGAGGGTTGGCCGCAGGAAAATAAAATAAGATATGATTTAAATTTATTAATGAACAACTTTTCATGTAATAATAATTTAAACTTGACATTTAATTGTTATGATTGTAATAATAAATTTAATTAAAAAATTTTTGACTAGAGATAGGTATTACCTATCTAAATATATTTTAAAACAGATAGCAAATGTGCTATCTTATTGTTTATATATTAACTCAGCCAAGGACTTAGCTACACAGACATCTGCTCCTTTTAAGCAGTATAATGACTTAATATGTAATTTGGAATCAGTTCCAAGTAATTTAAATTAGAAAATGAGTCAATAGAGGTAATCTCTAACAGTTGTAATAATTTAAATAATTTAGAATGTAGCTTACAATTCTTTAATTGTATGACTCCACAGAGTAATAATGAAAATTGTTTACACCTGGTGCATCAAAATATACAAGGCATGATAGGCAAAGAGCTAGAAATTGAGTTGTTCTTAAATAGCAACAATATTCATATTTTATGTATTACTGAACATTGGTTAAAAGCTTATAACTTAATGTTTAACTTCAGTAATCACCAGGTGGTCAGTTATTTCAATAGAGAAACGGTTTTAAGAGGTGGCTCCTTAATATTAGCTAGTAAATTATCGTCATGTAAAGAACGTAAAGATATTGTGAGCCTCTCTGTTGAGCGAACTGTAGAAATGGCATGTGTTGAGTTTGAGCACCTCATTGTTGTAAGCGTCTACAGACCCCCATGTTCTATATACGATACTTATGAAAAAATTATGGAGGAAGTTTTTGCTAAGCTTAATAAAGAGAATAAATCTGTTGTAATATGTGGAGACTTTAATATCAATCTCCTAGAAGCTTCCTCGATCAATATTAAATTTAGATCATTGTTTAAATCATATGGTCTTTTTAATTTATTTTTAGAGCCAACGCTTATTACTGAATGTAGTGCAACATGTATAAATAACATTTTTTACAAATTTTAAGCCGTTGCATAAATGTATAATTCAAAAATTAAGTTCTGATCACTGTGGACAGGTAGTTTCGTTACCTTATGTTCACAAAAAGCAAGTAGATGAGAAAGTTGTATTTGTTCCAGTAAATGCACGTCGCTTGGAGAAATTTAGAAGTAACATAGTAAAAAAACTTCCATCACTTTCATACCAAAATGATCCAAATTTTTAGTATGGAACATTATTTAAGCTTATTTGCAATGAATTTAATACTAATACTTTTACTTCTAAAACATTCTCCTTGAACAGTCGGAAGTCATTTAATGAATGGGCGACAGTAGGAGTCCATAGGAGCAGACATAGGTTATATGATCTTTACCAGGAAAGGTCATATCGTAGCGTCGAATTTAGGGAATATGTGAAAAAATATTCAAAAATATTTAAAAGAGTGTGCTCCACAGCCAAGTCTTTGCATTTGAGCAAAAAAATTAAGACGGCTTCTAATAAAATTAAAATGACATGAAATATAATTAATAGCGAAACTGGTAAGATCAACTCTCGCAATTCAAACTACCAGTTAAGTGTTAGTAACAAATTAACCGAATCAGATCAGGACGTTGCAATGGTTTTCGAGAAATATTTTACTGATATTCCGATATTAACCACTAAGTCACTGAGTTCTTCTCCTGCGGTCGCCGAATCATTACTTAAACAAAATGTAAATGCGTGTACAAAGAATTTTGCATTTCATAAAGTATCATAAAAAGATATTGTAAAATATTTTAAAACTATTGATGTTAAGAAAACTGCGGATCTGTGGGGGATTTCCGTTAAAGTTATTGCGTCTATAATAGATACAATCGCGCCTCATTTAGCTATTATTTTTAATACTAGTATCGAATCTGGTGTGGTTCATGATTTAATGAAGTATAGTAAAGTAATACCTTTATTTAAATCTGGTAGTACATTAGACCCCACCAATTTCAGACCTATTATTGTACTACCAATACTTAGTAAGATTTTTGAAAAAATTATTCTTGATCAAATGTTAAATTTCTTTAATATAAATAATTTACTTCATAAAAATCAATTTGGTTTCACAAGGGGTCGCTCGACAACTGATGCCGGTGTTGAGCTGATTAAATATATATTTAATACATGGGAGAATTCACAGGATACTTTGGGTATATTTTGTGACCTATCCAAAGCCTTCGTTTGTGTTCACCATGAAACATTAATCAGGAAACTTCAACACTACGGTGTAAGAAGTGATGCTCTTAAATTAATTATTTCATATTTAAGTAAGAGAACGCAAAAAGTTGTCTTTAACGGTATGAGTTCTTCCGGGTCGATAATACAAATGGGCGTGCCTCAAGGCTCAATTCTCGGCCCCTTTCTGTTTCTTGTATACATTAATGACTTACCTTAAATAGTAGGAGATAACCATGACTTAGTATCATTTGCAGATGACACTTCTTTAATTTTCAAATTAAGTCGACAATTGCTAAAATATGACGAAGTAAATAATGCTATATCTAAATTAGTAAATTGGTTCAATGTTAATAATTTGCATTTAAATGGCACTAAAACGAAACGTATGAAATTTATGACTCCAAATGTCAAACAATTAAATACTAATATAATTTTAAATGGGGAGAAACTGAGTCTTGTAGATACCACCATTTTTCTTGGAATCACACTAGACGCGAAGCTTCAATAGAGCCCCCATATATCAAAACTAGCAAGCGGACTTAGTTCTGCAGCATATGCCGTAAAAAAGATTAGAAGTCTAACTAGTGCTGAAACAGCTAGACTAGTTTACTTTAGCTATTTCCATAGCATAATGTCGTATGGTATTTTGCTATGGGGACACGCAGCTGACACTGAAATTATATTTGTTTTACAGAAGAGGGCCGTAAGAGCAATTTATGATTTAAAGCCTAAACAGTTGCTGCGACAAAAATTTAAGGAAATTAATATATTAACTTTGGCCTCTCAATACATTTATGAAAATGTAATATACGTACACAAAAATAAAAGTAGTTTTACAAAAATAAGTGATATTCATTCTGTAAATACTAGGAACAGACACAAGCTAGTAGTACCAGTTACTTGACTCCATCGAGTCAGTAATTCATTCTTGGGGCGATGTATACGCTTTTACAATAAAATTCCAGAAAATATACTAAATTTGACCTGCTCAAAGTTCAAAAACTTTATTAAACTAAGTTTGTATAAAAAGGGTTATCATAATATTAATGAATTTATAGATGATAATAACTCCTGGAAATGAGGTGATCGCTACCAAGCTTTTTAACTTTTTACAAGGCCCTTTTTACTGGAAATGAGGCATTCCATCTTAGTCCTCACGGGTGACAACGCATCTACATTTTGATTTGTAATAGATAGATGTAGATGTCTATGGACCGCAGCAACCACTTACCATCAGGTGGACTGTGTGCTCGTTTGTCACCCTTATCCTATAAAAAAAAACAAAGCTATTTCTAATTTGTTGTGTTGTTAATTTATGTAACATACATGATTGTAAGCTGTTATTTAAAAAAAAAAGTCCCGCTGGGTTTCTTGCTGGTTCTTCCCAGGACAGAGGTTTTTTTTTCGAACCAGTGGTAATCATACAAAAGAGTGACTTTCAATAAGAATTATTTATAATCTATATTGGATAAAAAAGTTTCTGTTCTGTTCTGTTCTGTTCTATACTTTCATATCCATTCAGTAAAAAAACTGTTATTTTGAAATTACAAACAGGTACTTCAATTTTATTTATTTGTGTAGATGTATAGATGATATACAGGGTGTTTTTGGAACGCTCCCGAAAACTAAGACAGGCGACAACACCAAGTATACCTTTGATCATGGGTCACAAATAAATTCGATCCTGATGAAAAAAAAATCATCTTTTTACAAGGTTTTATTAGCTTTATTTACGCGCCATCATGTTAGTACAGCTAAATGAAACGATAATTTCATAAAAAATATCATGAAAATACTGAAACATAAAACCAGCAGTGGAATGACTGAATTGATATCACCTGACCTGAGCTAGATAAAGGTCAATGTACGCGCGAACACAAATTCGCGCGGCCCGCAACTAGCGGGCCTTCCCACAATACCTAATAATTTACAACACGTGTCTAAATACCTAACTTATCTACTTAACCTACTATTTTGCCACTGTGCTTATCTCCACGTAGCCACTTTAATCCGAATTTACAGGTTAAATAACCCAAATAACTGGTTCGATTCCCCGCTAATGAAGAAATACTTAAATGAAATGTAACCAAGGTTGGAGTCATGCGTTTTTATTCATCGTGTAGGTATGTTTATTATTCTCGTGTATTCAGTTATGTACCTATTCAGATTAGTCTAGTACTAAGTTATTTAAAAAAAATAGTTATGAAACAGCTTACTGCTCTAAATCCTCCGTGGTCTTATGAGATGCGGCTCAAATTGTGCTCCATTCATTTCAAGGCAGACTTGGGTGCAGGCGGGGCATCATCGTGTGGTCTTCGACACAGTCCGTACGTAGTTTCTCGAAAGCATCCACGATCCTTTGGCGCATTTCTTCAGCACTATCCCATTCACGATTAAAAACCCTTTCTTTCACATACCCCACAAAAAGAAGTCTAACGGAGTCAGATCTGGTGAGCGAGGTGGGCAAGCGTGTGGTCCTAGTCTGCCGATCCAGCGATCATCAAATAGCTCATTGAGGCGCTCACGGACGAACCTCACGAAATGTGGAGGGGCACCATCATGTTGGAACTATGTGCGGCGATATTCAGCCAACGATAGGTCGTTTAAAATGTCAACCAACTGTTCATTTATAAAGTTTAGGTACCGCTGTCCGTTCAGTCGCTCTGGCAGAAACACTGGTCCCAGTATGCGATCCTTAAATAAACCTGTCCATACGTTAACCGACCATCGGGTTTGGTGCCCGGTTTGTCGAACAGCGTGCGGGTTAACCTCTGAATACACGTGTGTATTTCTTCGGTTCCACAGGCCGTTTCTAGTAAATGTCGACTCATCCGTCCAGATAATGTGCTCAATGGAACCAGGCACACGTTGTTGCTGATATAATAACCAACGGCAGTATAATAACCACTATAAACATACGCGTTAGGCATTATTAAAACAAAAAAGAATCCAAAAACGTAACAAAAACTTTAATATCAACACGTAATCACAAGTAATTTTATTAAACAAAACGATTGAACTGTCGCTCGCGCACGCGTGTACAAAATCAACACGGAACTGTCTCAAAAACTAAAACGAACGAACCCGGTCAAGGCTGAAACCTACTGCGTCACAAGCGTGAGGCGACAGGGTTAGGCATTCTGCCGTCATAATAAAAAAGGAAGTAACTAACAAAAACGTAAAATGGAAATAAAAAATAAATTGATGAATTTTTCTTTCAGACCCCGTGTCTAAAGTATATTAAAAGGTATCTATATTGAAATATATACGTAGAGACATGAAGATTTTAAGGACGAACTTATTTTTTTTTAAATTTGTTTATTTATTTAAATAAAACGAATTTTCCTTTTCATCTTAGATTAAAAAATACACCTGGCAACACAAAAACATCGAAGGAAAGACGCATATAACTATTTGGGTCTTCCCAACCTAATAAATAAAACAAAACTACCATTCATTTAACATTTTTACATATTTTGGAAAGGTCATTTGAAGTTGAGAGGACGCTAATAGTAATTTACTACTTTTTTCTTAGTAAATATTAGAAAAGCATTGGTAGTGAGACACAAAAAATAACAACCCGCAACTCTTGAGTAATGATTTTAAAGGGGATATCATACAAGACTTACTACGATAATAATTAAAAATTAAAACATTTGTATGTAAATATTTAAAAAATTTAGTAGATGCGTCTTCTTATCATGAGTCGAATGGTATATTTAACTCATTTATTCGAAAATTGTTAGATGCGCCCTTTTTTCTTATGACCGTAGCATTGTTTCATACCGAGCTAGATACAGGTCGACAGCGGAGTGAGTGTGGGTACAGTCGCGTTCTAAAGTACTACATGGTATTGGGCTATTGTTTTATAATATTATAGTAATTAATTGTTTTATTGTAGAATCATAATAGGTGTTTTACTAGCTACTTAGAACTTTGGAAGAGGTGGTAATTAAAAATAGATAATGTTTACTTGAGCATTGTTTGTTATTTCTATCGTAAAATATAAAGTAGTTTGTAACAAAAAAACTTAAGCTAAGGGTGACACGCCGTCCATTATGACGTCTTGGGTCACATGGAAGCCAGATGTTGATGGTGTGTTGGTGTTACTGGATGCTACTTCATCATCACTTTCATCTTCGCTGGAGCTTCCGTCATCAGGTCGATCACATGGTAATTTTTTCGGTATTCTTCCTCAACAATTTTAACTTTACTGCACAATTTTCCCCATTCACTTTTTCGTTCACTAGTTTAGTCATAAAACAATAGATATAAATAATTTTTACATCGTCGCGAGTCGCAAAGTAAGCTGTGTATGCGACTGTATTTTTGGAGCGAACAAAGCGCGGGAACCAATAGCATGCAGGCACAGTAATACTGGCCAATATGTGATAAATCGCTCAGTGCCCAAGTTCAAGGCCAGCGTTCTTTTTTCACCGTTCGCGCGTACATTAACCTCCATTAGTCAGGTGATATCAATTCAGTTTCCACTGCTGGTTTTATGTTTCAGTCTTTTCATGATTTTTTTTATGAAATTATCGTTTCATTTAGCTGTACTAACATGATGACGCGTGAATAAAGCTAATAAAACGTTGTAAAAATATGTTTTTTTTTTCATCAGGATCAAATTTATTTATGACCCATGATCAAAAGTATACTTGGTGCTGTCGCCTGTCTTAGTTTTCGGGAGCGTTCCAAAAATACCCTGTATATAATATCTTTATATATTTTTTAGTTTAAGTATTTATGTAGTTTTTTTAATTTATTCCATATTAATATATGTATATTTTATTAAGAGCAATGTTAGCAGATCCCACAATTTCTCAAATTGCCTAGGGTGTTTGCGTAATTTTGTTCTTTTAAGGGTTTCAAAATACATATTCAATAATTTCAAAGCCTCTAGTCTTGTGGTCGTTAGTGCGGATTCTAAACATGGGGCCCAGGGTTCGAATCCTAGTACAGGACAAAATCAGTTATTGCAGCAGTACGGAGTCAGGAAGTTGTGTACACTCTTCCACTCTCTGTTGAAGCTGGTCGCCGTGACCGAAATTCCGTCTGGAGGACATATATTAACAAAAGAACTAGAAACGCATATACCCGTAAATGTTTTTATGGAGTTCGTTTAACGTTCAACGTCTAACTACCGTTTTCTTGATTTTAAATAATATATATTTTAAGATAAAGGGCCTTACTCATAAAAATCGATGTCAATTTAATAAATGTTTGAAGTAGCACTCTCTCTTTTCGCTAAACGACAATGTAAGAGACAGGTATATAGACAATCAATATTTAACTTAAGCGATAATCAACGATTATGAGTAAGGTCGATAACCTTTAAATATATAGGTATGTAAGAAAATATTAACACAAGAAAGTCAGCAACGTATTGATATGTATAAACATAATGCTTACAAAACAGTATTATAAATTAAGACACATATGGTTATAAAACAAATAGTTTGCGAAAAATAAATTTTTCAAGTTACGTAGTCTACAACAGTAACGTAACGTGTTTAATGCAAATGCGCGAGCCAGTTTGCTGATAACAACGCTGAAGCTGGTTTTATTCGCAAAAGCGACTACGGAATGGTAATGAACTGAATTTACAAAGTACTTTATTCGTGATTTAGTAAAAAAAAACTCTCTCTAGATCTTATCACCACTGTAATACAGTTTTAAAATTAAAGTTAAACTAAAATTACTACTGCCGAATGCAGTTTCGTATAATCACCACGCTTAGGCAGTAGATTTACGATTGTTACATAGAACCAGGAGTTTCGCACCTTTTTCCAAAATTAAAAAAGTGTTCTTATTATTTAGCCTTATCCCGACAAAGTCTACTTTTGGACAAGGACCCCTGTCATTATAGGGAAGATTTATATTTATATATATAGCCGTAAAGTGGCTTTTGGAGGAATGCCTTGTTTTAGAAAATATCCTCATACATTTCCTCCAAGCGTGTCTTTTCACTGCAAAAAAGAGCCGGCAAATCTTGGCTCCTTCTTTCAGAAATGTATCACTGAAATACACCAACCGCCTTCAGTTGTTGGGGGCTCTCAAATCTAAACTTCGGGCAGTTTATTGAGTCCAAGGTTAGAGCAGCTGCAAGGAAGGTAGGAGTACTTGCAAAAGTGCGACAATACTTCACGCCGGGACAGCTGCTTACTTTATATAAAGCGCAAGTCCGGTCTTGCATGGAGTATTGCTGTCAAATATGGGCTGATGCTGCAAAATGCCACTTACGAGTACTGTCATGCTTTACGATTGCAATACTAGGTGTCTCGGCACCTTTCACGCTGCGGCCCTTCGTCGGTCTGTGTATTTTGTGTCTGGTGTTAAGAAGGTGGTTATACAGCCGTCTATACTTTGTATGCCATACAATTTTCTGGCAATTTTACTAATTGGATCTTACGGTACCCACGGGATACAATGGGATAACGGACCCTCGGCGGCACAACACAACTCGGAAAGGTCAATTTAAAATAGTAAATAATCAATTCATTTGTAGCCCATACAAAAAATTGTTTCTTGCGGAATTTGAACCAGGAACTTATACAGTGTTCTTTTCCCTAAAAATGATTAATGATTTTAAATATTGCCAGTAATTCCCTGAGGCAATATATTTTTGTCACACGCCGGTATTCTAGCACTCCGCCGCATCTGTCGCGTTTATCGCTGACATTTCCTATATTGCTGAGCCTACCGTTATTCCACATTCCGTTATGATAACCATTAAATCCCCATCGTTACGAATATTAAAGTTCGTAATAGCCCATTCGACATTACGAAGAGAGCCGAGAAAAAAAATATTTTTTAGATTACTTTAACTAATTTCTACTCCAATTATATTGTATAAAGTTTGAAAGGTAATATAGTTAATGTACATCATTTTGTATAACGACATAAATTATAACGAACATTTACTTTTTAATAACTTTTTAAATTTTTAATAATTTTTCATCTGTTATGTTTTCAGAATTATTAAAATTAAAGTAAGTTGCTCTAGGGCTTTTAAGATAACCTAATTTAAACTCACTTTATTAAACATCTTTGATCCGTAGAGGTTTTATTTAATTTTCAGCTCATCATACGTCAAAATATTTTAAATAATTTAGCTTACTTTCATGAAAATATAAGGCGTGTATGATAGCTCACGGATTGGGCTCTCGGTGGAGTTCTCATTCAATTCCGACAGCACTACTCACCTCTCTAAAATTTTGATTCAAACAAGTTCGCCGACGTGCACAGCGATACTATACAGTTGACTCTTTTTCTATCTCTGGTACCAGGTTTTCCTACAGTGAGATATTTCTTTATAGGTTATTACTTTATAATAGGTTATTATCTATAAGCTGTTACTTTATAGTTGATAAGATACAATCCAAATAGATAATATTTGGAACACAATCCGTTGCATATCTATCGGAGATAACCGTTCTGTGTGTGTAGATTGTATGGTGCTTTGAAGATGAAAGAAGATGAACAACTCTAACGAATCAGACGATTCAAATTGTTACAGTAGTGATATTATATCATGAATTTACTCCAATCTACACGATGGTCTTTTTGAAGAATCTTATGTATATATACCAGACCGGAACACAGCAGTGAGAGCACTGTTATTTGGCAGCAGAAATAGGTAAGAGGGTGGAAGTAACCTACCCTAGGTATAAAACGAGTCCTACCACATAGAAATACAAACTCACATTCTACTAAACCCTCTACTAAATTCTGGATCGTTTATTTTATGAATTTCCAGCGTGATCCCTTAGTGTTCACACACATGTATCGTTACTCTTTATAACGTGTAGTAATTATGTATAGTTTTAATATTATAATATTTAAAAAATAATTAATTTGAATAAATTTTATTTATCCATTTGTTATATGCCTAACTTCCTATATGAAAATGTGATAGAGACTTTGTAGTCTATTATGGCTGTATAATGAACTTAACCGGGGTAGTAGATATTCTAACAACGCCTGTGATAGATTACAAGTAACCGCTTTATAAAAGTCAATTGCTGTCCATTAGTCTCGCAAAAATTCGACAATGGCTTGACCGCTTTGATAAATTTTTGTGTATATTTGAGTGGGTCCCAAAAGTGTTTCAGATTTCAGTTCAAACCGGTAGGTGGCGCTGTTGTCGAGATTCAGAAATCACCCGTGCAAAGCTGGTAATTTATAGCCGGTAATCAGTAATTTATGCTTTTACTACTGTTTTGGAAAAAGCATCTGTCCTAGGAAAATCAGTAAGAAACTAATGAAACTTTTTCGAAATCTTTAAATTTAGTTTAGAAATAGCAATTATGAAAATTAATTTTAATGACCACGATGACAAATTAAATCGAATAGAATATAATTAATTAGCCGTAGATTTAGTATTGCTATTTACTGACAGGTGTCACTGTTCACTGTTTATGTACTATACTCTATTTTTAATATAAAAGATGTGCTGAGTGACTGACTCAACTGTCAATGCACAATCCAACTTGTTTGGCGAATAAATCTGAAATTTGGACAGTAGCTATCTTTTATGACGTTGATCAAAGACTACAATGTTATATAGGGAAACGTAGATAATTAAGACCCCTAAGAGGGTGAAATACGGTTGTCAGTTCTCGAGTGGCAGCGTCATAGTAGGAACCAAGTATAGGACGGCCCCCCACTAGATGGTGTGATGACCTGGTAAGATATGCAGGAATTCGATGGATGCAAGGGGCTTAGGACTGACGAAGAAGATGAATGAATAAATCTCTTTAAATTCAAGCAGTTTTTTGTTAGATATCAGCATAATATATCGTTTGCTTAATCTGAATTTAATGGAATTAGAAACATTTATCAGAAAATGCTATTCTAGATAAGAAGTTTTAATACTGAACTCTTATATTTATGCGATTGCTACACATTTTATAAAACGTGATAAGATCCCTTGAAAGCTTTACTTAATAACGATAATAAAGGTAATCATAATGGCCTTAACTATCGCCATATTATTTAGCGTTTCATATAGTTGTTTCTAAATACACATGATGTACAAAATGGGATGGTTAATTAGATGGGACCATACCATCTAGTTTAGATGCCCAAACCGGCTACAAGAACATCCCTCGTTGTAGGGATCTACTTTATTTGCCACAGTTGGAAGTCAGACTTACAATCACAGATACGAGTACATGTAAGTTTTATATCTATCGAAACTAAGTAATTAGACTGCTCTCGAGCGGAAGATATGAGGTTCTTTCGCATTTCCCATCATAGTTCTTTACGACAACTACAAGCTTAATGGGGTGATGTATTTTTTCCGCGCTATTACATGATTTTATCACAATTGTTCATATCTAAAAGTAAATCTATTCCATAAAAATCATTTTAAGCAATATATTATTTCTCAACAAAACGCAAGCAATATTAACCACCGTCTGCCCCGTCTATCGCTTCCTAAATTACACAATCCTGTCGTAAATCTAAAACGATTCGGGTGTAATTTTAAAATATATATTACCTCAGCAGAGAGGCTTACAAGTAAATTTGTCTAAAGATTTAAAGATTCCTGGATAACAATTTAAGGGTTGCATGATTAATTAAAAAGAAGTCTCATTTTACGTTTTTTTTTTAAATCTAAGTAAAAAATAAATTAGCTTTAAAGATACCGACTTGTGAAGTGGGTCCAGAAAGTCGATTGATAAGACGGCTCAGGGCTGCTTTATGTCATTTCTTGGGGGAAACTTAAGTGCAGCAGTGGATTTATTTAGGAATCTAATTATGATGATGGTAATTTGAAAATTAAGTGTCTTTCTTTTGACTTAATCAACCTAAGCCTTAACATTTTATTTAAAATTTATATAGTGTTGACACTAATGCATGCATTAGTGTCAACGAATTCGGATACGAAGACGAAATCATGGATTGACTAAACTTAAACCACACCGGCTACGTGGTAAGTAAAATTTTAATCGTAGAAATAAAGTAGGTTTAAAATTTTATGCTCGTTATTAATTAATCTATGTCGTATACAGAATAATAAAAAAATTTCGGTTGCCAATCCGCCTGCCAAAGGCGGAAAGTATCGGAATTCTTGGCGTCGACATATCGAGTGACGTGCAGTTTCGTGGTCACTTAGAAGAGAAAGCCAGATTGGCCTCTAAAAAGCTTGGCGTGCTCAGTAAATCGGAACAGTATTTCATGCAGGCACACCGCACGTAACTTAAAAAGGCACAGGTCCGCCCTTACATGGAATGCTATTTATATCTCTGGGCTGGGGTCTCCAGTATCAGCTCCTTCCACTTGACCGCATCCAGCGCAGAGCGGCTCGAATCTTTGACGACCGAGTCTTTTTAGATGGATTGGATTCACTGGTGTTGCAAAGAGATGTTGCATCTTTTTGCGTATTTTATCACATTTACCACGGGGAGTGTTCTGAGAAACTGTTCGAACTAATTTTAGCTGCTCAATTTCATCATCGCACATTGCGACAAAACTCGCGATACCATCCATCTGGATGATTGGCGGTCCACCACTGTGCGATTTAGGACAAGTTTTCTTCCTCGCTCTACTTCCTTGTAGAATCGTTTACCACCAGCGATTTTCCGGACCGATACGACTAAGGGACCTTCAAGAAAAGAGCCTACTCCTTTTTAAAAAGTCGGCAACGCATCTGCAATTTCCCTGGTGTTGCAGTTGTTCATTGGCGGCTGTAGTCACTTACCATCAGGTGAACCGCATGCTCGTTTGCCCCTCTCCTATAAAAAAAAAATAAAAAAAATAACTACTACATAAATACATCACAAAATAAATCAAAAGCAACATGATCAGTTATAAACGAGTCCAAATTTAACTTTCCCAAAGAGTCTGTTACTGCATTAATGAGCGATTATATCAAAATTAGATTTCCCATATCTATTGCGAATAACTTAAGCGACTTCTTTATTGACCAAATAACAGAATCGAAACATAAAAATTACAACTTAATACACTCAAATCATAAAATCAATACTAAAGTAAATTCAGCTTTTCTTATACCTACAACGCCTATGGAGGTAGATAGAGAAATAAAACAACTGAAAAATACTCAAAGTGTGGGTGACGATGATGTTTGTACCAAAGTTATAAAGTAAGTATCCTCATTAATTGCTGCTTACTTAAGATACATAATAAACTTATGCATTTCTAACGGAATATTCCAGGAAAATCTTAAAATTTCTATTGTTATTCCATTCTACAAAAAAGACGACAAAAATATAGGAAACTATTGACCGATAGCGTTGACATCTTTCTTTTTGAAATTATTTAAAAGTATTATATAGTCGATAATACAGTTTTATAGTAAAATATAATATTATAGTAAACAAACAAAAATGGTTTCGCGATGATAAATCTAAAAATACAGCTATTTATGACTTAATAAATTATTTTAAACAGTATGGACAAAAGAAACTAAAACTTTATGTGAAATAAGAATAGAAGGGGAGTTGATTGAGCAAGTGGATGAGTTTGTATATTTGGGATGTTTATTTAGTAGGGATGGTAGATATGATAAGGATATAGAACGACGAGTGAACGCAGTAAATAGAGTGAATGGGGCTCTACACGCTATTATGAGGAGTCAGAATGTGTCAACTAAGGCACGTATGGCAATTCATAATGCTGTGTTAGTCCCTACTTTAATGTATGGTAGTGAAAGTTGGGTCTGGCAGAAGAAGCATGAGAGTAGAATAAATGCTGTAGAAATGCGTTCCTTAAAGAGTATGCTAGGGCTGAATCTGAATGACAGGGTGAGAAATAGTGTGATAAGAGAAAAGTGTGGTTTGCAAGATGACGTTGTGACAAGGATTAAGAAAGGAATGCTTCGGTGGTTTGGTCATGTAGAAAGAATGAACGAGGAAAGAGTGACAAAGCAAATTTATGTTGCAGAAGAGAACGGCAGGGTCGGGAAGGGACGCCCTAGACGAAGGTTTATCGAACAAATCGGCGATACATTAAAAATGGGCCAGATTAGGAGTACCCTTAACCGACGAGCGTGTATGCGTAGATATATGGATGTAAAAGAGGCGAGAGAGGTGTGTCAGGATCGCGCCAAATGGAAGTCCGTAGTCTCTGCCTACCCCTCTGGGTGACAGGCGTGAGTGTTTATGTTTATGTTTATGTAAATCCAATATGTGCTGTCTTTATGGATATGAGCAAAGCTTTTGATCTTAAGATTAAGATGCTAATTCAAAAACTATGTATGTATGGAATAAAAAGTAAAGCGCTAGATCTCATTTCGTCATATATGTACAATAGAAAACAAATAACAGAAATTACACAAATATGTCAGAAAAACGAAATGAAATCAAATATAGATCCAACACTAGAACCATAAAATCCAGAGTCTCACATGGTAGTGTCCTAGGTCCCTTATTGTTTCTGCTATACATAAACGATCTCTCTAGATTTGTCGGACAGCCTATGGTGCTCTTTGTAGATAATAGCACAGTAATATTAAAATGTGCTAAGTAAGATATTTACGAACATGAAGTAAATCAAACATTAAATACTATAATTCAATAGTATGTAAAAACTATCTTAAAATTAATGTGGACAAAACAAAAATAATACAATTTAACCAAAGAAACCAAAACTATAAATGTTAGTTACCAAGGCAAGACATGAAGAGAATCCTGTTAAATTAAACTAAATTTTACGGATTTTATCGCGTTTAATTTAACGTTTTAATTCCGGACATTTCGGGTGCTATACAGTAGCCATGGTCATAGGGGGGACTGAGGTGTTTGATTTTCCAATTGCCATATTTAGCCGGGCTACATTCAGTTTTTGAATATTAATTTTTGATCCGATCTACGCAAAATGAGCTAACAGTAGCTTGAAGTCTTGCAGTGGTATGCTTGGGCTTGGATTTAATTTTATTAATTATAGGATCCCAAGAAGATGGCAGCACCCATCCATCTTCTCTATTGAAATTAGTATCTTTTTTAATTTCAATAGCCTCGTGAATCATCCTTGGTAGGAATCGGTGTTCTTTTGCGAGGATTTGTGGTCTATCAAATCTAATGTACTGGTGGGGACGATCTTGAACATGTTCATATGCTGCAGACTTCCTGGAACGCCGGTGCTTCAAGTCAACTATATAGCTGTCTCCGAAGAACACTATCGTTATCGCTATTACCATAGATTCGGGTTTATTGAAGATTCGTTATTCACACACCGTAATACATCATTGAGAAAATGTTTATGGCCGGGCAACGAATAATTTTCGAGTTATCCATTCAATAATGATCTTTATGTTGCTGTTCAACGGATAACATAATAGAACAATCGAGTCGATTAATAACGCAAAAACTTATTACCAAATCTTATGAGTAAAAATTTTAGAGTAAGCATTATTACCATATTGTTCGAGTGAAAAATGACAAAGCCGTTCCCGGTAAGCGTCAACACAATATCGTTCGGGTGATCACACACCTTCATATTTATCGCGCGGGTTCTCTAAAAGAACTGTTAAAACATATAGCTGACTTAATGAAAAGTTTTGATTCACAACAAACTGCCAGACTTACATTAATAATAGGTCATCGCGCGCTCTGTCTAGATACCTCACTACTTGAAAATGACAGCTCCGTGAATGCGGCATCTCAATATTGTAGTGTGTATAAGACAATTGCAAGGATGCTAGTGTGCGTGGAAAATTGTATATACCAGCAGCTTAACTATTACCCGATAAACGGAAAAATTTATTTTAAGCCATACTTAGTAGTTAAGTTCATAGTTATGAATGTAGACCAGTAATACTTAAAAATGAATAATTTATTAATTGCGAATATATCAATATATTTGTGTATATTGTGTATAGGTTTTTCTTCTGAACAAGTGTCATATAAATGATAAGGACTCATTTTTATCAGTTTAATTTTTATATTTAAATGTCTGACTAATATTCACAAATTATTAAAAAAATAGTTATATATTATATAGTGTAACCAAAATAGTGCTTTCTATTTCTATTCTACGCGTCAATATGAACAATTTTTAATATAGATCTATCTTCGAAATTTCAAGAAAAATCATTTCTTCCATACATTTTGAACAAGAACATGATCAGGGTGACAAACGAGCACACAGTCCACCTGATGGTAAGTGGTTGCTGTGGCTCATAGACATCTACATCTATCTTCGGTTAAGAATCAAAATGCAGATGCGTTGAAACCCCTGAGGACTAAGATGGAATGCCTCGTTTCCAGTAAAAAGGGTCTCTGGTTCTCTACACTCATTCGTGCTACAACTATACTACTAATTAAGCTGCAGCATGGCTCTACCACGTACAAAAAGTTAGACTAAGTTAAACGGTACCAGAGTGGTCTGACTAAGTTAGACGGTACCACAAGTAAAGTATAACCTATATATTAAACATAAATCGGTTCATAAATGACGGAAATATCGCATAGCGTACATCTTCCTTTCTTGAAGTCGGCTAAAATAACTACTAAGCATTGTCCTTAGCAACCAATATAAATCAAATCCCTTTGAGAGACATCATCTACCTAGTCATGTCAACTAAGTGATTATATGCTCTTTGTCACCTAAATAAACCAATACATAAGTATTATCATAGGTCCTTGATCTTTTTGAAAACTTTACGTAAGGGCATATTATCATAAGTCTCACCCCTAAGGGTCTCACCCCTAAGGGTCTTACCCCTAAGGGCCCACATGTTACTCGTAATAACTCACTTAAACTTAGCTTGGCTCTGGAAAGGTGCTTAAATCTGTAGTGCACCTAAAGATCTTATTTATTATATAATATGAAACAACTTTGAACCTTGCCGGGAAATTTTTGAATATATTAAAACAGAACGGAATCTATCATATTTTATAAAAAAAAAAAACATATGTTAGCAAACTCGACGAGCTTAGACTTCACAGACTTTCAAGTAAGAGATAAATACTGTTAGGTTATCTCGTCACGGTTCTCGGAAAGACGTTATCCGAAGGACTCTTGTCTCTTTAAATGTTATTACCTTTTATTTTATATTAATAATAAATATACTATGGGTTTAAGAGTCTTGTGCAATATTTAAAGACTGTGACAGGAGACCGGACGGTATTACTTTGGACTTTTGGGTGAGAGTCAAAACCGTAATGTGGAATGCTACGTGCAAAGACACTTTAGCGGCCTCTTGCCACAGGGTATCTTAGAACTGGAGCGGCATTAGAGGCGGCTTAACTGAGTAAAATGCTCAAATATGACTATCTGAGATATGAGTACATATTTGTGTCATTTGCTGTATAGACTAATTAGTCCGTGATGTACACTTGCGGTTAAGTTACTAAAATACCTGTATACGCGACATGTCGTCGCCGCTGGTGACAGGACAGCTACTCGTCGTTCTTTTCTCACTCAATGATTAAGTAATCGTCAGCGAGGAAGCGCAGCCAGCATTCTGGCTTTTTTATTTCAGTTTTGAGTTTTAGGTTTTTAATTTATTTTTATAAATAATTTTAAATGAAACTAAATTAAATTTTAATAATTTGAATAACCTTGTTTTATATAATTAATAGAATCAGGCGTTACTTTGCGGAAATCCATTATATAAGAGCTTTTCGAAAAATATACTTTGCAAATATCCGCGTTATAAAATAAAATGATGTGTCTGCATGTAACACTTGCCTAGTGTAGTGGTGTTGGGAGTAGCGGTGCTGGGATTAGTGGTGACGGGGATAGTGCACGCAATTGAGGGAGGGCGGGAGATGCTCTTCATACTAGGTAAGACACATCATTTTATTTTATAACGCGGATATTTGCAAAGTAATTTTTTCTAAAAGCTTTTATAACCTTGTTTTATATAATATACGTAAATGTAAGAACCTTTTAAGACTTTTTCTATTAAATACTTCAAATATTTTTAAGTAACAATAATAATTTAATTTTATAGTACAAAAGTTGTATATTCCTAAAACATATAAAATATAAGCTTATGTAAGTTTTTATCTACACAATGTACAATATAATAAGTAAAACAAGTACGTTAAAATGGTAAAACTAAAAAAAGTACATTTATCTTCAAAATTAATATTTGTTAAACATAGCCCTTTTTTACTCTTCCGCAAGCGGATAAAAAGTTACCTATATGTTATTCACGGTCATTTACAGTCTACATACAAAATTTCATGGAAATCTGTCTAGTAATTATTGCGTGAATTATGAACACACAATTTTCCAACAGATTTATTATATGTATAGATAGCACATAACGTACAAGTAAAGAATTGAATGTGATTGATGCGAATAATTTAATTTTAATTTAGTTTATTTATTATTATTATCAACATTGTGATGTTTATTTAATTATGATGTTTATTTAATTTAATTAAATAAACATCACAATTATCGTTATTCGTTACTGTAATACAAATATTTTATTAACAACTTATAGATTATTTTCCGACAGATTATTTCGATCCGTCTTTTCTCTTAACCAAACCTGTTTTTCATGTAAAAAGCTTCCTTTGGAATTCAAGGTATTTTCTAAGTGACTATAATAACAAGTCAATTTATCCCAGATATTTATCTAGGTAGAATATCGAAATGTCTCTATAAATGTTTATATAGATTTTTAAAGCCTAGTGTAATATTTAGAGATATTGGCAAGACACCCGACGGTATTACTTTGGTCACTTTAATATAGAGTTAAAGGCTTATTGTAGGATGTTATCTGCATAGACACTGTCAACCTCTCTTCTCAGTATCTCGTTTAGAAGCAGTGCGGCATAAACAGCGGGTGAAGAGAGTAAGTAAAGCAAGTATTAGTCTCTGAGAGATGACTAACATATTTTGTGCCATTTGCTGTAGAAACTATCACTCCGTGGGGTCCACGTGCGGTGAAGGTACAAATGGAACTGTATTCGCGACTTGTTGTCGCCGCTGGTGGTTAGAGGGTTATTTTCTCGCTCAAAGGCTAAGTATAGTATTTAAGGAGAAAACGCAGCCAGCTTTCTTGGCACTATGTCACGGTTTGTAGGTCTGTATGATAATTTAAGTTTTTACTATAATTTTCTATTATGATAACCAATATTGTATATATTAATATTATAGTATATTGTGTAAATAAAAACTAAAAAAAGCTTATATTTTATATTTTTTAGGAATATACAACATTTGTACTATAAAATTCATTTATTATTGTTTTATACGTGGTAGAGGCATGCTGCAGTTATATTAATAGTATAGTTATAGCACCGGGATAGACCGGGGAAGGACCACGCTCTCAAAGAATACCAGCGTAAAATAGCAGCTAAATGATGCTGTGTTTCATATGGTGAGTGTAGAGAACCGGAGACTCTTTTTACTGAAAAGGAGGCATTCTATATTAGTCCTCACGGCTGACAACGCATCTGCATTTTAATTCGCAAACGAAAATAGATGTAGATGTCTATGGGCCACAGCAACCACTTACCATCAGATGGACTGTGTACTCGTTTGTCACCCATATTCTATAAAAACAAATTCTTTTACTTTTTGACTCCTATGTTTTTATATGAAGAAATAATTTATGATGAAAATAAATATGTGTAGGGAATAAAAAAGGAATTTCCTACTAGAGCGGACAAAAAATATTTTGATCAAAAAATATTTTAAAACTATCGTTGATGAAAAACATCAAAATCCAAGCTGTTTCTTAGTGTGACGAAAAAATCTTTATTGATTTGTCTGTGGAAAAATGTTATCTACTTTTCAATAAATGATAGGTTTAATTAACGGCTATTTAATATAATGTAAACAACTAAGCTAATTATCTCTGAAACTTTGTTTCGAGCTGTTTGGCCTAGGTTTCTTAATATTTCAGTTTCTTAATAATATAGTTTAAAATTTTACCTACACTGAAAAAGTTTTAATGAAATTTGTAAATTTCTAACCGCTTCTTGAAGTACTTCTATACTTTAAGAAGCGTATTTAAGAATAAGGATTCAAAAACCAGTATAAATTAGTACATAAAAATGAGAAAAGAATATTAAGCAATATTCAAAGTTTTTGTTTGTAGGGCTTGTTTTGCGCGGAGCTGCGGGTTCGAATCAAATTTACACGATGGCTATATACTCGTAAGCAGAAATACGGTTATTACCCCTATCTATATCCGTCCTTTTTTATTAATGTTATGGTGGGTTTGGACACTCTTAAACTTAGGTGGAATATGCAGTTGATAATATTCTACCTAGCAATCATCCATAATAAAATAGATAGCCGACGATAATAAGCAGAGTGGGGTTATTGGCTCCGCCTAACAATTTTTCCAATTGTTCTAATAAGGCTAAATATAATATGTATAACGATATTTTTTTTCAATGAGGCACATACCTTTTTTAATTATTTCTTTACATAAAAGATATAATATACCTCATATGCAAATGTGCACAGAGTCCAACAGATAGTACTGAATGCTGTAGCCCATAGGTACCTACATCAATTCTCTATTAAGTATCAAAATTAAGACGTGTTGTCAAACAAGTACTAAGTCAGAATGTCTCGTTTCTAGTAAAAAAAGTTCAAGTGATACATTTAATGATAAAAATATCTTTATTATGATCTATATAGAGCCGTATAGTGCTGCTGTTTTTTAATGTGAGTGAATAAACAATATGGTGTTTACACTCACATTACAAAACAGAAAAAAATGTCGTTGTCCTAGAAGGCACAAAATTCACTTACCAACTGCTGGACTTTGTGCTCGTTTGTTAGCATTCCATTTTATTCCTCTTTCTTTAATAAAATGTCCATGCGGATGTTTATTAAACAACATAATTATAAAGTAAGCACACAAACTCAATTTGATGATGAATCCTAAAATTTAGAGGTATATAAAATTATTTAAAATAGGAGACGGCCCGCTGTATCTTTGCGATAACAACTCTTTGGTTACCAACCAGCCTGCCAAGCATGGCAACTGCGACAAATAGCCCCCCTATGAGGCAATCTATAGGGGAGACTCATGTTCAGAAAAGAACGTGTCAGGGAATATAATGAATGACGAATTAATTCTGTTTTTAAACTATTTTTATATCAGTATTTTGGTAAATTTTCTATTTAATGTGTTTTGTAAAGCACTGTAGATAAATATTTAAGCAAATTTTTTTGTTATATTTCCATTTAAAATGTAATTTCCGTGTTCCTTTAAGAAGATATTTTAATACTTTGACTTTCAAGATCATGACTAAAGTAATACTGGGAGATTAATTCTTATAAGACCTCTCAATTAAAGATGCCCCGAGTGAGCCTGCTCTATTAAATCTTAGAGATAAAAATAGAAAATTAGAGAGATTATAGGGAAATTTCTTTTAAATATTAGTATAAATTATTCTTAAAAATATTTTATGGTAATGTGGTATAAAACTATATGGTATAAACCTTCTATCGCGCCTATATATAATCAATAAGTGCCTTTGTTCATTTAGTATGTAAAACCTAGTATTAGCTTTAGGGCTTCATTTTTAATATTGAACCGAAAAAATTAAAGAAATTAAATATTAAATTTGACAAAAAATAACTTTGCGTGCATCCGCTAGATAAAATAAAATGATGTGCCTTACCTAGTTTGAAGAGCACCTCCCGCCCTCTCTCAATTGCGTGCACCACTATCCCCCTATCCCCGTCACCACGAATCCCAGCACCACTACTCCCAACACCACTACACTAGGAAAGACACACCACTGACGACAATACGACACGTGTTTCGCCTCTACACGAGGCATCCTCAGGTGATATAGACTCTACGGTGGCTAACTGCTAAGTGAGCGGTGAGCCAAAAACACTGCCTTTTATACAGACTGCTGACGCAACCGCTCACTGCTTAAGGAGCGAGCGACTGCGTCACGCGATAAAAGGTCGCTCCTTAAGCATCTTTTAGTGACCGTGTAACTTCCGAACGAATTGATCGACAATATTATTTATCGATTTGATAGTTCATAGCTTTGCTGGCAATGTAGTTAAGATATAAACTAATCTGAATGGTTATGGACCAAATGACACATACATGCAAGAAATCTGTAATAAAATCGTATCTGTAATTCTAATAATTCCTAGAATAATCAAATACAAATAGTCCTCTGGATATGATTTTTAAAGGATACTGAAACCAAATTAATGGTATTTACAATTTTTGTCTGCTTGTCTGTTAGTATATTACGATTAACGCAAATTATACCGGATGGTATTCGTAATTGACGGAGACTCTCGATCTGGACCTGCCTGGTTGAGTGATTTTCACAGAGGACCGATCAATTCCCTCAGGTCACCTTTCGTCGTCATGGGAGTGGCAAGATGAGATGAAGGTGACCATGGAGGAGCTGGACCGAGCCGTTAGTCGCTTGAGAGCCCGAAACACTGCACCGGCACCTGATGGAATTCCGGGTCGGCCTCTAGTTCTGAGTCCGGCTCTCTTGGGGTTAGACAGCTGTTTACCGACTGTCTAAGAAGTGCCAACTTCCCCACAACATGGAAAGAAGCAAGGTTGCTCCTCTTAAAGAAGGAAGGCAAGGCCGCCGATTCCCCCTCTGAGTACCGTCCAATATGCTTGTTGAATTTTATTGGCAAATTGTTCGAAAGTATAGTTGTCACTCGGCTTAACAGACATCTGCAGGGCGTTGGTCACGATTGGGCTGACAGTCAGTTTGGATTGCGACGGTAGCGTTGCACTGTAGATGCAATTATGCGCGTCCGCTTCCTGTTGGAACAAGCAGTATTCCAGGGTGCAGTGGGGTTGGCGAAACGTCTTGATATCGTCAACGTTAACAAATTTAACTATCTACCCTGAGATACAATAAGGAGGCCATTAGCACATCACTAGGTGCCTGCCTAACTGCAATCGGCGTAATCGGGTACTATTTGAGTGACAAGTATATTCTGTACCTAGGGCAAGATGGTAGGAATATCCGGAGGGAGATCAAACGTGGTGTTCCGCAAGGCTCGGTGCTGGGTCCGCTACTGTGGAACCTCGCGTACGATGAAATATCGTATACTATGCCGACGATACACTGATGGCTACCAGTGGAGTCACTTTCGAGGGGGCCAACGAGCTCACAGAGCTTGGGATGGAAGTCGTCGTTGCCAAAATCCACGATTTGGGTCTAGAAATAGCGCCTCATAAGACCGCCCAAGCAGCATGCAAGCTGTATACGAGCTGTATTGAAGTTCGTTTTTATACTAGAGGCTGTATTTTTTGGCTGTAAAGCTGTATAAGCGCTTATACAGTTCGAACGGAGATCCCTGGACCCCTCGTACACGCTAATAGAGAGCACCGTGAGGTTTTAGGCGGTAGGAGTTCGGCATAACCTTTCGTTTGACCCCGCAGCCAAATGAGGATTTCCCCACGAAAAAAGTTTAGGTTACATACTATACGAATCACTCGCAATTTTTATGAAGTTTTTTTTATAGAATAAGGATGACAAACGAGCACACAGTCCACCTGATGGTAAGTGGTTGCTGCGGCCCATAGACATCTACGTCTATCTTCTTTTGCGAATTAAAATGCAGATGCGTTGTCAGCCGTGAGGACTAAGATAGAATGCATCTTATCCAGTAAAAAGGGTCTCCAGTTCTCTACACTCACCATACAAAACACAGCAGCATCAGGCTGCTATTTTACGCTGGTAATCTCTGAGAGCGTGGTCCTTCCCCGGTCAAGCCGACCCATTCGTGCTACAACTATACTATTAATATAGCTGCAGCATGGCTCTACCACGTATAAAACTAATAAATGAATTTTAGACTACTAATGTATGTGATGTAATGTGAAGTCATTAATGATTTTCATTGCGTGGAAATCCGCGTTTGCTTGCGTTTGTTTGTCAGAATAATTGTCAGCCGCCTTGATGCATCACAAAATCAAAGCCTCTAACGGATGATAATGTAACTATGTTTGACCATATCATGAATCACTAATGTTTGACCATATCATGAAGTAGCCGTGCGTTTAGCTGTTCATATCGTCGTACACTAATTATTCATTGATCTGGCCAGACCATATCATGATGTGGTAAGCGGATATTTTCTATTTAATGAAATTATCGATTATTTTATGAAATATCAATTGTACGATCTGGCTACGGCAGATATGTTTCATTTATATATTACTTTATGCCATATAAACTATATTTATATTTTATGCTGTTTATCACTCCTTTGCACCTTTTCTTTTGTTGTTACAGTTCAATTTAAATTAATAAAATAATTACATTTTTTTTTGGTTCTTTACATATTTTACGCATCAATACAATATAATCGACCTATCTTGTTCATAATCGTACATAGCGTTATTTTATCAATGTTAAAATTACATTAACAGTCAATGGTATAGTGTTATTTGAAATTTTGGTTTAAATTTAATTATAAAAGTGTTTCTCACTAATTTTGTGCAAGTTAAAGTTTTCAAAAACACTTCTCTCTTCAAGTCATAAATGAATACTAATATTATATTCGTTATCTTTACCTACAAGCGGATTAACGAATGCAGTGCCAGACGTCTAGCACCTTTGACGCTGTCCTTGCTGTACGTCGCCGATCTGGGTGTTCTACATCTGAAGTAAACGAGATGGTTATACTCCATTGGAAGTCACCACACAAATCTCGAAACAGACTAAAATCAATTATTGAGTTTCATTAAGCAATTCACAGTGTCAGCTTTGAGTCAGGGAAGTGGAACAGGAACTCTTGGAAATTCGTGAATATAAATAGGTGTTTTAACTTTTTGGTAAATAACTTTGTTATTTATATTTTTACTTAGTAGTTTTATTTTAAGTAGTAAAATAACTTATGTGTATAATATTAAGGCACAATAATTTTTCTCTTTTCTAATTATCATTGTGCTACATGAAACACTTTAGATCCATAACCAAACGTGATCTTAATCAATAAATGCTTATTGGTATTATTGGCTTTGTGTATTGTAAATGTTGAATTAGTGATTTAAGCGTTAATTTTTTTTTCCGTGTGTTTTGAGTTATCTTAAATTATACCTGCAAGAACATATTAATACAAAAAGTCAGCAACTTATCAGTATTGTAGTCAACATACTATACAACGTACCAATTATTAACATATTTCAGTATAACACACACTTTTTCTTTATTTCCGATTATGCTATAATTTTTTTACGGCCCAACGTTTAGTTTAAATACTTAACGTAACAGGATATGTTCATACCATAAAATGTGTTGAATTTTCAAGACTGGAAAGAAGAGATAAAATTGGATTTTACCTGGATTATCCCGACAAGGCTTGGCCTGACATTATTTAAAGCGATCTTATTTATTTTAAATGAGATTAGAATTTACTCGTATTTTGGATAAAACCCGATATTAAAATGTTCATCAAAAATGCAATTATTTTATTTGAAGATAAAGTGTTGTCAATGCTTTATATAACATACAATAAGGTGTTTGGGTAAACCTAAATACAAATATGTATATCAAATAAGTTGTTATAAACGAGTATACATTGAAAATTTTTATGACCTTGTTTCTTAGTTTATAATTATGTTGTATCCGTCTTTACTGATGTGGCTAAGCGCTGCGCTGTTACTTGTAGTGTGCAATTAACTTAAATAAATAAACATATTTATTGAACTTGTTAATTAAACCATAAAAAAATATTTAATTTTAAGTTTAGTATTCACGTTTGTACACTTACCGTCTTTGTGATATCCAATCCAATACATTTTCCGATTTCGTCCCATTGCTATTGTAACAGGAAACTATGAAAATTGCCAAAAAGATGATAGGTCTTTAAAATTAACAATTAATTACTATAACATATAATGTCAGATTCTAGGTGAAATACCAGCTACCAGATGGTTTACTTACTATGATTTTTAACAAATATTAAAGATAATTTACAATTCTCGACACTCGGATGTTTTTAGCAAATAATAAACAAGAAAACACTTAATACGAGATAAAATGAAATAAGCTGTACAAGTGATTTTTCAAGTTGTAAAGTCACGTTGCAGCTATATTAGTAGTATAGTTGTAGCACGAATGGGTCGGCTCGACTGGGGAAGCACCATGCTCTCACAGATTACCAGCGTAAAATAGCAGCTTAGCACAGCTTTGTTTCGTATAGTGAGTGTAGATAACCGGAGACCCTTTTTACTGGTAAAGGAGCATTCCATCTTAGTCCTCATGGGTGACAACGCATCTGCATTTTAATTCTTTATTGAGGATAGATGTAGATGTTTATGGGTCACAGTAACCACTTACCACCAGGTTTACTGTGTGCTCGTTTGTCACACTATCCTACGAAAAAATCTAGCTTTGTTTATTAATAAGCCTTACCATAAATATGAACAGGTAATGAAACCAGTAATACAGTGAATTAATCGACATTCGGGGTGGCAGTTTGACAGTTCGGCTTCGAGCCATCCCGGCTTTTTACACTGTTGAGGGGAGACATTTAACAATAAGTCACTAAATCTTAACATAGGAATATATATATTATATATATTTATATTCTATAGCCATAGACAGTACTGGTGTTTTAGTGGGACGGCTTCTATTTTGAATTCAGTTTAGAATCATGCTAAACAATGGGCTTTAGTTCCTAAAGTGTTAAGTCACCATTTTTTTATTTTATCACTAATACTATAACAAAGTTCAGTATAATATATTTCGGTAGGCAAGGATTCTGGCATGATGAATGATTCTTAGTCGAGGATAAATGCAGATGTCTTTGGGCCACAGCATCAACTAACCATCAGGTGGACTGTGTGCTCGTTTGTTATCCACATTCTATAAAAAAATCACGGCAAGGAAACAGCTGAAGATTTGTTGGCGATACTACAAGTCACACTACTGTGTAATATTACTGCTGAACGAATAGTTCGGCTCAATGAGGGCTAATATTTTTCTGCTCACCAGATGTCGCTAGTTGACACTGAGGTAAAGTTTTTTCTTACACAATGTCATTTAATTGAGAAGTTAGTTTTTAATAAAAGTGTATCAGTTTCTAGAGTAATATATTAATACACAAAACAATGCCTCAATGGTTTGCTATTTAATTTAATTTTTCTACTTTTATGAATATTGAATTGATTGTTTCGTTATTTTCAATCTTATTAATATAAAATATAGCTAATTGTGCAGAAAGAAACATTAACCTTTACATTTTCTGAACACATTACCTATGAAATTAGCTATGAAATCTGTCAAATATTATATACCTCAATTTTAAGTGGCGCCGCCCTGGTGGCAGAAAAATTCGTGGACACCCTCATTGGAAGAGGACCAGGCTCTCATTCAATATGATCGAAGACTGGAGACTATTTCTACCGGCAGCGAGGCATTCAATCTTAGTCCCCAGATGTAACAACGCATCTGAATTTTTATTCTTAATAAATAGTTTAAGGGCGACATCATTTACCTACAGGTGTGCTGCTGTGAGCTTGTATGCCACAGTTAATTCTATAAAGAAAGATTAAAAAATACAGGTTTTTTTAAAACATTTAATTTTATTTCTTTTGACACGCTTTTACTGGATTTACGTGTATGTATAAATTTTTATAATTCAACTTTCAGCCACATACGCATATCTGGACAATCTGAATATTTTTAGATATATTAACGAACGACGACAATAAAATTTCATGTACCAAATTGTATGACCAAGTATTGTCACTAGGATTAACAAAGTTAGTATTCTATAACTAATATAGCTGACAATGATCATAAGGTACGTTGTTTATTTTATAACTTGTATATAATTCTTTATTAAATTATAAACAAGTTGTTAGAAATCAATGAAATATTTTGCGGAGTAAGCACTGCAGTACCCTTGGTCGGACTACATTAAATTTTCTATTTACGATGCAAAGCCTTATTAAGTAGTATGGGTGGTTTCAACTTTCTATACTATCTGCTGTACAACATATTACAGGCAGTGTACTATCTGCTGTGTATACTGCCTGTAATATGTTGGACTTGGTTGATTAATAATAACCATTAATGCAACAGTACAGTGGAATTCTTCGTCTGTATTTAATACCGTATATTTTGAATTGTACACCATTTCTTTGTCTTCAAAAATAAATTTTAGCAAAATATGTTTTAAGATTGGTAAGGCGCAAGACTGAATAATATATCCAAATTTTGATACTTAAAGTTGGTCTTTATTGTCTTTTCATTAACTAACCTTAGCTCTTTTACTAAAAAATGTTTCTAGAACCGTGTCAGTGGCTTGAGCTGTGCATTGAAAATATGCTACTCTGTCAGTCAATCTGTCGGTTTTCTTTAGTGTTCATGTGAAAATATTTTAGTCTTTAATTTTAGCTCAGATTATTATTCATGATTTTTGTAGATCAATTTCCTAGTCTCTGGTATGGGATATCAAGTAAAGCAGTTTATTAACCTGCTCAAGTTAAAAAATTACAGTAGGCTTTTATTTCAGACTATATTATACCTATCCCAACGGTACAATTAATCCCAACCGTAGCAATTATTCCGAGAATCAAAACTCAACTTTGTAAGTTTTATGCCTCTAATTATGCTGTCACACTCCATCTCTGTGGTATCGACTGTGACAGACGAACGGACAGTTGGAAACCAAAGGAATTCTAGAGAGGACCCTTTGTTTCGTTTTGTTAACTCCAGTATCTATATCTATACAAATAAATAAAATTGAAGTGTCTGTTTGTAATATCAAAATTACAGCGTTTTACTAAATGCATATGAAAGTATAAAAGGTACTTAAAACAAAAATACACTTTTTTAAATTTTGTTTGTGTGTCTGTCTGTCTGTTTATTCCGTCTAATCTCTGAAACGGCTAGACCGATTATGACGGGGCTTTCACTGGCAGATAGCTGATGTTATTAGGAGTAACTTAGGCTACATTTATTATTGAAAAATAGTTGAGTTTCTTGCAAAAAAAAATTAAAACCAAAATTACACGCGGGAAAAGTTGCGGGGAACAGCTAGTATAACAATAAAACAAGTAAATTTTGGATTTCAAAATCTCATGTTTCGTTTTTCTTCAACTTTTAAGCGCAAAGTTTTAGATTGTCTTTAAAACCTTGTGAAAGCTTTTAGCAGATTTTCCTTACGACGAAGTTTACTTGTACTGATACTTATACAAAATAATATTGTTTATATTATTATCAAAATTATATTCTTTATTGTTGTTTCATCATCATCAGCATCGTCATCACTACAGCCCTTTTCAAATCCGCTATTAAATATAGGCCATGGTATGCTACAAAACACGGTACCGATTCATGTACTTACCAGATCGTTATTTCATCTAGCTAGTACGTACGTGTGTGGTACGATGCTGCCACTCAAGAATCCTTAATGGCTGACGGTTCTTTAAGCTATATGTCTGGCCCATTGTCACTTTACCTTACTGAACCGTCATTGCTGATCAGTAATTCATAAATAAATAGATGATGAGTCTAAATTGTTACGGCTATACTTATTCAAAACGAAAGTCAATATGACCTCATTCATTACGAAACATCAAGCGAGTTCGTGTTTAAACGTTGACCTATTTATCACGATCAGATCAATTTCAAACAAAAGCATCTCTATGTTACATTTTTTTTTGTAATGTGTAATTGAGTTTAAAATTTCGGAAAAATTGGTAGCTGTGAGTACCTTACAGCTATATGCGTTGTGTCATTGATTGACAGCTTAATTAAGTTCTTGACAGTTCGCAGGGGTTCGGGATTGGTTGGAGGTGACAAAACGGTACGGACCATTCGTTTATGTACATGACTTGTGTATTTTGTAATCCAATTTTATACATTTCTACTATAATGTGGCCTTATATACTAACAATTGCTCAATTTTGGATATGTGACTTCTATAACAATTGACTTTTTTCCATAAATGCCAAAAAGGGATTTGCGATTGTACTACAATTGAGTACAAGTAACATCTAGTATAACAATTGTTGTACTACTACTACAGTACCTAATGCTGTGTTAGAAATTTTTGGCCAAGTAAATAAATAAATGCTTGAAATATCAGTTGAACGCTGCTGTATTTCGTATGGTGAAGGAAGAGAGAGAGAACTGGACCCTTATATACTAAAATATACTGTCATATAAACTGATCCTAAGACCCATATCGATGCAACGCCTAATTAAACATTTTTATGCGAATACTTGCAGGTCCTCTGCATTATAATAGTAGATATGTAATTTATTTAATTATAGAATCTATAACTGATGATTTGATTAATAATTCAAATAGAGTATATTATATTTGTTCATAAGAATGATATATGCTATATTTCAACTTTAATTTCAACACTAGGCCAAAATATTTTTAAAAGTTTATTTTTAGTTCACAACATGGTCGCTTCTGTAAATAAAAACAGCTTTTATGTTATTTGCACAGTAAGGTAGCATTTGCTTTAGCTATTAGCTATGGGTATTATAACGTATACGACAGTTATGGAAACGTCTGTTTACTTTATAACGTATAGATAGTTGTACATAACGCTCATAACTGTCTATTTCTTATAATGATCCGCAACGCACAGAGTACCTTTGAACCGCAACGCTGCAACGTTGCGTTGGCTTGGAATCGTGATTCGTGATATTAAAACATCACGTATTCGCTGCCGTACAAAAACAAATATTATGCCGTGTACTATAAGAACGAAACTGCAGCGGGGCTCATATTGAAACGTGTAGGTGAGCAAAGAGAAATTCGAGAAATAAGTTTATTTCCATAGATTAATGATAAGTCATCGCGCGCTCTGACTAGATACCGCACTCCCTGCAAGTAACAGCTCCACGACTGCGGCATCTTAATATTGTAGTGTGTATAAGACAATTTGCATGATGCTAGTGTGTAATTACCCGATTAACGGGAAAATTTATTTTATGCTATGGCTTAGTAGTTAAGTTCAAAGTTATGAATGTATTCCAGAAATACTTAAATATGAATAGTTTATTAATAACGAATGTATCAATATATTTGTGTATATTATGTTAGTATAGGTTTTTCTTCTGAATAAATGACATATAAATGATAAGGCCTCCTTTTTATCAGGTTATTTTTTTTTATTTACATGTCTAACTAATATTCACAAATTATTTAAAAAAATAGTTATAAGTATGGTGTAATCAAAATAGTGCTTTCTATTCTACGCGTCAATACGAACAACTTTTACTATAGATCTATCTTCCAAATCGCAAGAAAAATCAGGTCTTCCATACATTTTGAGCAAGTTTGTACGAAATTTTGTATGGAATAACTGATTTTGAGATATTTTTTATAGGATCAGGGTGACAAACGAGCATTCAGTCCACCTGATGGTAAGTGGTTGCTGTGGCCCATAGACATATAAATCTATCCTCGGTTAAGAATCAAAATGCATATGCGTTACAACCCCTGAGGACTACGATGGAATGCCTCGTTTCCAGTAAAAAAGATCTCCGGTTCTCTACACTCACCATAGGAAACACAGCAGCGTTAAGCTCCTATTTTACACTGGTACTCTGTGAGAGCGCGGTCCTTCTCCGGTCGAGCTGACCCATTCGTGCTACAACTATACCAGTAATTTAGCTGCAGTATGGGTCTATCACGTATAAATTGAAAATTTCGAAGATGATCCCATAATAAAAATATTCATGTTGACGGGTAGAATCATTCCCTAAGTTATTAAGTAGTATTTTGTTACACCATTAGTTAGTATATAAGACCGGGGAAAAAGTTCCTTCGTATATTGTATACAAATTCAAGACGTTTTTGTTTTAAAGTTTTATTACATTTAATTATAATATATATGGGTCCATTCTGTTCAATAATTTGTTACTACCTTGTAGGTAGTGACATAATAAAAAATAAACGTTGCTGTAGAAATCTTGGGATTTTGATTAAACAAAATGCGACAAGTAGTTTTATTTGATATATTCAATACCAGAGATTTGAAGAAATATGGATTTAGTCATCCCAATTATAATGGAAAAAAAATTATAAACTTAAATATTAAAACCTACAGAAAGCTTTCTTTTAAAGAACACAAGCAACAAAAGAAAATTTTGAGTAAATAGCGTTTAATAAATAAGGCCTACCATGACTATTCAAATATTGAGTCAATTCCTACAGACTTCATACAGTCAAACCTACCTCTTGCATTGGAAGATGGTTTGCTGTGGTCTCCATGCCAAAAATCCAATAAATTCTAGTCCATGAAACCTAGTTACAAAAACAAATCATAGTTGCACTACACACTAAATAACGTAAATTCCACATAATTCTCAAAACGTTTTCATGTTTTTTAATTTTAATTTATTATTTTAATATATTAACAATTTAACCGCTAATTAAAAATCTCATATAACTAACACAAAATTTCGAACTATAAATAATTATTAAAGATTAATAATAACAATTTTGATAGATAGCTGCTAAGCCACTAAATAAAAAGGTCATTCTAAATTTGTTTAGTTTATCTCACGACGCAAACGTGCTATCAACATACGAGTAAGAAAAGGAACGAATGGCATTCACGGTGAGTAAACGCGACTCGTTAAATTGCTTACCGTGTTGGTGGAGTCATTCAAATAATTCTGTGAAACTCCGACTAGGCATTCGGAGCGTTTCACTATAAAGGCTATATACAGTCAGCAGTATACACTTACTATCAGGTCGACTATAGGTTCGTTTGTCACTTCAAATTTATAAAAAAAAGGATATTGCCCGTCGTGCTGCCACCATTTACTGGACATAGTGTCAGGCCTCAACTGTTCTCGAATTAAAATGATTTAGTAGATATGCAGGTCCCTCACAATATGTTTCTTCATAGCAGAGCATGTGGTAAATTAGCGGTTAAAACTGCAATTAACAATTTGATTAGAGCACGGTTGAACTCAGTTTGTTTGCGTACTGCTAAGTTTAAAACGACCGTTTACCCCTAAGCTGCCACAGCCGTTCTCGATAATTTAATTTACAATAATAATGATTGATCAAAATACATCAAAGTGTAAATGATAATGAGTGAATGAATACATGAATGATGATGAGCCATTGATTTATTTAAAATAATTCTTATTTCTTTTTATTTAATATTAATAAACTATTATTTAAATTTTACATAATACTTAAATTTTATCTACAATATTAAAGATTATGATAATAAAAAAAAACTATAACTAGAAACTTAATTATCATATAGTCCCACTCCCCGCGGTATCGTGCCAAGAACGCTGGCTGCGTTTCCCCGCTGAATGGCTATACTTAGCCTTTGAGCGAGGAAAGAACCAGCCCTCTTATCACCAGCAGCAACGACCAGCCGCGGATGGAGTTCCTTTAGGAACTTCACCGCACGTGGACCCCACGGACCGATAGTCTCTACAGCAAATGGCACAAATATGTAGTCATCTCTCAGTGACTCATATTTGCGCCACTTACTCAGTTCAGCTGCCTCTGATGCCGCCCCGGCTTTAAACGAGGTACCCCTGAGATGAGAGGCCGCCAGAGTGTCTACGCAAGTAGCATCCCACACTAGGGCTTTACCTCTCTCCCAAGGAACCAATGTCATACCGTCGGGTCTCTTGCCATCGTCTCTAAATATTCCACAAGGCCCTAAACTCGAGGGAACATTTATAGAGGCAAGAGCCCTTCGGATGACATCGTTCAAAGAACTGTGTCGTGAAAATCTACCAGCGCTTTTCTTACATGAAAGTCCGTGGAGCCCAAACCTGTCGACGCTGCTACCACAGGGGCACTGATGGGGTTGACAAATTGCCGCTCCTATTCGGATTCCTACGGCAATACGCAAGCTTTCCCTATCAAGTAATGTGCCGAGATTACTTGATGGTAAAGCGTGTAACCAGTGACTAGATTCTTTAGTCGAAACAGCTAGAAGGCGTGCCTTATCTTGGTCACTATGGAAATTATGAAACAAATCCTTCTGCACGCCCTGTACCAACGGAATATCCCACTGTTTTTGTTGGTTAACTTCCAATGGAATATTTTCACCAGGACAGAGCGTTTGCCATGTCTGCCCTGCCTCCGTAGCAAAGCATAGGTCTACTTTATTATTTAAAATTATGTTACATAAGTCACTGACACTATGCACGGAAGCAAGGAAAGCAGGCAATGCAACGCTAGAAAGATTTCTCACACCAATGCCACCAAATTTTATAGGTAAAGTAGCTTGAGTCCAGGCTGTTGTATTTAAAGTTAAATTTAGAATTTTTTCTATAGCAATTTTAAGATTATTATCAATATCTTGTAAAATATCCGAACATTTCCAGACTGGACTCGAGCGGAGTAAGTATGTAAATCTAGGTACAAGAAGACAATATTTTAAAATAGTAAGAGCTATGTAGGGGTTTAATTTATACAATTTATCAACGTGGTTTAAAAACTGATCAAATTTTGTTTTTAAAACAGGTTTAATACTATCGAAAAACAACGGGGCATCTAGCAGGTATAGTGATTCCGTATTGACAGTTTTTATTCCTGGACAAATATGATTAAAATTTTGAATTAAAGTGTCTCTATGAGAAGTAGATAAATTATTGGAAAAAAATATTTCACATTTATTGCTATTTGGTTCAAGGCCAATATTTTTAAAATTTCGAAAAATATGAGTAAGATCGCTGAGGACGTCATCTGCTCTACCTCCCAGTGTACCGTCGTCTAGGTACCAGACATTCAGCTTGGATTTCAAATTTGAAATAATGGGTTGAATTCCCAAACTGAAAAGTGCTGGACCCAGAGGGTCACCCTGATGAACACCAACAGCAGAATCGATAACATGGTTTTCGTAAAACAAGTTAGTATTTTGACTATAACATTGCCAAACGTAATGATAAATTTCGGGGGTATTGTTAGCCACTTCTTTCAGCAAGGTTACCCTATCGATAGAGTTAAAAGCATTCCTTAAGTCAACCTTCACAAGAACATCTGCATCAGAGTTTGTTAAAAATGTACGCACTGAATGTACCGCCGCCTCACAGCCACCTCTAGTGCCAAAACCTAGTTGAGTAGGCTGAAATTTGGTCTTAAGGTTAGAGATTATGTACCTGCAAGCTAATTTTGAAGTTAAGCGTCGAAATGTGGAACCAACGGTAATAGGACGGATACCGTTATCCTTTTTTTGAAGGCACATAATCTTGCCCCATATAAGAATGGAATGAAATTTGAATTAACATTACCAGAAAGCATAAAGTTACATATTTTTGTAATGTCTTTAAGAAGTACTCCGCCGGCGTCACCGGCAGAAGCGCTTACAAGATCTTTAAGATGTTGAGGCGTGATTCCGTCAATGCCGCCAGCAGAGCCATTCGAAAATGACATAATTGCTTCTAAAGTTTCTTTTTCCGAAATTTGTAAAGGTTGCATAGAAGTCTTGGGAGGCAGCAGTAAACCCTGAGACGGTTTGACCGAAGGATGCTTTTGACGAAGGCTTTCAAGAGTTTCGACATTACGAGGAACCAGGATGTCGTCTGAGAATAAAATACGGGATGCATTTTTTAAGTCGCCATCCATTACTTTCGACTCAACTACTTTTTTTAAATCAAATTTAGGACGTGGTCGAGATAAATGAGTATTAATTGGGTAATCTAAATTTTGAAAAGATGTCTCTTTTAGTTGAGACGTAATTGATTTACGATATGGGGTAGCAAATATTCTTACACCACCACTACACGGTTTTAACACTCTTATATAATACAACAATATAAAAAAATGAATATTAATTTTATTGTTAACCAAAACTAGATATATTTCATTATAATTCTGTCTATTTATTCAATGCTGTAAAGGAAACTAAGAGAATTGTGAATACTCCAGTGTAATCGACTGTGTTTTCGTTCACTAGCTCGGAGTCCAATTGAATAAGCGTCCGGTATTGGATTCAACAGAGATTTGGTGCGAAATAGAGCCATGGCTATAACAGTAGATTAAAATTTCAATTCGCTGTTCAATATTATTTTAAAGTTCAAATATGTTGCTTTTATATTCAAGGAGATTACTTATATATTCTAATTAGATTTCATAAAGTATATTGCTCTTCCTCCTCTTATTTCTGAGAGGGTTTTTAGAACAAGGCCACGCTGCCCTAATGCGTGTTGGTGAACTTTTCAAGTATTTAATTTTTTTTCAATCACGCAGGCTTCCTCACGATGTTTTCCTTTACCAACAAACACGTGACACTTAAAACTGAAATTTTGAATACAATTGGTGCCTGTGAAGATCGGACCCAGCATAGCTTGATGTATTACGCGAGCAGCGTACTCTGACATCGAGCACTTGTCCTCAGAGCAACCACGTCTCTTGTTAGCCGTTTTCAAAAAAAGGGGGACGTTTACAATTTGACTATTTTTTATTTTATTTTATAGAATAGGGTGACAAACGAGCACGCAGTCCACCTGATGGTAAGTGGTTGCTGTTGCTCATAGACATCTACATCTATCCACGTTTGCGAATCAAAATGCAGATGCGTTGTCACCCGTGAGGATTAAGATGGAATGCCTCTTTTCCTGTAAAAAGGGTCTCCAGTTCTCTACACTCACCATACGAAACACAGCAGCGTTAAGCTGCTATTTGACGCTGGTATTCTGTGAGAGTGTGGTCCTTCCCCGGTCGAGCCGACCCATTCGTGCCACAAATATACTACTAATATAGCAGCAGCATGGCTCTACCGCGTATAAAACTGTATGTTTTTGTATGTATGTTACGCGATATCTTCGACAATTGTGAACCGATTTGTATGATTTTTTTCGATGTGTTCCATTTAAATGAGAACGGAGAACAGTTATGGGTTCGCTAAATACGTAGTGCAGTTTTAGTCGGCTTTAAGGCTTTAAGAAACTAAATATAATTTTATATTTTTATTATATACACTAGTATGTCTTAGCACCGACTTCATAATATAAATTAATTAATAAAATTAAAATTAATATTTAAAGAAGATGTTTTATTTTTGAATTTATCGTATATCGTATCGTGATATTTAAGAACAAGGTATACACAACAAAAATATAGTGTAAGCATAGCTTGATGTATTAAATAAGAGGTTCATTTCATTTTCTATTCTTTTACATGAGTACACAAAGTAGTATATTGCGCCGTTGCTTCCTTAAGCGAGTTTTAACTTTCTTATATATTCCTATTTGTAATACAGAAAGAAGTAACCTTAGCTTTTATTACCTTTCACAATATTTATCGTAGCACCTGCGCGTCAGGCACATTTACTTTATACACACATTATTGCTATTTATTTGAACTGATAAAATATATTCAGCTATATTAAGACTATATTTCTTTGGATAATTATTATGTTCTGTTTTATACGTCTGTTTTTTATAAATCTGTAGCGACAAACGACCTTACTGTCCAATTTACGAGAAGTCGTTACTGCAGTCAATAGACATATGCAGCAAACTATAAACAAAGAAGCCTACAGAGACGTTGATACATTGTAGGACTATAATAGAATCCCTCACAGCGTGTAATTATACTGGTTCTCTTATACCCTATAGACGAATTCACAGTTTGTGCAGGGATTGCTGATATTCGACGACAGAAATAGGTAAAAGATTTTGGGTATTTGAAACAGAAACGTTTTTCTTCAATATAGATTATAAATAATACTTATTGAAAGTCACTCTTTTGTTTGATTACCACTGGTTCGGAAAAAACCTCTGTCCTGGGAAGAACCAGCAAGAAGCCCAGCGGGACTTTTTTTTAAATAACAGCTTACAATCATGATGTTATGATATTTTAATAGTTACTTCACTAAAGTTAATTTTGTTTATACATTGAATTACATACTATTTAGAACTATATTAGGTTTACGTCAGGTTTATTTCAGAGCTTTTGTTCTATGGTACGCATATCTTAGCATCAACTTCATAAGCTATTATGAAGTTGATGCTAAGATTACTATTACATTATTTTAATTTACATTATTTTAATACTAGCTGACCCGGCAAGTGTTGTTTTGCCATATACATTATTTCTAGGAAATCTTTTTTAGTTTTAAAATTGCGATTAAAAAACAGGGGTTTGATCGTGGAAGGGTAAAAATTGGAGTTTTATGTATTTTGCAATGTTAAATCATAATAAAATAAAAATAAAAAATGTTGTCAAAAAAAATTTAGGAGTGGGTCGCTCTTATCATTTAGGGGTTTGAAAAATAGATGTAGGTCGATTCTCAGACCTACCCAATGTGCAGACAAAATTTCATACAAATCGATTCAGCCGTTTCGTAGGAGTTTGGTAACAAATACCGTGACATGAGAATTTTATTTAGATTATTAGGTTTTTTACATTCAGTTAAATGAAGACAGTTTTTATTTTTTTACTGAATTTTAGATTATTTGATTCGTTAATATTCTATTTATTATTACTGAGTTAGCTTCCATAAATTAAAGACCCATGCAAAAAGCATTATAATGAAAAAAAAATGCTTGGGACTTCTTGATCATTCATAAAATGAATTTTCATAATATGTGTATTAAATATTTTATAAGGTTAAATTGTAATTGTTCGGAGGAAAATAGTCTACTTGTGAGTTTCTTACCGATTCTTCTCACAATATTTCAGCAGTAGGGACTTATTGAAGGTACGGCGTAGTTTTGTGCTGTTCTAAATTTTGAATAATAATATTTTGAATTTGATTTTGACTTTTGATTGGGCTAAATAATATCACAGGCTCATATTAAAAAACTGGAGTTTTGTCTAAATAGCTACACTAATATAAAGATCTGTATACATGTATGAGAGGAAAAAGAAGAGTAAGGTAGGTGCTAACTCTTTGGTCTCTCTGATTGTGTGGGGTATTTGCCATAATCGCTATGCGCGTAAAAAGCGACAATAGGAAATGTCAAAAAGATTTGGTGACTTACGACAGATTATTATTATACTTCCGTCTACAGCAGACGCTAAATATACAGACCCGAGTTGTGGAGCAGGGTTCGAGATTAGAAACAGAAACAGAAACTTTTTTAGTCAATATAGATTATAAATAATACTTATTGAAAGTCACTCTTTTGTATAATTACCACTGGTTCGAAAAAAACACTCTGTCCTCGGAAGAACCAGCAAGAAACCCAGCGGGACTTTTTTTTAAATAACAGCTTACAATCATGTATGTTACACAAATTAACAACATAACAAATTAGAAATAGCTTGGTAGCGATAATCTCATTTCCAGGGGTTGTTATCATCTATAAATCTTTTAATATTATAATAACCCTTTTTTTTTCTTTCGTTATTTTAAATCATTACTGTGATCGCTAATCTAACCGCCTGCGAAGCGATTATGGAAAATCTTGCACACAGTGGGAGAGGTCGATGTCCAGCAGTGGACTTTTAAGTGCTGGAAAGCTGAAAAATAATTTAAAAAAAAACCCGCCCAAGTGCGAGTTGGACTCGCGCTCTGTGGGTTCCGAACAAATCAAAGGTATATAAGTTTAAAATTATTTAAAATATTTTTATTATATGATGTACGAGTAACTAACTTTATGCTTTTCGCAATTTTTCCATTATCTGTGCTATAATACGTTGCTTCGTACCAAATTTAAAAATTCTGAGTTCACGGGAAGTACCCTGTAGGTTTTGATTCCCTTGCGAATGTCGAATTTGCGGCATAAACGGCTGTATCTTTTAATTGCGTTGGCTTAGAAGTTTGATTTTTTCACAGCTCCAAGGGACAGTAGACTTTAGTATTTCATATGAATTTCAGCTTGATACCTCCACGCGTTCCTGAGAAAAAGGGTCTTGACAGACAGACAGACAGACGGACAACAAAGTGCTCCTATAAGGGTACCGTTTTTTCCTTTTGGGGTACGGAACCCTAAAAATGTTATAACTTTTCTGAATTTTCTTGAATCTTATAACCTCCGTTAGATGGCGTTATAACCATTTAAATTACACAAATACACACGGACATAAAAATCTCAGATCAGCGTCAGATAGCAGCGGAGAAGGTGCGAGAGAGTGCATCGGAGTACCAGACGAGGGAGAACCCTATGATGCGAGAGGTCTATGTTTAGCAGTAGACTTTTACAGGCTAATGATGATGAAGTAGAAGGTATTGTTTTTGCTTAATTCATTACGTTAAACATGGGGGAGTTCATTTTCTATGAACTTAATGCTAATAATAATGTGGTGTGTATTACCTTTTTTATAGCATAAGGATGACAAACGAGCACAAGGTCCACCTGATGGTAAGTGGTTACTGTGGTATAGCCATCTACATCCACCATCCATTACGAATCAAAGTGCAGATGCGTTGTCACCCGTGAGGATTAAGATGGAATGCCTCTTTTCCAGTGTCTCCGGTTTTCTACACTCACCATAAGTAACAGCGGTGTGAAGCTGCTATTTTACGCTGGTATTCTGTGAGAGCATGGTCCTTCCTCGGTCGAGCCTACCCATTCGTACTACAACTATACGATGAATATAGCAGTAGCATGGCTCTACCAGGTACCTAGTCTGAAAGCGCCATGCACCAATCGATAATAATCACGAGCAGTTTTACAGCACACAGCTAGTAAACACGCCACCGACAATAACACAACACGTGTTCCACTGTTCTCTTCACAGGTAGCAGCCATTAACATTTTATATCTTAACAGTTACATAGCGCAACGACTCAATGTTCGACTGTAGAGCTCTACGAAATGGATTCCATTATTATACTGTATAAGTATCATGTCCTACAGTAAGTTAGTGTGGGTATGGACTTTTATATTTTTTTATGGATGGGAAGTGGAAGCTGTAGCCCATATATATCTTCGTCTATTCTCGTTTAAGAAACAAAATGTAGACGCGTCATATTATGCGACGTCACCGCTAAGGATTAAGACGGAATCCCTCGTTTACAGTAAACAGGTTCTCTGGTTCCCGACACTCACCACATGAACACACAGCAGCATTTAGCTTCTATTTTATGGCAGTAAAAGAATTATAATTAAGTGGATATAATAAATGAATAATACTATGAACGGTGAGATTATGTCTATAAAAAATATGTATGTTCAATGCCCTCAAAATTTTTCGAGTGGAAGCCTCACACAGCTCTCACATTCCAATTTTAGATTGACGTGCCAGCATGCCATGGACGAACATAATGCTCAAATGACGTCACTCTGTACCTTCGCTGCTGCCGTGTTACTAACTATAGTCTCAATGCTAGCCGTGTGCTCGGCACACAAGGATGGGACCAGTACAAGAACGAAGAGTCGCAAACCCGCAAACGGGTGATAATTTACGATATTCATTGCTCAATTGGACGTGATTATGCAAAAAGGATCCAACCCTAAAGAAGAAAGCTAATTTGAGGTTATGAAATTTGAAAAATAGACCTCTTTGGTTTGTATGTGTGTTTGTAGTTTTTCTTCTTATTTGTGTTACTTTCGCTAAAATTGTTGCATCACATAATAGTATAGACCACAAACATTATTTTTCAACTGAACATTTTTGACACAAATTACATCGGATCCTTTTTGCGTAATTATGTACAATTATAAGATTAAGCAGATATGCAATATGTGAATTCTTTCTACAGTTTTATTTATTTTTTTCTTCATCTGCCTATAAACAGCTTGACGTGGGGTTTACCTCCATCCATCCATTACAGCCTATAAAAATCTACTGTTTAAAATGGGCCAGGCTATACATGGGGGAATTTTTTTATAGTTGCCACGCTTGGCAGGCTGGTTGGCACGCACAGTTTTTTTTTCATTATTTTAAGCTGTCATACCTCACGCTAGATTCAGTGGCGACGAAGATGGGCAATAATGCAGTTATTGGATGAGCTTTTTCTTCCAAAGATATGCAGCTTCAACGAGCGTTATAATTTTTACGTGGCTGTGCAGCAGCAGGACGAGACTTAAACGTGATGGGCTACGAGGACTTACAGCACATTGTAGATTTAGTAGTGGCGAGGAAGCTTTACGAGATCGGTTAGTGATGGATATGGTAGTAGGCCACGAACGAACACACTCGCGCGGAACATCAACAAGCTGAACCTGTCCAAGGCAGTGGAGCTGGAGGAGAGCATGCAGTGCGCGCGCACGGGCGCCGCCACTACTACGGCCGTCCTTGGGCAACCGGTGTATAACATCGCCAAAGAAGAAAAAAGTGCTAAAACTACTAGTGCCACAACCTATGACAGAAACGGTTTCAATTTACGGGAAAAATGTACAATTTCAAATAGATCAGCGGTGATAGTTATATCCGAAGGTATTTATAAAAACATGTTCAGTAATGTTTCGTTGCTAGATTCCAATAATAGTTTTTTAGCTACACCGGCAACATTATGAAATAATGTGTAGGGTACGTAAGCTTGCTTGTGACGTACCTGCAACACACTCTCACATTGGACATGTACGTCAGTCGAAATGGTGGAACACCATTATTAGGCATGGATTTTACATCAACCTTTAAACTTGACGCAACGCAACAAATTTGACGTTGACGCAACAGTTCTTTGCTAAATAAGGGTTGTCTGGAAGAAATCGCTTCCAGAGCGACAATACCACCTATAGTGTTTTGTATATATGTATTTCATTTTGTCTTGTTCTAATTTGTATTGGTGTACAATAAAGAATATTATATTGATTGATTGATTGATCGATTGACACCTTGTAATTTTTGAAGGGTAAGCAGAATATGGTGGAGCTATTCCAATAGCGTTTTCCGGAAGTATTTTCGGATAAGTTGGGTAAATTTAATAAATATCATGTTAAATTAAAATTAAAGGATAATGTGAAACCAATATTCTGTAAAGCACATCCAATTGCGTTCGCGATACGTGACAAGGTGGATAAAGAGATAACACGTTTAGTGGATCTAGGTGTACTTAAACCGTTTCCGCACTCTGAGTACTTTTGTTTCCGTGCTAAAACACAACGGTTCGGTTAGATTGTGCGCCGAATACTCGGTTACTATTAAAAAACAGCTCTACCCACGGTACACGAACTATTTTCAAGACTGTACGGGGACATCAGTTTTCAAAGATTGAATTATGTATGGCCTATAATCAAATCTGAATCCAGTCGCATATATCATACATATCGGGTTCTACTCGAATAGTTTTTGGGTTGTCTGGTGCACCGTCTATATTCCAACGCGCTTGGAAACGACGCTTTCCGGTTTAGACGGAGTCTTATATCTGCTTGACGATATTTTAGTTACTGACCAGACCTCAGAGGGACATTTGAAGAAGTTGAATATAGCTCTGCAAAGATTTCAAGATGCAAGGTTAACTGTGCAGAAAGCATAATGTGATTTCTTTAAAAATGAAATAAATTATTTAGGTTATAATATAATATATAATAACCAAAAATGGATTACAGAAAGATCCGCCAAAGATGAAGGCTATAGCTGATGTGCCCGTTTCATTCGACGTTAATACATTGCAATCAATTTTAGGACTTGTAAAATACTACAGGTATTTCGTCGTGGAAGCGTCCTGTATCCTGAGTTCTTTGTATGACCTATTAAAAAATGGGGGGATAAGTGGTACGTCACATCTACTAGTCTACGTAACATCAACAAGAGTTTGATAAAATTAAGAAAGGTTTTACGTCTGATCAGGTCTTAACACACTTTAAATCAAACGCTAAAATAATTTTAACTGTCGATGCTTCCCATTGTGGCTTAGGTACTATTTTGTCCCAAATAGACGATGACGGGTTAGAGTACCCGGTAGCATTCGCTTCCCGCACGTTGAACTCAGCTGAGAAAAACTACTCACAAATACAGAAAGATATTTGAAATACGTCGGTGCCATCAGCATTTATAAGGCAGATCAGATTCATTTCTATTACACACGGATCACATGGCGTTAATTTCTATTTTTAGCCCACATAAAGGTATACAGGAATTGTCGGCTAATAGATTGCAGATATTTGCGACGTTTTTAAGTGCATAAAATTATATAATTGAGTATGTTCGTAGTCCCGACAACAACGCGGGTTACCTGCCTCGCGCGAGTTTACAGGCTGAGGCAGTGCGGGCTCGCACCGAGAGCGAGGGAGACAACATAGGCGCACATGCCGCTGCTGCCACCGCTCATCATACGTTAACTTTGTTGTCGAATTCGACATTCCGTTGACCTTGAATGAGTTACGCAAGGCTACTAAAGAGGATACTATATTACAGTTAGTAGTAAATTATGTCCAAAACGGTTTACCTGCAAAAATAGTGAACTAGCAGTTGAAACCCTATCATTTTTGTAAGACACAATTATCATATGAAGACGAATGTTTAATGAGGGTTAATAAGGTGACTCTTCCCGAATCTTTGCGGTCGAACGTTTTATTTGGGTTACATAGCTAGTATTTACATATCGTTAAAACGAAATCAGAAGCTAGGTCTAGGTTTTGGATCCAAGGCAATGGATGCAATGCTAGAAATAATGAATGTGAAATATGTACATACAGCTACGGCCCGCGGCAGTCAGAGCGCCGTTGGCACCCATATACCATTTCATAGGTTACACGTCGACTTTCTTGGCCCGCTGATTACTCAAAAGTACTTGGTAGTTGTAGATGCGCCCACCAAATAGTATACGAGGAGAGCACTTCTACCACCTCGGCGACCTTTATTGAAAAACTTTACGATTTCATTTCTAAGTACGGTTTACTTCACACAATTGTTAGCGATAACGGTACTGCGATACCATACACTGAGTTTGCAAAATTTTACGAGTATTTATGAAATTGTATACCTTACAATACTCCTAGTAATGGACAAGCAGAAAGTTTCGTAAAAATTGTCAAAAAGGGCATAAAGTCAAGCGTTTTCGATTCACGCAATAGGAATGAGTGTTGGCTAAAAATGTTTAAATATCTGTTTGACAATAGGAATTCAGTAAATTCTGTAACGGGTTTTCCACCGACCGAGTTGGTGTTTGGGCGAAAGCTCAGAACACGGCTAGATTTACTTCACCCAAAGTTAACGTCGACCCCACTTACATCACTAATTGACGATGTTAAACAAAAACAGTGCTCACAAATTAAGAGCCATGGCGGCAATAAAAAACAAGTGCCATGCCATGCCACAGCCATGCGATGAAGTCATGTTTAAAAATTTTTGAATAACTGCAAATTTACGTGGTGCAAATATACTGCTATAAAAATACTCCGTAAAGTGTTATATTTGATTTAAGACCATGATTCTTTTACTGACGTAAAAAAAACATAAAAATCTAATTGTATTAAATGAAGGTATGTCTCCACCCGAGGATTAGGGCGATTTTATGTTGGATAGCGATTCCAATCTAAAGCGAAAACAGCGGTTTTCAGTTGCGAAACAGAGAGGGAGAGAAAAAAACGAATAGTCGTCCTCACCATCTCCTCAGAATTCGAGATGTATCAGCAGACAGTTCTTCTATAAAATTAATTTGTGATTTTCTATAAAAGTTAAATAGGGGCAGGGACTGTTGTATATGTACGCTAATGACATGCGTGTGTGCGTGGCTGCTTCCACGGTGTGTATCTAGAGAGTTAATACATCAGTGTGTAAATAGCTGTGTTGTGTTTCACTTGTCTTCTGTACCAAGAATATAAAGGAGCATCCTCCCACTAGATGGTGTGACAACCTGTGAAAAAATGCAGGCATTTTCTTGGATGATGTGGCTCAGGACCGTACTTTGTTCCATTACTTGAGGGGTGACTTTGTTCAGCAGTGGACTTGTGGCAGGCTGTAATGACGTTATTGATGATGAAATCCCTCCAAGACACAGGATGAGGATAAACTTGAAGCGTGGGAGTAACATTTTTAAACGATATAGCCCCTTTTAAGTAACAAATTTCATAAATTATAAAATGGCTAAAACTAGTTTTTAACGCCTTTATAATCAGTTTCACGCGCTCTATGGATCTGTATATGTGAAAAGTTCATATTCGCAAAAAAAGTGTCTTTTACAACGCGCCTTCGTTAAGGGTAAGAACCTAGTTTGTTCTTATAATAAGTCGTAATAATCAATTTGGAGAGGGACTATTTATAATTAAAGTTCTAAAAGACACGTTTTTTAAGATTAAGCATTTTTGTCGTAAAATCAATCACATTATCAATTATGGTAAATACGACAATTTTTTAAACTGAAAATTTCAAAACAGCAATGTATATTTATGTCGTGAAAACCACTACCTTTCAAATTACACCCTAAACTGCTTTACAGTGTTTAACACTTTGCATAAAATAATGGCTTTTTATAATCTGAAATGTTAAAATTTACTCGAATTAAAATTATAATTAACTCCGCAGCGTCGCGCCGTCTCTCATTGGCGCGCGCTTTGGATTTCTTTGAACGAACAAAACAACCATTGTAATTTATAATAAACCACAGAAAAGATCAGGCTAGCAAATTGTAGGTAAAATTATTATTATTAGTGATGTAAGCAAATTATTTTTCAATATAATTATGTATTTCATATATTATCTTAATTTATGTCTGCAAATAATTACAATAAAATTAATCTACCACCTCCTGCTAAGATATCAAATGGATTTTACTACAAACGGTCAACTATTGTTAGGGTAATCAAGTGGTTTTTACTGAAAACAGTGGTTTATTGCTAAAAAATCAACTGGCTTTTACTACAGACGGTAATCTACTGCTGATGTATCACTTGGTTTTTACTTCAGTTGAACCATTTAAAACAGTACACATTTTCGATTTGCAACAAAACATCACAATTGAACTAATTGCTGCAAAATTAATAATAAAAAAATACAGTATCTATTAATGTTCGTTCCTTAATAAGATGAAAGTTTACGGCCGTTGGCACACTTACTATAAAAAAGTAAGCGTTAAACTTATTTAATTTTTATAATTACACATGTCGATTGCTTTAAATGCAGCATAATTGTTTATACTACAAAAATTGTATTTGCAAAGACTAGCTATGGCTTTTACTTTAGAACCTTTACGTGGTAGAACCATGCTGCACCAATATTTATTTGTAGCACGAATGGGCACACAATATACCAGCGTAAAATAGCAGCTTAGTTTCGTATGGTGAGTGTAGAGTACCGGAGACTCTTTTTACTGTCAACGAGGCATTCTATCTTAGTCCTCACGGTCGACAACGCATCTGAATTTTGATTCGTAATCAAGGATAAATTAATGTAGACTTCTATAGGCTACAGCAATCACATATCATCAGGTGAACTGTGTGCTTGCTTGTTACCCTTAGCCTATAAAAAAACTTATTTTATTTGTGTGATACTCATTCTAAATTCAACTTGTAACTTGACTTTTCAAATTATCTATTCCGTATCATTATGTAACGAAAATAGCTAACCATTTTTTCTTTATTTTACAGGTAATCCTTTAATGATAGTGTTGGTATAGCAGATTGACATAGAAAACAGTCTAAAAAAAAACCTACTAAACTGTCTAGAAAACGACACAATAAAATCATATCTACTAAAACACCAGTCAAAAGACAGCATTGATGTTATTGAAAAAAGTAATGTTAAAATATCTGATAAAAGACCGCACTTGTGTCTCGCCAGATAATAAAATTCGAATATACTTCCACTATATCACAATTTAATGACTTCTTCGGAAGTCAGGATGCAACTCCTTCTAAAATAAATGATTGCCTAGTTTTTACTGAATTACCAAATACTTACACTACCTAAACTCTTAAATAAATCGTGGCAAATTATATTTACAGTCATCTCCCCAGCACTACACCTAAAGTTGACAAAGCAGCGCTGCTCGTCCGCAAACCTTTCCACACGCTGTAGAGGACGATGCTTATTATTTAGATGCGTCTTTGATGTTTCGATGTTTTGCCGATGCCATATAGCAGTGGATCATGTTCACTGCCATTTTTTTAGCTCTGAAACCGACACACCACCCTGCAACTTATATTAGTTAGTCATACGGAATGGTAATGTCGACTAACTAATGTATCCTTGACTGTTCCCGGTCCATCAGCACAATATCAGGCTTATTCGCAAGAATGGAATCTGTGATGATGGCCCGGTCCCAGTAAAGAATGTCGCGGTCATTTTCGATCACGGCTTCCGGCATGTACTTATAATAGGGCAGTTTCCGATACATGAGACCGTATTTCAGAGCGAGCTCCTGGTGTAGCATCCTGGCTACTAGTTTGTGCCTATGCAAGTACTCAGAGTTAAAAAGCGCCGAACAACCAGAGATGACATGCCTAAGTGATTCATCGGGATGGCGACAAGCTCGACAAATGTCGACGGTGCCATCCCTTAGGTTGTATCTCCGATAGTTGTTCGTCTTAATAACCTGATCCTGTACTGCACAGACAAAATCCTCGGTTTCCACGAATAGGTCACCAAAACGCAGCCAGTGGAGGGAGGCAACTGTGTCTACGAAAGGCTCATGTAGAGCCTTGTAGAACCTCTCGTGGAGCTCGTTCTCCTTCCATACGGTCTCTCGGTCGGAAATGCTCTGTATTGACGAGTCTTGCGATTGCTCGTTGGCTAAGGATAAAAGAGAAAGTCCTTTATAACAAAAAATAACGTCCCTATAGAATGGATATACCGCTCTCGTCAGAAAGTAATTACGGGTGCTGCACACTTCGCGATTATGCATGGTAAACGCGCTTAAACTGCCGCGTCCACCATGTTTTTGCGGCAAGTAAAGACTCATTATTGACGATCTCAGATGATGCATCCTGTGGGACGTCATAATAGTTTGGACTTTTTTATCCAGAGTGTTCAGTTTGGTCTGAGTCCACCTGAGCACGCCAAAGGTATACATGAGAACAGGCATGATTCAACCGTTATATGCGTGTGTCTTATTCACGCCTGACAAATAAAGACTGTTAAGCACTTTTGTCAAGCGTGCATAAAACACATTGCAAGTGTTACGCCCATAGACCCTGTTATCATAACGCCGGATGACGTAGCTGAGGCGGTCCGTGGGGCCCCGAACTGGAAAAGTCCGGGAATCGACGGACTGCATCACTACTGGCTGAAGGGGTTCGTGGCGTGTCACGCTGTGCTCGCCCGACATTTCAAGAGGCTCTCGACCAAAAGTCACTCCCGACACTTTTCATTAGTGAGATCACTCATTTGGTTCCTAAAGACCGGGATTCTCAAAAAAAATTCTCAAAATCTTAGGTGTTCCGGTATGCTACTACATTCGGCCTTAAACTTTGACAGTTGGCTTTTTCCGGCAGACTGATCTTTGGCAAAAACTTTGGAGCCTTTGTTGCGCTCAATCGCTTCTATAATATGAGCTGTATTGAAGTTCTGTATGTCTTGCCACCCCACGAGCTGATGAAACGTGCAGAAAGTCGATAGATACAAGTGGTTAAGTGTACATCCCTGATGTGCTTGTGGCATTCTATCAAGAGAGGAGTAAATTTAGCAAACGACTTGTGATGGGCTCTAACGATGATGACGATGTCATCTTCATAAACGAAGATGAAAAAAAGTTATAAAATGCCATGCCTAAAAGTCGTATAATGATTAAACGTAATCTGTCAGACATATAATATTGTGTTTATAAGGAAATTGCTTTTGTAATAATGAATGGTTTATCAGTGAACGGTTATTTAACACATAAAGTACGTTATTTTACGCTTCTATTTCTTCCACCCTATTTTTTAGAAGCCACTCTATTTATAATTTATCACCTACCTAGTTACACTGGAAATTACATCTAATGAATATTAGCTTAATATGATTTTTAAGATTTTTTTTACATATTTAAGAGGTGCTTTCAACGGTGCAGGTGCCGTCACGGCCATACTGACATGCGTGCGTCCTCGCACGCGCTCCATCACAATTTTAGTTATCTGTAACAACTGTAATCTGTGAAACATCGTTCGATTATCCTGACAAAACAGCGTCTGGTCCGGTCTATACTGACCCTTCAGACTCGGGTGATAATCAGTTTTGTTCCGGCAGTAAGCCCTACAAAACTTTTATCACCTTTATGCTAGATCGGAATGATTAGTCTGTAGCTTTTTCTATTTTCTCTTTTTCTTTTCAAGTACTGTTTTCGCTAGTCCGGAATAACTATTCCCTATAGCCATATCATTGGACCGGCACAAAGCCCTGCAATGATAGTAAGAACTATTTTTTTTCTTACGCTTTTTTTTTCAAGTACTATTTATGCTAGTCCGGAATCACTATTCCCTTTAGCTATATCATTGGACCGGCAAACGCCCTGCAATGATAGTAAGAACCACATTTTTTTCTTACTCTCTTTTTTTTCAATTCAGTATAGAACAGTTACAGACCAACCATACCGCAAACATGTCCCCGTCACAATCACACAAAAGTGTATCGTGAGGGACGTAGTGACACACGATAACACCTAAGTATGCAAACCAACAGCAGCTCGACACATATCCCAGTGCAGCACAGACCAGCCTCCCTGAAACTTCATGTTCCTTTCCTGGAATGGAATAATTACTTCGCTAGAGTGTCGCAACGTCTCTAGTATTTTCTAGATGCACAGACACGGCTACCTCTGACTGTGGCACGTCCTCTTGCGGTTGACAGTGAACAGCATACGGTCTATCAGTTATCACCACTTGCTAACAGATATTAACTCTTGTTAAATATTACAACGGTCGACCATCTCAGACTTCATTTAAGTCTGGAACGCGCGGATATGGTTACCTCCAGGCAAACGCACTACAGCTTTTCGTTCTGGTGCGATCGTTCCACATTCGCGGCAGCAAGCCGTCGCGTCGTACCAGCGCTAGCGAATCGTCGCACTGTTTTGCAAAATTAAAAGAAATCGAGATAAATGTATTGCGAACCATGGAATTCCGAGCTTCCGAAATTCATCACATATTCTCTTAAGAAATGGCAACTGCACGACATTTGAAAACATTGAAAAAAAAAATGGAAACTATGTGTAGAGTCAGATACCACAACATATTTCGAAGCGAAGGAGGAAACTGCGCAAAATCTACGAAAGCCGTCCATTTACAGCGCCAAAGCACCACTTGTTCGGCGGCCGCTTGAATTGCCCTGCCGTAAGATCAGCCGATAAGTAACCGACTGTAGCGGTGTAGGCTCAATCTAACCAGCGCTCGGCCGTACCTGACCATGTTCGATTAGCCATCACAACGTCTTCCTCATTGATCATTGTTGTAGAGACTTCTACGAATCCCTCGAAATCAAACCCCAATCTTGTCAACGACAAAATATTCGGAGCAAACTGCAACACTGATCAACACATTAGAACACAAAAATGTCACTTATTATTTTTAATTCATAGCGTGTTAAAGTTAATCCTTTATTGTAGTACAACCCTTAAAAGTTTTGAACTTCAAAATATAGCAAATGATAATCATGTTTCGCGTGAACTATCAAATTACAACAAAACGAGAGCAGCAGGAACACCTGAGGGTTTACAGGCATCCTCGGGGTTGTAGTCATCATGATCTGCGTGAAAAACAAATTGTTAACTATAAGGACAACATACACAGTTGCCTGTTCTCTCATCTATCACACATACGAGGCCCTAAAACAGAAATACGTTCTCATACCTTGGACTATAATAAAGCACTTCGCTTTCACAAGTAAACATAGTTCTTCAAACGAAGTATCTGACACATACTCTTACTTGAACTTGCGAGATCCCACGTTAACTACGTGAACCACATTAAAAACGTGAACCAGGACAGCGCCTGCCAGGACAGAGCCTAATGCATGTTCAGAAAACATTACCGTGCACACAGCATACGACTTCCGCGCACACAGTGTGACTCCCACGCATACAGAGTACACGACTTCCGAGGCATCGCCATGTACAGCATACGCGCGCTCCGGGATGGCGCCTGCGTATACGCGCATACGCATCTGCCGAAACCAGGCCATGTTACAGCTGGACCTGGCAGTCCGTTACGACCAGCAAGGCACACACTCACGCACTTGTAATCACATCACACGTGCTACTGTAACACATAAAAGAAAACATTAAAAATACTCAGTCGGAACTTGATTTCAAGAAATGCAGCACTACTCTTGGTACACCATTCGCCTTTCTAGGACACGACAACCTCTGGTATGGTCCGATCCTCATGTAAACTTAAATACTCTCTTCAAAGTCAGAACTTGCTCTACTTCACTTTCATCAGTTATACTTCGGTTTTCCGGCATTTTTCGCAACCAATTAAAAATGTAAACACTCATTCTTACAAAATAGTTTCTGAGCCAATGTTTAGGATAAATTTACTTTCTTCATGTATCTAATGGTGATCAAAAGCAGCGACAAATAATAAGCCCGCGGCGTCATAAGCCGACAGCATACTCAAAAGCGAGCGCTACAGCTCCACGCTTTCCACTATACCATTCCAAGTTTGTCGACTACGTAATGCTCGGAGTAAACTGTAACATCAAAATTAGATCACAAAATTACTAATTAGTATTTTTAAGTCATAGCACGTTAAAGTAGTCATATTCTTTTTTCGGTACATCGTTTTAACATTTTGAACTTTAAAACTAGGCCATGTAAATCACACCTCGTGTATCAAATTATAACATTACTTGAGCAAGTTAAACTTCCACTGAATGCAAACTATAACTCATTCAGAATATCTCCAATATTTCTTTCGACATTTGTTATCATTTTTGGGTACGTTAAGAAATAATGAAATTACTTGTGGGTACTTTCTATTATAAATTGAATAAAAAGATTTAACTTTTGACTTCAAACATTTCACTTTAAACTTTTACTCTACACTTTAATGATTCATCAATGTCGTAAATACGACAACAAACTTGATTTAAGAAATTGAACACAAAAACAAAACGCGAGGCGCATTATAGTATTTCACCAACGTAATAACCCTTACACTATTCAAAGGTTATAGCAGGTGGGCAGTAACAGGGACTTTATCCCACTTCTGATGTAGGAAGTATAATGGATATAGTACGGAGACTAATTTTGTAGTTAGGAATAATAATTAATTCGTTTACACGAATTAATTATCCAACGAGTCGAGGATAAACTAGTAACGGAATACGACAAGCGTACTGTTCCACGTCAGAGCCAAGACTGTCTTAACGACGGCCGCTCCGTCCGTTTTATACAAGCAGGACGGGTGGCAACGCAGGTGCAATGCCGCAGGTGTGCGGTACACGTGTCGTTTACAAGAATTCTGTCTAGCCAGACCGATGCCACCGCACCTACAACGGTGCAGGTGCCGTCATATAGTCACCTGCGGCATTGCACCTACGTTGCCGCCCGTCCTGCTTGTATAAAACGGACTGAGCGGCCGCCGTTAAGACAGTCTTGGCTCTGACGTGGAACGGTGCGCTTGTCGTATTCCGTTACTAGTTTATCCTCGACTCGTTGGATAATTAATTCGTGTAAACGAATTTATTACTATTCCTAACTACAAAATTAGTCTCTGTACTATACCCACTATACTTCCTACATCAGAAGTGGGATAAAGTCCCCCTTATTGCCCACATATAATCTTCGAATAGTATGAGAATTATTACATTTGTAAAGGCTATAATGCATTTCGCATTAATGGATCTCTTCTTATGTTAAATAACGTAATAAAATTTGCTGTCCTACTTACGATATTGTCGTATCATTAAAGTGTAGAGAAAAGATAAAGCGAAATTATTTAAGCCAAAAGATAAATCCTTTTGTTCGATTTGTATTAAAAGTACCCTCAAGTATTTTCATTATTTCTGACGTACCTAAATATGTTAACAAATGAAAGAAATGTTGGAGATATTCAGAATGAGTTTTAGTTTGCATTCAGTGGACGTTTAACTTGCTCAAGTAAAGTTATAATTTGATACACGAGGTGTGATTTACATGGCCTAGTTTTAAAGTTCAAAATGTTTAAACGATGTACCGAAAAAAAGAACATGATTACTTTAACGTGCTATGACTTAAAACACTAAGTAGTATTTTTGTAATCTAATGTGATGATAAGTGTTACAGTTTACTCCGAGCATTACGTAGTCGACAAACTTGGAATGGTTTAGTGGAAAGCGTGGAGCTGTAGCGCTCGCTTTTGAGTATGCTGTCGGCTTATGACGCCGCGGACTTATTATTTGTCGCTGCTACTGATCACTATTAGATACATGAGGAAAGTAAATTTATCCTAAACATTGGCTCCGAAACTATTTTGTAAGAATGAGTGTTTACATTTTTAATTGGTTGCGAAAAATCCCGGAAAACCGAAGTATAACTGATGAAAGTGAAGTAAAGCCAATTGGTTCCGACATTGAAGAGAGTATTTAAGTTTACATGAGGATCGGACCATACGAGAGGTTGTCGTGTAGCCGCAGCTCAGTATTTGGTGCCCTAGAAAGGCGAATGGTGTACCAAGAGTAGTGCTGCATTTCTTGAAATTAAGTTCAGACTGAGTATTTTTAATGTTTTCTTTTATGTGTTACAGTAGCACGTGTGATGTGATTACAAGTGCGTGAGTGTGTGCCTTGCTGATCGTAACAGACTGCCAGGTCCAGCTGTAACATGGCCTGGTTTCGGCAGATGCGTATGCGCGTATACGCAGGCGCCATCCCGGAGCGCGCGTATGCTGTACATGGCGATGCCTCGGAAGACGTGTACTCTGTATGCGTGGGAGTCACACTGTGTGCGCGGAAGTCGTATGCTGTGTGCACGGCAATGTTTTCTGAACATGTATTAGGCTCTGTCCTGGCAGGCGCTGTCCTGGTTCACGTTTTTAATGTGGTTCACGTAGTTAACGTGGGATCTCGCAAGTTCAAGTAAGAGTATGTGTCAGATACTTCGTATGAAGACCTATGTTTACTTGTGAAAGCGAAGTGCTTTATTACAGTCCAAGGTATGAGAACGTATTTCTGTTTTAGGGCCTCGTATGTGTGATAGATGAGAGAACAGGCAACTGTGTATGTTGTCGTTATAGCTAACAATTTGTTTTTCACGCAGATCATGATTACTACAACCCCGACGATGCTTGTAAACCCTCAGGTGCTGCTGCTGCTCTCGTTTTGTTGTAATTTGATAGTTCACGCGAAACATGATTATCATTTGCTATATTTTGAAGTTCAAAACTTTTAAGGGTTGTACTACAATAAAGGATTTACTTTAACACGCTATGAATTAAAAATAATAAGTGACATTTTCGTGTTCTAATGTGTTGATCAGTGTTGCAGTTTGCTCCGAATATTGTGTCGTTGACAAGATTGGGGTTTGATTTCGGGGGATTCGTAGAAGTCTCTACAACAATGATCAATGAGGAAGACGTTGTGATGGCTAATCGAACATGGTCAGGTACGGCCGAGCGCTGGTTAGATTGAGCCTACACCGCTACAGTCGGTTATTTATCGGCTGATCTTGCGGCAGGGCAATTCAAGCGGCCGCCGAACAAATGGTGCTTTGGCGCTGTAAATGGACGGCTTTCGTAGATTTTGCGCAGTTTCCTCCTTCGCTTCGAAATATGTTGTGGTATCTGTCTCTACACATAGTTTCCATTTTTTTGCAATGTTTTCAAATGTCGTGCAGTTGCCGTTTCTTAAGAGAATACGTCGTGAATTTCGGAAGCTCGGAATTCCATGGTTCGCAATACATTTATCTCGATTTCTTTTAATTTTGCAAAGCAGTGCGACGATTCGCTAGCGCTAGTACGGCGCGACGGCTTGCTGCCGCGAATGTGGCACGATCGCAGCAGAACGAAAAGCTGTAGTGGGTTTGCCTGGAGGTAGCCATATCCGCGCGTTCCAGACTTAAATGAAGTCTGGGATGGTCGACTGTTGTAATATTTAACATGAGTTTATATCTGTTAACAAGTGGTGATAACTGATAGACCGTATGCTGTTCACTGTCAACCGCACGAGGACGTGCGACAGTCAGAGGTAGCCGTGTCTGTGCATCTAGAAAATACTAGAGACGTTGCAACACTCTAGCGAACTAATTATTCCAGTGCAGGAAAGGAACATGAAGTTGCAGGTAGGCTGGTCTGTGCTGCACTGGGATATGTGTCGAGTTGCTGTTGGTTTACATACTTAGGTGTTATCGTGTGTCACTACGTCCCTCACGATACACTTTTGTGTGATTGTGACGGGGACATGTTTGCGGTATGGTTGGTCTGTAACTGTTCTATATTGAATTGAAAAAAAAAGAGAGTAAGAAAAAAATGTGGTTCTTACTATCATAGCAGGGCGTTTGCCGGTCCAATGATATAGCTAAAGGGAATAGTGATTCCGGACTAGCATAAATAGTACTTGAAAAAAAAAGCGTAAGAAAAAAAATAGTTCTTACTATCATTGCAGGGCTTTGTGCCGGTCCAATGATATGGCTATAGGGAATAATTATTCCGGACTAGCGAAGACAGTACTTGAAAAAAAAAAGAGAAAATAGAAAAAGCTACAGACTAATCATTCCGATCAAACATAAAGATCATTAAAGTTTTGTAGGGCTTAGTGCCGGAACATAACAGACTGTCACCCAAGTCTGAAGGGTCAATATAGACCGGACCAGACGCTGTTATGTCAGAATAGTCGAACGATGTTTTTTGTCTACAGATAACTAAAATTGTGATGGAGCGCGTGCGAGGACGCACGCATGTCAGTATGCCCGTGACGGCACCTGCACCGTTGTAGGTGCGGTGGCGTCGGTCTGGCTAGACAGAATTCTTGTAAACGACACGTGTACCGTACACCTGCGGCATTGCACCTGCGTTGCCACCCGTCCTACTTATATAAAACGGACGGAGCGGCCGTCGTTAAGACAGTCTTGGCTCTGACGTGGAACAGTACGCTTGTCGTATTCCGTTACTAGTTTATCCTCGACTCGTTGGATAATTAATTCGTGTAAACGAATTAATTATTATTCCTAACTACAAAATTAGTCTCCGTACTATATCCATTATACTTCCTACATATATATCATCATTACAGCCCTTCACAAGTCCACTGCTGAACATAGGCCTCCCCCAAAGATTGCCACAAAGCACGGTCCTGAGCCACCTGCATCCATCGACTTCCTGCATATCTTACCAGGTCGTCACTCCATCTAGTGGGGGGACGCCCTACACTTCGCCTGCCGGTACGAGGCTGCCACTCGAGAACCTTTCTTCCCCTTCGGATGTCGGTTCTTCGTGCTATATGGCCGGCCCATTGCCACTTCAGCTTACTAATCCGTTGGGCTATGTCGGTCACTCTGGTTCACTGCGGATATCCTCATTTTTGAGTTTATCACGCAGAGAAACTCCGAGCATAGCCCTCTCCATAGCTCGCTGAGCGACCTTGAGCTTCCTCATCCGGCCAGCAGTGAAGGACCACGTCTCAGTTCCGTATGTCATCACTGACAACACGCACTGGGTGTACAGTCTCGTTTTCAAATTTTGAGGTATACCTGACGAGAAGATGTGCCGTAATTTCCCGAACGCTGCCCAACCGAGTTAAATCCGTCGATTGACCTCTCGGTCGAAGTTGGACTTACCTTGTCTGACTATTTGTCCCAGGTAAACATACTCGTCAACAACTTCGAACTTAGTGTTCCCAACAACTACCGGCATAGGTGTGACATGGACATTGAACATGATCTTTGTTTTGTCCATGTTCATCTTAAGACCTATCCGTTGGGAAACACTATCGAGGTCATTGAGCATAGTGCTTAGTTCCTCCAGCAATTCTGCCATAAGGACTATATCGTCGGCAAATCGAAGGAGAGTGATGTACTCGCCATTGATGTTGATACCGTATCCTTTCCAGTCCAGAAGCTTGAAAACATCTTCCAATGCAGCGGTAAAGAGTTTCGGGGATATGACGTAACCCTGTCTTACACCTCTCTGCAATTGGATAGGTTTCGTACTCTGGTTTTGTACTCGGATAGCCATCGTAGCCCTACTGTGCAAGCACTTAAACACTTCGATATACCGACAGTCAACTTGGCATCGCTGAAGGGGCTGCAGCACCGCCCAAATTTCGACGGAATCAAAGGCTTTCTCATAGTCCACATACGCCAGACATAGTGGCAAATTGTACTCCTCGGACTTCTGTACAATTTGCCGAAGGGTATGTATGTGGTCTATGGTGCTAAAGCCTTTTCGGAAACCGGCTTGTTCGGGAGGCTGGAAGTCGTCAAGTCTGCGCGCGAGACGATTCGTAATGACTCTCGAAAACAGCACGTAGACGCGGCTCAGAAGGGAAATCGGTCTGTAGTTCTTCAAGAGAGCGTTGTCGCCTTTCTTGAAGAACAAGACCACCGCGCTTCTGCTCCACGCCTCCGGTGTAATGCCACCATGGAGGACGGAATTAAAGAGCTTCTGAAGGACTTCAAGTACCGGTTTTCCACCCGCTTTCAGAAGCTCCGCTGTAATTCCATCCTCGCCTGGGGCCTTGCCGTTTTTAAGGTGCTGGAGAGCCATTCTAATCTCGCTCAGACTGATGTCCGGGATATCAAATTTCAAATTTTCAAATTTTAAACCACCAATTAAATTTTAACAATTAATTAACTAAATCAGGTAATGAAATTGTTGTGATTTTTCAAAACTTATCCTGGGGATATCGCGCGATGTTAGTCGCAAGGATACGCGGCGAATATTCTCGGGCAGCGATGGTCATTCACCGTCAGTTAAGCCGCTTGCAACCAACTTAAACAAAAAAGGCTACTGATGCATTATCTTCTAAGAGAATTTTGCAAGATTGCCTTAAATCTTCTTATGCACAATTATCTATGCTTCAATGCTTGTTAGTTACATCATCGCAGGGCAAGAGGCTGAAGTTCTAATTGAGATTATCTTAAATACGCTAAATATGTTTAGTTTTAAAATCTACCCTACATTCAATCGTACTAGTCAAAGAGAACTTCCTTTTACAGGATATCTGTGATTATTTCTCCCTTAACCGTCTCCCAGATTGAGCAATGATAACCTTGTTAGAGAAAATTAGTAACATTATTTCCTTTCATCAATTAATTTAAATAACCCAATGCTTATACTCGTAATATTATACATTTTCAACGATCTTACATAATACAACTACAGTAACTTATTTATTAGCTTTAATTATAATAATTTCCATTCCAACAGATACGAAACTCGATGTCGAATGTCGGCTTTACGACGATGTTATGTGATAATTTAGTGTGGCGAAGCGAATCTGATTGTAGTATCAAATCGCAGGCTGGGTCCAGAACACTGTTATTGAGGTGATAAAACGGGTAGTAAATTCTTTGCTAAACCATTCGTGTTATCGCCTACCGAACAGATTAAACAGGGTTTTAGACAAATTCTAAATTTCAATAGTACCTCAATACGTAACCTTTAATAGATATTTCGCAATATGAGGAGGTTTTAAATGCAGAGCTAAGCGCAATATTTAAATAAATATTTCATAATTTGAAGGGGTTTCAATATTGAGGGTTTACTCACTCACATACAACACACATGCAAACACAAACAAACGCAACCGCAAGCGCACGCACGAGCACGCACACACACGAACGCACGCAGAGACGCACACACACACACATACAATTATATTTTTTTACACTTGGTGAACCACACTGTAGATATAATAATTTTAGCAGGAATTTGTCCGCTCAGCCGGGGAATGATCACGCTGTCACATATTACTAGAGTAAAATAATTAATGCTGCTTTGTTTCTTATGGTGACTAGAGACTAGAGAAACCGGAGATTCTTGTTACTGGAAACGAGGCATTCTATCCAAGTCCTCAGAGGTAAAAACGCATCTGCATTTTGATTCTTATTATTCTTATCGATGTCTATTGGCCAAAGCATCCACTTACCATAAGGTGGACTGTGTACACGTTTGTCACGTTTTTTTTAATAATATACTATTTGGGATTCAACTTAGGTAGATACCACTCACTTTCCAGTTCGACTATTGCCGGCATGGCGCGACGTCCTTACATCCACATTGTGTTATGCTGTATGTCCTGTATGAAACCGCATGTGCATTTTGATACTTTATTGGGGATAGATGTACACGTCTATGGCCCACAGCATCCATTTACAATCAGATGGACTGTGTGCTTCTTTATCATCCTTATTCTATAAAAAATGAAAATTTTTAGAACAGTGACACCTGTCGGTAAATTTTAAAGCTAAATCTAATTCTATAATTTATCGTATCCATTAAAATGAATTTTCATAAACGCTATTAATTTCTAAACTAAATAAAAAGATTTATGTTATAAAGTAAGGAATTAGTCTAAATTTAAGAATTTCCTAAACAAATAATAATATTAATTAATAACATGCACCGTATCACTAAATCCTAATTTTAAAATAAAAATTAAGTGAATAAAAAAAAAGTAAAGAGAACAAATGCGTCAGGACAGCACGTCATAGTAATCGCGATGGACTCTTCCCCGACCCAAGAAAACACACGCACAATCTGAAAATGCACATACTCAGCCGTGGGACCTATTTGAGCTGTTACTTTACTTTTTAATTGGAGATTTTACTTTTCAAATGGTAGTAAAATAAAAAGAAAGTTTCCTTAGCTAAAGGGCAGTACAAATGGTAATTTTATGCAACGGTTTTGTTCAGTTAATTATGTAGGGTTTCGTATCTATCGGGTTATTTTAAAACAGTTGTACAACCAAATTTAATATAAAAAAAATTAGAATATCATCAATGCATTCGAAGTCAATTAAATAATCATGTTAATGGAAGTAAAATAAAAAAAAAATTCCTTAGCTAAAGGACACAGTACAAACGGTAATTTTAAGCAACGGTTTTGTTCAGTTAATTATGTAGGATTTCGTACCTATCAGGTTATTTAAAAATGTTGTACCACCGACTTTAATATAAATAAAATGGAAATATCATCAATGCATTCGAAGTCAATTAAATAATCATATTAATGGAAGTAAAATAAAAAAGTTTCCTTAGCTATACAAGACACAATACAAATGGTAATTTTAAGCAACAGTTTTGTCCAGTTAATTATGTAGGGTATCGTACCTTCCAGGTTATTTAAAAAATTTAGTACAACCGTCTACAATATAAATAAAATGAGAACATCATCAATGCAGTCAAAATCAATTAAATAAACATGATATTGGAAGTAAAAAAAAAAGTTGCTTTAGCAATCAGCATCCTTCTTTTCTGTATTATAAAATTATGAAACAGTAAATAACAGTACCCCAAATAATAAGGGCGTGATTTGTGTGATTAATTATATTCCCCTAGCGAAACCCACCTCTTAAAATCTTCTATTAAAATTGGTTCTGAGTAATCCGTTACGAACAAAATACAAAAGACAAGGGGATACGTTTAGACCAATTAAGATGACTTATTAAAACAAATTAAAGCTTGTTAATTTAACTTGTACTGAATGCAAGTACAGTAAAATTATTTCTTTATATACTATTATTTCTATGTTCAGCAGTGGAATTGTGAAAGAATTTAATGATGATACCAGTTGGTCGACTCCACAGATTAGTAATTCACTTACGCGACAATGAAGTCAACAAAGTCCCAAAAAATATACAAAAACTCTCTATTACAATTTTTTTTAAATTCAACAAAGATAAACAGAAAGTAAAAGAAAATTCTTCCTTTTAAACATACAAATATAACATAGTTAAAGTATATGAGTTTCAAGAATGTGGAGCTCAAACGTAGACATGAAATTACTATGTGGTTAATTACCCTTTCCAACAGCTTGATGCAAGTTGAAAGAACAATGTGGATGTTGCGATGTTTTAGATATTAGGACTGTGTAAAGTTTCACAATAGATATGATTTTGTTTTAAAATATTATTGAGGCGACGTTGATTTACTAATAAACTTTTTGGGCCTCTGTAAATTTACTGAAATATAATAATTGCTTCAAAGTAAAATCATAATGTAAAATAAAACTTTTGATAAAAAGTAAAAGCCGACTTTAAAGAACTAAACATAGTAAAATATCGATTGATCGTCAACCAATGGAATCGATCGAGATGGTGGGATGGATTAGTCGGCTTCGAAGGATAGTTTCTATCACACCGGTCGATCGATGGTAGAATGGATAGGTCGACGTCGATCGAGCTGATTGATATTCTGGGAACCCACCCAGCTCCACCGACCGCATTTTGAAAGATAGTTTGAAAAATCCAAAGGTGTACTCCTCATGAGCGTTTCATTTAGTTTTGACGAAACAAATAAATTACCAAAATAAATCGATTACGCAAAGTATAGAATCGATATAGGCTGTATGGTACATTTGTCCTTTGCCTATAAAGGACTAAAGAAAAAAAATTAAAGCGCCTTTAAAATTTTAATAGCAACAAAATTTCTAAAACTTGAAAATCATTTTATTAACAAACGTCGTGTACTAGGATATTGATATAAAATAGGATCTCGATACATAAATTTTTTCGAGAGTTATCACGACTATTGTTTATACGTGGTAGAGCCATGCTGCAGCTATGTAGTACGAATGGATCGGCAGAATCAGGGAAGGACCATGCCATCACAGAATACCAGCGTAAAATAATAACTTAACATTGCTGTGTTTGGTATGGTAGGCGTAGAGTCCTTACGGGTGACAACGCATCTGCATTTTGATAATTTATTGAGGATAGATGTAGATGTCTATGGGTCACAGCAACCACTTACCATCAGGTGGACTGTGTGCTCGTTTGTCACCCTATCCTATAAAAAAAATCATACAAAATCAACATCCGGACGTGGACGTCGTAAAATTTATTTTTATTTTTTTATTCAAAGTAGCAATATCAAATGATTTTTATAAAATATAAGATGGATTAATTACAGTGTTTTCTTGATATACAGCTACTCATATTATCGTATAAGTGCAATATGGTTATGATAGAGGCGTTTTAAGACCACAAAATTGCTTGACCTTGACGTGTCGAGAGTAATACACCTAATAATGCTTCACGTTATGAGACATGCAATACTAATGGTGAGCCCACAATCGACATTGATCTGTTTTATTATCCTATATCCGTCGATCATTTAAAGCTACCATCGATCTATCGATTGGTGTGGTAACACAAAAATAGCGTCTGATAAGACACAGTGTATAGAATAATTAACGCTCATCATAGAGCAAAAAATAATATTATGTAGATAACATTTTATTTTTAAAGACTATTTATTTATGTCAACAGTAAAAAATTGACCTTATTTTGGTTAACTAAGGTGTATCACAAGCTCGATTTAATCACTGATTTGCCTCCAAATTTGTATGTAACAACCCCTTAATTATTTTATTAAAAAAAAAAGATTAAAATCATTTAAAATTTGACGAAGATATCGCGTAACGTAATATATACAAAAAGAAAAAAAATATACTTTTGAATTATGAACCGACTTTTTTGTCTGTAAAATAACTGAACATCTGTATTTGTTCAGTTACTCGTATTTTTCGGGCAGAAAGATTTGCATATTCAGAAAGAAGATTTTTTATTGAATAAGAGTGAAAAGCAAGCACACAGTCCACCTGATCGTAAGTGGATGCTTTAGTTCATATAAATCCACATCTATCTTCGGAGCTTTGCGGTTTTGAGCTCGATGCTCCATGATCAATAAAACAAATTTAATATTAAAATACATTTCAAAAAGAAATTACATTAAATTTGCAAACGCTTTTTCCATTAAATTATGAGCTAGACATAAATGTGTTTTCTTCGTTATTTGACTCTTTGATAATGTTTATTGCAGATAAGTCTACTCTCAGATGTAATATTGTCTCTGAGGGTACTCATTCGCTGATATTAAATCTTAGTAAAAAATGATCTGGTTATAACAATATTTTCATTTGATTCCGAAGTTTTGAATATACCGCAATAAAGTCAAGAAATTACTATACTGAGTAATGGTTTAGTTTGTCCAACAGTTTATAAACATGTAACGTCATTATCATCATCTCCTAGATACTAAAAACAATTTTGTAATTCGAGTTGAAAGTGTTTAAGGTTTTAAATTAGGTCACGAGGGGACCAGGGGGAGGGGATCACTCCTACAATTCGATTCACAATTGATCCTTTCTGACATTACTTTACAGTTTGCTTCATTGCCGATGCAATGAAGCAAACTGTAAAGTGATGAAAGTTGATACTTTGATTAATGAACTCTTGAGCGATATCCTCCCGCCCTCAAAACATTTCATTTATGAGTTCTTCGAAAATCGAAAATTTACCATACTCACTGATTCCTTCCCAGACTCACTTCTCGAAGTGGATGGTTGAGAGGGATTTGGGAAGTTAAAAATTAATACTTTTTGAAATATTACTCATAACTAATGCTCGGTAGGTCTTTGGTTTCCATTATCATGTAAGATAAGTATTTACATGACCTACTTAGTAGAAATATTTAGTATGGGCATAAATGTTTGATAATGTGTAAATATTTTTATTTCTGTAAAATGTCTTATGAAATAGTATAATTTTTCAAAATGTCAACAGACAGTTGATTCCCTATAATTTATAGAATCCTTTACCATGATACAAGGAATATGTATTTAACTTGTAAATGTTTCACATAACCATATTACAAATGGTTTGTTTTTTGTGAATTATTAACCAAAAACATTTCAATTTGGTATTTTATTGCATTAAGTTACTTGTTCCACAAATTATGATGGATCAACTCAATTTGATTAGATTACTTAATAAAGTTAGCGTAACGAACTTATATACATTTGCCTTTAGGGATAATCAAGTTTCTATTCGACGATACTAGGCCTCTCTGTTAACTATGGCATTTGTATTATTATTTATCATGTCATGAATAAATATTATAAACATTAAATTATGTATTATGTAAAATATGTTGCAGCCACAAGATTCTTTTTGAAGTTATTGTTTTACAATTTGCAGTACAAAAATGTTTCGAAAACGTGACTGGAAATGGTAATTTCTGCCTAAAAGTCTAGGTTTTCATAGCAGTTTTTATTTTCTACCGACTTCAAAAAAGAACTACAACAACAACTACAAACACTCACGCCTGTCACCCAGAGGGGTAGGCAGAGACTACGGACTTCCATTTGGCGCGATCCTGACACACCTCTCTCGCCTCCTTTACATCCATATATTTACGCATACACGCTCCTAATCTGGCCCATTTTCAATGTATCGCCAATTTGGTCGATAAATATTCGTCTAGGACGTCCCTTCCCGACAAAAGGAAGGGGTACTCAATTCGTAACCTCGTAACCTCTTACCGATTTCGATGATTCTTTTTAATTCGAAAGCTGATGCTTCTCATGAAGTCCCGTATAAATTTGATCAAGGTCTGACCAATAGTTTTTGAGTTATTCTTAATAATATATATTGAAGTCGGTGGTACATATCCTACCGACTTCAAAAAGGAGGAGGTACTCAATTCGACTGTATGATTTTTTTTTGTTATGTGTGTTAATATCCTCTTTAATATCCTCATAACTTCTTTCTGCGTAAACCCATTATTCTTTTTTTATTTGAAAGCTGGTGCTTCTCATGTACTCCCATATAAATTTGATCAAGATGACTAATAGTTTTTTTAATTTATTCTTCTTCTTAATAATTTATATTGAAGTCGTTTGTATAAAATTTTTATTTTTAACTATACATATTTCTGCCGAATAACATTACGTGAAATATGTTCTGGTTCAAAGAGTATAGAGAGCCACTATAACTAACTGCTGTGTGGCATTCCATTTTAGTCCACAGAGGTGAAAATGCAACTGGTAATGTTTTTGTAGTGTAGTCTTACTATCCGGTGTACAGAAAGTTGTTCTGTGACTTGAATTTCACGAAATATTGTTTTAATTTTTTGAAAATTTGGTGGATAGCTGTTTTAACCTGATTTCTTTGGAGGCAATTACAAGTACCTAGCTCCAAAAATTATTTTTTTCTTACGAATGTTGTAAAATACAACGCTGAAAATAATAAAAATGTTTGTGCTTGTACTTAATATACATTGGTCATAATTTTAGTTACATTTACATTTCATTATTATTTATGACCGACGCGACGGCTCAGTGCCACAGTGGCTTAGCAATGAGTCGCAGCGCTAAGGATCGCGGGTTCGAACCCCACACGAAACAAGCAACGGAACAATATTTGTATGATCCACAAAAATAATTGTCTTCCTCAATACAGCGAAAAATCCTAGTGTGGAGGTATCTTTTTTAAAAAAAGAAAGAATAAAAGGATTTATGAATTAAAGTTTTAATTACAACGGTGGTGCTGAGAGGCAGTAGCATAAGGATTCCGTTAATCCGTTTCGTACAGTGGATGTTGAAAGAGGATGGCTATAAAAATACCCAGAATATCGATGGTCAGCAGTGTCAAATGTGCAAAACTGTTTGTAAAGTGTAACGATTCCCATTAACGCAAGATTTACATGTGTACAGTAGTGGACTTTTACAGGTTTTTAATGAAGAATAATTACAAACAAGTTAAAATCACGCATGGAACAAGTATGTTTATTGCTTATAAATAAATGTTTCGGGTCTGGATGTTAATCCACGCGAACGAAGTCGCGGGGATCAGCTAGTAAGCTAACTAGCTGATCCCCGCGACTTCGTTCGCGTGGAATTTATTACGGTTGGATTTCATGGATTTTGATTTTCTTTGTGCGGAACCCTAAATGCTTTTGTAAAATAAAAATAGCCTAAGTTACTCCATATAACATCAACTATCTGACAGTAAAAGTCCCGTCAGAAACGGTCCAGCCATTTCGGAGAAGAGCCGAAACAAACAGACAGACTGAAAGACAGACAGACAAACGTTTTTAAAAATGTTTTTTTGTTATACGTACCGTATAAACTTTCATATACAAAAAGTAAAATGATGTTATTTTGACATTACAAACAAACACAATTTTATTTATTTTTAGTACAGACTATAGATGTAGTGAAGACCTGGTAAGAAATGCAGGAAGTCAATGAATGCAGGTGGCTTAGAACCGTGCTTTGTGGTATTTCGTGGGGCTAACATGGGTTCAGCAGTGGACTTGTGAAGGACTGTAATGATGATATATAGATACATGTATAATGTTAGAGGCGAATTTCCTAGTGAGGATGTGACGTATTTTTATTAAGAGAGATTGTAGGTTTTATGATGATTTCTATTGTTCCTTTTCCAAAAAAAATATTAATATTATATTGTGGTCATTAGGTACATCTGAGAGTAATTTCTATTTATAAAATAATAAAAAGACTTTAACATATAAATACATCATCCTAATTGTTAAAATCGTTATGATTTTAATATTCTTTATCAGCTCGTGAAAGCTCACAGCTGGACATAGGATATCCGGTTAGAGAGGATTTGACCTCATTGCCAAACTTGGCAGAGAGATTGGCGATCATAGTACCAGATGTCTTTTTACTATTCTAAACCAGTGCTTGACTACCATCCAACCTGACGGCAAATGGCAATGCAGTCGAAGATAATAAAGCGCGCTGACTTAACAAAAGACTCTTTTCTTGAAGACACCCACAGCAACAGTTCACTCCTGGCAATGAGCAATTAGATTAATGACTTGAAGTGTTTTTTATTCTTCGGACTTGCAATTAAATTAAAAAAAATTAAATTACAAACAACAGTTGTTAAATTGCAAACAACAGTTCAAGTTCAGATCTGTTGAACTGTGTTGAACTGTGAGGCACCCGACACGAGTGTCTTGCAGCACACATGGCCACGGAGGGAACTAATGTGTTTGACGTCCTGTTCCCAAATTTTGTTATTTGGCAGTAAGGATTTTTGTACTCTCCGTCTATATTACACTTCGACTCCAATGAGCCGAAATAGGTTAAACTACAACACTGCTAAGCGTCAGGAAAGAATAATTTAATAATGATACCCAAAGTCGAAAATCATCAAGCTGGTATTATGAATGTTCACTTAAACATAAATATAATACATAAATAGAGACTACGGACTTCTATTTGGCACGATTCTGATACACCTCTCTCGCCTTCATTACATCCATATACCTACGCATAGATGCTCTTCGCTCAAGTGTTGTCATAATTTGGCCCATTTTCAATATATCCTCCTCCTTCTAATATATCCTTATCAACTCTGCCGTTCACTTCCGCATAATGAATTTGCTTTGTCACTATTTCCTCGTTCATTCTTTCTACATGAACACTACAATTTTAATTTTAATCAAGAGATTTCTCCAAAATGGTTATTGATATACACGATTTTCTGGCCCACAGACAGCTAGATTAAAGAAAATGCAGATAAGTTGTCATCCTTGAGGACTTACATAGAATGCCGTGTTTTCAGTAAAACGGTATTTCGTCCTAGACACTCTACATATCAAACACAGTAACATTACACTCATATAATGCGCTTCTGGTTATTATTGGCATTCTGTTCGAATGTGATCCTCCCTAAAACTAGCCGACCTATATGTGCTGCAACCGTCATATACTACGACCAATACTTATCCTTTTATAAAATGTTAAAATGCGACCAAAGACCTAAATTAAAAGGAACATACAGTCAAATTAAAGGCTTCCACCTTTTAAAGTCGACTATAAAGTAAGCTTTAGGATAAAAGTCAACCGTTATTTGTTTTGGGTATTTCTAAGTAGGACCGATTGGACTAAATCTATGTGTTCTAAAAAACAAGCGCACAAAACAACTTCGTTCGTTAACAAGCAAAAACAAAATAATATTTCAAATTCAAAGGTTCATATTTGCATAAACTATGTGTTAGACAGTGATGTTACATATTTATAATAATGTACAAAATTAACAACAACAAAAATGACTGAATGTATAAAAACCAATTACAAAATGTCATTGGATATCTACAAAATTGAAAATCAATAACATTCAATTTAATTATTGCAATAATCTAACAATTCTGTCATAGTTTTATGAATCATTAGAATTATATGCTATATAATTACAATTCAACCCCCTATTTAGCCGTAGTAGTTCAGGGGCTAAAAAGAGCTCGTTTTAAATTTAATTATTGCAATAATCTAATTCAATTTAATTATTGCAATAATCTAACAATTCTGTCATAGTTTTATGAATCATTAGAATTATATGCTATATAATTACAATTCAACCCCCTATTTAGCCGTAGTAGTTCAGGGGCTAAAAAGAGCTCGTTTTAAATTTAACACTACGGGAACAACCCGGGTTCAATCTCCGCCAGCACTAATAAATTGTTAATTACAATTTTAAGCGCTCATTTACCACGTGCTTGGCAGTGAAGAAAAACATCGTAAGATTTCCTTGAGAGAAGAAAGAAGAAAACTATTTTGAATATACGATAATATATTTTCACATTACCTATTAATATTGCCAACGAGCATGGGGGTAGCGCGGCGAACATTTTCTTGCCCTATAACTCTTTTAGAAATGAAAGGAGCCCTGTGCCCAGCAGTGGGACGTATATAAGCTGTAACTTAAACTATTTAACTTTAATTACTATTGAATTTAAAGTAAGCGATTCAATAATATTAAAAGTAATTTAATAAAATAAGTTAAATGCAATAAATTAATAAATAATAAATAATGTGTACCCACATATATAAATTAAGTATTAAATGTTCATTATTAAGATTTCAATGATAACTTTTGTCAATTATAAATTTAATAAAATATAAAGGAGAAGTGAGTTAACCAGCTTACCTGTTATCAAGTGGCAGCCTATGGACACACAATCAACTTCAAACAAAGAAAGCTACATTTTTTATACGATAAGAGTGACAAGCGATCACGTCGACCTGATGGTAAGTGGTTGCTGTGGCCCATAGACATCTACATCTATCCTCGTTTGCGAATAAAATGCAGATGCTTTGTCAGCCGTGAGGGCGGAATGCCTCTTTTCAAGTAAAAAGGGTCTCCGGTTCTCTACACTCAGCAAACGAAACACCATTAAGATGTTATTTTACGCTGGTATTCTGTGAGAGCGTGGTCCGTCCCTGGTCGAGCCGACCCATTCGTGCTACAACTATACTATTAATGTGGCTGTAGCATGCCTTTACTACGTATACAGCTACATAAAATAATGCATTGTCATCTAAACAGACGGATTCCTAGACAGAAAAGAAGTACTAACACCTAGAAATGTGCATTTATCTATATTTTATTTTTATTATCTATATATATTATGTATTACGCTGTACAATAAAATAACTACATTACCTTTTCTACCTGTACCTGTACCTGACCTACAAATAATTGTTCCGGGTCTGGATGTTTGTAATTATGAAATTTATATATGTAAACTGCTCCCACGCTACAGCAGACAATTCAAGTGTGGATGAAATAATTTCCTATAATTAATAGAATCAGGCGTTACTTTGCGGAAATCCATTATATAAAAGCTTTTACAAAAATTTAATTTGCGAAGTAAATTTTTGTGAAATAATTTCCATCCAACTACAGAGGGGTATCGATATCCTTCTTCCTTATCTGGTGAAAATCTTCAGAGCAAGTTTTGCATGGGGATATATTTCAGAGCGATGGACAATTTTCAAAGTTTTATTTATACCTAAAACTTTAGAAAGGCTTTACCGAAGTCCTTTAGAACAATAAGCCTATTTTCCTTTTTTTCAAGGCTTTGAAAAAGATTATTATTAGGGATGTAGCTTTTACTACGAGGCCCATAAATTACACCGAGCATGCTTACCGCAGAGGCAAATCTATTGAAACAGACCTGATGAGTATTATTGTCAGAGGCGAAAAGGCGCTGGAGGATAAAGAAATAGTTCTCTGTGCTTTTCTAGACATTGAAGGCGCTTTAGAGAGTAGTATCACATCATTGCTAGTTGGGGCTTGATATAGAAAAATATTGACTCCACGAGTTCAGTTGATGCTCTCAAACAGAAAGGCAAAAATAACGCTGCTTCAATCTTCGATAAAGTTTGCAACTACGAGAGGTTGTCCACAAGGAGGTGTATTGTCACCCCTTCTTCGGACTTTGGTTAACCAATTATTGTACAAGATGTGCGTCCGTGAAATTTGGCGACTGGGATTAATTCGAACAATTCCTCAGAGCTTGAATACGTTATTAGTAGCAAAGGTTGGTTCACACCCTAAGTTTAGGCTTACCAGGCGATTAGAGATGAGAAAATCATAAAGTATCTCACCTCTTTCATTAATGTTAATGCTTCTCCAAGCTGTGTAGTGAACATTAGCATCACAAACCACCGCAAGTTCGGCGTTGTGTTTTTGTGCATACTCTGCCACTTGCTCTAACTCGATAATAGGATCTGAGTTCTCTCCGGGAAGATAGGCTGAGCAAATGATTACTCTGGCCCCTGTAAATGCCAATTGACAGCACCTACACCATAAAATAGAATACAAACAAAAATGATTATTAGTTTTTTGAAGGTTTTAAAGGTATATAAGGTAGCCGTGTAGTGGCGGTTAAGAATATCCACTACCCCATATCTTCCCGTGGGTGTCGTAAAAGGCGACAAAGGGAAACAAGCAGGAGATGGGCAGCAGCATCTTCCTGATGAACATAATTGATAAACATGATGAACAGCAAAATTAGAATAAAAAACTGCGGTTGCCAACCCGCTCGCCAAGCGTGGCAACTATGGAAATATAACTCCCCCCCCCCCATGAGCGATGACATTAATAAACGGCTCCCAGTCCCCGGCGGCCCCGCTATTCCTGGCTACGGAGGCGACCATAGTAACATCGGGGCAGGGCGTGCTAAGAATCTCCGGTGGAGGTTCGGTTGCCACCTAAGACGACTCAACCTGGCAACATAAAATGCACACACCCTGAGGACTGACGAGAAGATCGTGGAGCTGGAAGAAGAGATAGAAAAGTTACGCTGGTATATTAAAGGATTATCCGAGATCCGAAGAGAGGGGGAGGACACGGTAATCTTCGAATCCGGTAACTTGCTCTATCACCGGGAGGGCGACCATCTGTCCCAAGGAGGTGTCGGACTTATCGTCCACAAGTCTCTCGTTAACAACGTTGTAAAGATTGAGAGTGTGTCGGCGACGGTTGCGTACCTTATACTCAGAATCACCAAACGGTATTCGCTGAAGGTCGTACAGGTTTAAGCACCAACCTCGGCACACCCCGATGAGGAGGTGGAGGAAATGTATGAGGATATCTCTAGAGCCATGCATTCCTCCAAAACTATCTATACGGTGTTAATGGGAGACTTCAATGCAAAACTAGACACAAGAAAGAACGGTGAGCTGAAAGTAGGGAAATTCGGAATAGGGCAACGGAACCCAAGAGGCTCCGTCCACCTCGTGCTCTGTTCCAAAGTCCCGAAACCTTTCAGCTCGAGTTACAAAACAGTTTTCAGTGCTTAGAAGACTGCAATGAAGTGGACGATATGAATGATAAGCTCGTGGAAACTGTCCATGCGGTCGGAGCTAAGTTCTGCAAGACCCGCCGCAGAAGAACACAAAAACTCTCCGATCACACTCTTAATCTCATGGCTGTTAGACAGGAGATGAAGCTACATTCTTCAACAGATTTGACAGCATACAGGCAACTGAACAGAAAAATCTCTAATTGCATGCGGCGGGACTTACGCAACTTCAATACAACTTGAATTGAAGAAACGATCGAGCGGAACCAAGGCTCCAAAGACTTTGCATGAGATCTGTCTGCCAGAAAGAGCCAACTGTCAAAGATGAAGACTGAGTATGGCAGCATCGTTTCCGGGACACCTGAAATTTTGAGTGAGATTGAAAGGTTCTATGGGCAGCTGTACACGTCATCAGTGGAACCACACGTAAGTGTGAGTAACGATCCAAGAGCGAGTCTTATTCGACACTATTACGAAAATATCCCGGACGTCTGAGCGAGATTAGAATGGCTCTCCAGCACCTTAAAAACGGAAAGTCTCCGAGGGAGGATGGAATTACAGCGGTACTTTTCAAAGCGGGTGGAAAACCGGTACTTGAAGTCCTTCAGAAGCTCTTTAATTCCGTCCTCCATGATGGCACTACTCCGGAGGCGTGGAGCAGAAGTACGGTAGTCTTCTTCTTCAAAAAAGGCAACAACGCTCTCTTGAAGAACTACAGACCGATTTCCCTTCTGAGCTGCGTCTACGTGCTGTTTTCGAAAGTCATTATTAATCGTCTCGCACGCAGACTTGACGACTTCCAGCCTCCTGAACTAGCCGGTTTCCGAAAAGCCTTTAGTACCATAGACTTCTGACACAATTTGTTACGAGCTTGGGGCTTGAGACAATTAAAAACTGCCGAGTGAATTACCAAAATTGACACTTTAATTACAGAACATTAATTACAACTTAAAATCACACTAATTATAAAACACAATTGTACTACTGATCACTTTAGTTTGCAGTTGTATCGCTTCGAAGTACATTCGCTTGCATGGCCAATTCAAAACTGCCCCGGTCGCGGTCTATACCGACTTTATATAGGGCCTCAGATAGTTTCCAGAACCTTCTAGAATGTTCGAGTACATATCGGTCCCGATTGACTAGGTGTCGATAGTTCTGGAAAGTTCTTCGATGGAAATTTCTAGAATGTTCTTCTTGAGTCTCCTAGTTCTGCTACTCGATACTAGAGGGCGCTAGTGGTAACTAGTGCCGTCATGTACCATGTATTAAGCGTGGTGCGCAACAGCATGTAAAAACATATTCTTAAATTTTTAAGAAAGTCTGCATTAAAATGACATAGAGTATAATTATTAGTTAAACGGGCAAGGAAAAACAACGGAACTTGGATTTCAATTGAATATTAACAATAATTTTACTCAATCTAATCAAGAAGTTACTATGGCTTTTGGGAAACATTTTACTGGTGGTCCTTTTTTGACAACAAAATCATTAAATTCTTTTTCTACTGTCGCCGAACCATAGCTTAAACAAAACGTAAATTCTTGTTCAAATACTTATAAATTCCATAGAGTATTGTCAAACGATATCGTTAAATATTTTAAAACTATTGATGTAAAGAAAACGGCAGACTTATCGGGGATTTATTTAAAAGTTATAGCATCTATAATAGATACCGCAGCACCTTATCTAACCACAATTTTTAATACAAGCATCGAATCTGGTGTGTTTCTTGATCAAATGAAACAAAGTAAAGTCATACCTTTATTTAAATCTGGTAGTTAATTAGACTCCGCCATTTTCAGACCAATTTCTGTACTAACAACGTCAAGTAAAATTTTTGAAAATTTTTTCTACATGTTCAATACTATGGTGTCAAGAAAACAGTGTTTAAACTTATTATTTCAAATTTAAGTAATAGAATTCAGAAAGGTATTATCAATGGTAAAAGTTCTTCCGGGTCGTCCGTAAAGATAGGTGTCCAAAGGGCTCGATTCTTTGCCGATTCCTATTTTTAGTGTACGTAATCATAATATAGTATTATTTGCTGATGATACTTCCTTGATTTTTAAACTTAAACGTCTATCATTTAAATGTGACGAATTGAATTATGCTATATCGAAATGCATTGTATATATGCATATAAACGACAACAAAACTAAATGTATTAAATTTACAAATTTAAACAACGAATGTTAAAATCTGAATACCAATGTGTTTTTAAATGGGGAAGAACTGAGCCCTGTTGAATCCTCTGTTTTTCTTGCCATCACTCTCGACGCAAAGCTTCAGTGGGGCACCCATATCTCCAAACTAGTAAGCTGACTACGCCCTGCAGCTTATGCTTTTTTATATAGGATCGGGTGACAAACGAGCACACAGTCCACCTGATGGTAAGTGTTTACTGTGACCCATAGACATCTACATCTACCCTCAATAAAGACTCAAGATGCAGATGCGTTGTCACCCGTGAGGACTAAGATGGAATGCCTCTTTGCCAGTAAAAAGGATCTCCGGTTCTCTACACTCACCATACGAAACACAGCAGCGTTAAGCTGCTACTTTACGCTGGTTTTCTGTGAGACCGTGGTCCTTCCCCGGTCAAGCGGACCCATTCGTCCTACAACCATAATATAGCTGCAGCATGGCTCTACCACGTTAAAAAAAAAGAAAAAGAAGTAAAGTGCTGTAAAAAGAGTAAAGATGTCACTACTATCAAGACAGCTAGATTAGTTTATTTCAGTTATTTCCATAGCATAATTTGTAATGGAATTTTGCTATGGGGAAAGGCGGCTGATTTAGAAACTATTTTTTCTTTAGCAGAAGCTTTTTCTTTTGCATAAGAGCTATTTACAACCTTAAACCGAGAGAGTCTCTAAAGAAACTTAAAGAATTAAATATATTAACTTTGGCCTCTCAGTATATTTACGAAAATTTAATGTATGTTCACAGAAGGAAAGATAATTTTAGTAAAAAAAAGTGATAAACACTCTGTAAACACTAGGAACAAACTTTATTAATACCCCATTGTAATAATAATAATCTTTATTGATATAATATGAGGTTACAAATAGTCTATGAAGCCTATGAATCCTAAACTAGGTAAGAACCTGTATGTCAGGTTTCAGCACTTTCTCCCATGTTTCTTAGCTAATTATATTTATAAACTATATAAATATAATTATAGAAATAAAAGAATGCCGTAAGACCCATGGGTTGGTGAGTAAATGTATATTCCAATATAACTTAATATTTGTTTAGTCAGGTGTGAATTGAACCGGTATGTAAAGAACAATATATGCTACGACCTTTGCGATCATTAAATGGAAGGAGGCTTGGAGCGACCTTTTTAATATCTGTAGTGAAATTGAAACAAATGAGTTAGTAAACCCTTATATAAGTACATTTAAAACTTTTTTAGAATCTAAAATGCAATTAATAACTTCATTGGTGCCGGTGGCAATTGAATCTAAGTTACTCACGTACTGTGATATTTACAGCGATCACTTAGCCCCTGAGTTACCGAGCCATGGTCAAATAAATAAATATATTTTTAATTTACTTTCGGAACTTTTGATAGCACATTAAAGGCCAATTTTTCAATCGTCAAATAAAAGTTACTCATCTAATTACAACTTGACTGAATATGAGAGTGAAACAATGCCTCTAAAAATAGAGGCATTGTTTCACTTTCATATTCAGTCAAGAACGAATAAAATCCGTTCTGGTGTAATTTTCATTGGTTTATGTTGTGTTTTATCTTGAGAATAACTTTTATCTGAGCAATGTAAAATCAGCCCTGAGAACTTGCTTACCTGTCTAATTCAAAGCGAAGCTTACAACAAAAATAGCAACACTTTGAACCGCAATTTAGAAAACCCTCCATGCAAACAAATAGGATCATAACGATAGACCACCATAAACAACAGTTTTTAGGGAAAAGTTTGATAGGTTAACTGGGCATTGCATGAAAAATGCTCCACATTTTCATTTCTCTCTGGCATGTAATAGCGTAGGATGCACCTGATACCACGAGGTCGAAATTGGAATTTTATAGCATTAGGTACTACAATTTCGGATTACTTTTATCTTTTAACGCTGACAACTATAACGAGTGGCAGTATAAAATTAAATGTTTCCTTAAAGATTAAATACTGTTTGTATACAAAGGATAATTAATTATCAAAACTTTCTTAAAAATCGCTCGAAATTCTTACTCAGTAAAGGGACCATTAAAGACTGTCATTTAACATCTAATTTTATTAAACTTTATGATGTTATGCATTGAAATCTGTAGCTCTACGAAGATATATCTAAAATATTGTAATATGAAATGTCTGAAATGTTATTTTAAAAAATTGTTTCTCTTGTCTCTTGTCCCGACAAAACTAAACAAAGGTTACCTCGCTGAAGCTCCGGGCAAAATATTCCAGGTAAAAGCTTTTTGGAAGGTTAGCTACAAAATTTTAAAACATAGACAGTGGATTTTTATTTCCCATCTGTCGCCTCTTTTAACACACACGGATTGATATAGGCTAGTGGATTCTTTTACGCCATCAATCAATCAATGGCTTTCGCGTATATTGCAGACAATTTAACTATGAAGAGAGAGACCGATCTGGTAACATCAGAAGCGTCCACACCATATGCAGCCGACACAAAACGGCTAAACGTACACGGATACTCCTACACTGCCCATTTAGCCCGTTTAGCCCGTTTAGCACGGCTGTGTAGCATTTTCCCGCCTGCAAGTCGTGGCATCTATCAATCAATCTATCTATGGGAGAAGTCTAAGTTAAGCGGTTGACTTTGTTGGACAATGATTAAAACAATAACTCTTTGTTAAACCAAAAAATATTCACTGTGTAGAATATATTGTAGTCTAGTGCCGACAGAACGTCTAGTAAAAGTCACCGACTTTTCCTCGGTTTTCTTCTTGGTCTATATAGATGATATTCTCCTATCCTAAAAAAGGCTGAGAAAGTTATGTTTGTTGAAAATAACTCATATTTAAAGTTAAAAGTCAAGATTTTTTTACTGGAATCGCACAACCAAATAATAGATGTTAGGTGTATCGTAATGGTTTGCACCGATAATTTGCTTCGAAGCGCAGAAAAAACATAATTTTACGTTTTACACTAAGTCGTTGAAGAATTAATTTACAAAATATAAATAATAAATATAATCATAATAATTCATTTATTTCGGAAAAATATCTTTACTTGTTAGTTAATGAAACAGAAACAGAAACAGAAACAGAAACTTTTTTATTCAATATAGATTATAAATAATACTTATTGAAAGTCACTCAACGTTTTCAATGTTTTCTTTTATCTATACTAATTTAATAAAGCGGAAGAGTTTTTTTTGTTTTTTTTTGTTTGTTTAAACGCGCTAATCTCCGATTTAAAAAATTCTTTTTGTATATTACAGCCTGATTCATGTGGAATAGTATAGGCTATCTAGAATTAAGCTATATCACTCAGCTAGCCTTAAATATAGATATTTGTTAAGCAAGTCAGTAGAAAAAGAATTCCCGAAATGATTTATCTGCGTACGCTGGTGTTATCGTTAGGGATACGTAAATAAAATGATCTAGAAAAATATAGATCTTTACTCCGTATAAAAAAAAAGTCCGCGATACCATATGTCTATTTTTTATACATAAGCCATAATTAGGTATTTTGTGACAAAAAAATATTGAAAATTTAAAAGTGATTTATGAGCGTGGCATGGCCTATTTATCCTTACGAACGAAAGTTACTTCATCATCAAGACAATTTTATGACGATAAACTTTGTTTATTATACCATGTTATTTGGACGCATAGTTTAAGAGATAATGTAAAATTTAAATAATTCAATACTTGGCTGGGCGCGCGAACGGCACATAAACCCTAGCCGCCCGATGAGAACTGCGAGAACTGCTCAACCGGGAGGGGGAGGGAAAGTGGATAAAACTTAACTTCGCTCTACATCATACTTATGCCAATTTTTCCATCTATTGCTATCAAATAAAATATTTAATTGCAATTATAAAATGCTTAAACAAGGTCATGTCGCGCACCTCCGACACGTGATGACGCAGGTGAAACCGCGGGGCACAGCTAGTCTAGATATATAATTATTATTCAATACTGGATTCAAGGAATACACATTATATGCAATAAATGAAACCACAAGTAATACTTAGTCCATAAAAGTGTAGAAAAAATTAATATTAAATAAAAACCCGTAAAAAAAAAGTTAAATTTTCTAACAAAATAAATACAATACAATACAATACAAACACGCACGCCTGTCACCCAGAGGGGCAGGTAGAGACTACGGACTTCCATTTGGCGCGATCCTGACACACTTCTGTCGCCTCCTTTACATCCATATATTTACGCATACACGCTCGTCGGTTAAGGGTACTCCTAATCTGGCCCATTTTCAATGTATCGCCGATTTGATAGATAAATCTTCGTCTATGGCGTCCCTTCCCGACTTTGCCGTTCACTTCTGAAACATAAATTTGCTTTGTCACTCTTTCCTCGATCATTCTTTCTACGTGACCAAACCACCCAAGCATTCCTTTTTTGATCCTAGTCACAACTTCATCTTAAACAAAATAAATATTAAAATAAATTCAGTAAAAGTAAACACTCTGTTTATACTACGTAACTTGACCCCTTAGTTTAGTTTAGTTTAGTTTACGATGGGCTGTTTTTCGTAACTCAACGTCTATGCGCGTATTTTGCGTGTGGACAGGAATAATATGCTTATTCGAGCCATGAAATCTCCCCGAAGAAGCTCAACAGTCCTTTGATGTTGCATGCAACTTCGGGGAGTGATCCCGGCGTGTCGAGATGTTTATCCCTGTACGTAGAGACCTCCGGACATTTCAATATCACATGGGCCGCCGTTTCTTCTTCCCCCATACATGCCCTGCACAGTGGACTATCTGTAACACCTATAGTAAATAAATGCTTGTTAAAGTTGCCGTGTCCTGTGATAGTCCTGATTTGCGGCTTGTTCAGTCTCATTAGAACTTTGATTAAACGTCTGTTTATTTCAGGCAGGGCCTAGGGAGGCCCTGCCTGAAATAATTGCTTGTCTATAGTCTACTAGATTTTTACAAAGCTGAGCGTGTAGATAAGTGAAGTGCCTACGTACCAGTGAACGCACATTACCAAAGGGGATTGGTATGATTGATTCCGGCCCTATAGTGGCCAGAGCCGATCCTCTTCTGGCCAGTTCGTCTGCTGCATCGTTGCGTCTGGATCCACTGTGTCCCTTTATTCATTGCAGAGTCACATTGTTGTTTTTACATACCTCATTTAATTTTTGATGGCATTCATATATTAGTCCCGAGTTCATCACATTGCAACTCAGACCTTGTAGTACCGCCCTACTGTCGATTAGTATTCTGATGGGGAAGTCATTAAGCTTCCTAGCGTCTATTGCTATGGCCGCTTGAATGATACCCATACATTCCGCCTGAAAGACTGTGTTATAGGTAGCCAGCGGTGTGCATATGTGAAAATTGAGGTCTTCACAGAAAGTTCCAGAACCTACACCTTCATTTGTCTTAGAACCATCGGTGAAAACTCTAAGCTCTTTTGGGCTTAATCCTTCCGGCTGGCTGGTTTTATTAAATTGTATCTTATACTTCTTATCGAATACAAATTGTTTAGGAATCTTATCGTACTTGGCTTGTAAAATAGGAATTTTTGAGTGAATTATATCAATTATGCCTGTTTGACACTATTCTTAATCCAAAGATCCATCAGACTCAAAACCAAAGAAAGGTCTTGAGTCTTATGGCAGCTAAAGTCGCTTCTTGTTGTATATGTAGATGAAGCGGGGTTACCTCTAGCATCGCTTCTAAGGCTACTGTTGGCGTAGTCTTTATGTAGCCTGTGGCAGCCATACATGCCAGTCTCTGGTAGCGCTGAAGCTTCTTTATAGTGGTGGCTTCATTTGTCTTGGTCCACCATACCAGAGCGCCATATGTGATCATGGGCCAAATTACAGTTATGTACAGCCACAGTATAATTTTTGGCGTCAGTCCCCATCTTTTGCCAATCATGTTTCTGCATTGCCAGAAAGTTATATTAGCTTTGTTGATTTTGTTATCTATGTGTTTATTCTAGTTAAGTTGGCTGTCCAAGGTAAGACCTAAATATTTTACCTCTGGGGATAACTGGAGTTTTGTGTTGAAAAGACTTGGGAGACGATAGTTATTCAGCATTCGTTTTTGTGTGAACATTACTAGAACCGTTTTATTTGGATTAATGGTTAAGTCGTATTCCCTGCACCAGCTCTCCACTATATGGAGAGCCGCTTGGGTCAGGTTGCACACTATGCTTGCTGTCTTTCCAGAGACCAGAATTGTCAGGTCATCAGCATAACCTACTGTGTAGAAGTGATTGGCATTTAATTTGCTGATGAGTTCATTAGTGACCATATTCCAGAGGAGAGGTGAGAAAACCCCACCCTGCGGGCAGCCTTTCTTAATTTGGATTGGTTGAGATTCACCAGCAATCTTTATTAATCGTGTACTGAGTATCTAGTCAATGAGTGCCGGTCCAACTTTATGTCTACTGAGTGCACATTTTATGCTGGAGAAGTTCGTTCTATCAAAATCACCTTCTATATCAATGAAAGAACCTAGACATATTTATTTGTTTTGGATTGCATCTTCAATCTTTGTTATTACCTGGTGAAGTGCCGATTCTGTTGATTTGCCTAGACTGTAGGCGTGTTGCTTGTCGTGTAGTGGTAAGTTCATTAGCGCCGATCCCCTTAATTCCCTTTCACACATCCTCTCCATTGTCTTTAGGAGAAAGGATGTGAGGCTAATGGGCCTGTATGTCCCTCCATCCCCTAGGAACATAATTAAGAGCCAGACTGGCTCTCATTATGGCAACAAGTCTGACTATTAGGGCTTTACACCCCACTGTAGGAGTGCCGGGAATATGCCGTCAGGTCCTGCTGCCTTATAGGGGAGGAAACTGTGAATGGCCCAATGGATTTTGTCCATCGTTACCACTCTTTGTGCTTAATTCAAGTCTTTTGCTGTTAGTGTCAGTATGTCGTCATGCAGGTTTGCCTTCTGAGTTACGCAGCAGCCTGGGAAATACGTTTTAATTAGGATGCGTTGGGCTTCATCCGGCGATGTTGAGTGACTACCGTAGGGTTTCTTTAGAGAGATGGATCCCGACGTGTTCTGTTTAGCTAGAATATTCCTTGTCCTATTCGCTTGTTCCCAGGTTTCTATGTTGCCACCGAATTTACGCCACCCTGTCGAGCGTCGATACCTGATACATTTTTTGTATTTGGGCTTAGCTTTCTTATATAGTAGCCAGTCTTCATCCATTGAGGTATTCATGGCCCTGTTTAGGGTTTCTTACCTTCTTACGTTTCCTATCGAGTTCTTTACCCCACCACGGTTGCTTTACCTCAGAATGCCTTGGTGGAGTGATTTCTGGACATGATTCATGGTAGCTATCTATTATGGCTTTAGTAACAGCTGCTACCTGTTCTTCAAGGAGCGATTTAGAATTTATATATTTAGTATTGATTTAGATGTTTAGTATTTGTCCTATTAAGGTATTTTGTTTTATCCGTCTTGCGAGGATTTCTCCATAGTGTTGTAGCGGGGATATTGACCTGTAGTGCGAAGCAGATCCATCTATGATCTGAGTATGAGGCCTCTCTCGACACATGCCATCCCTTAGTTTAGCTGCTCGTTGTGTTGCAAGTGTGAGGTCGATTATTGTGCGACAGCGTTTGTTTATAAAAGTTGGTTCAGAACCTGTGTTTAAAATAGTTAGGTTAGTGCTAAATAAATATTCAACTAACACCTTACCTCGTTCATTCTGTCTTTCTATTCCCCAGAGGGGATGATGCGCGTTGGAGTCCATCCCGGTCACAACCTATAGTCCGGTCCTCTCGCAGAAGTTCACCAGCCTCACGAGGTCATGAGGGGGAGGATTGTCTTCCTCCGGCATGTAGACCGAGGCGACGACTAATCTTCTCCCCTGTGTATATTGGGTTGCCACGGCATACATGTCTCTAGAACAGAAAACTGTTAATGGTTGTGCACAGATATCTTTAGTAGTGTAAATACACGCTCTAGGCTTGTCGTGTTCAGAGCTGTAGAATAGCTTACCTTTTAGGTTGTTTACGCCTTTAATTTCACCAGCTCCAACCCACGGTTCCTGGATTAAGGCTATGGCCGTCCTTTGAACCTCTAACCACTTGCGTAATTGAGCCGACGCAGTTTCGCTGTGGTGGAGGTTGGCCTGCACTAGGCTAGTTTTGGACGAACGGCACGCCATCATTGATCGCGTCCTTGATCCCTTGGAAGAGTGGCAACGTTGCACGCGGGTGGCATGGTAGTTGGCGGCAGGCAGCGTTACTGTGGGTACGGCCTTTGATTCGTTTGACAATGTGTGACGAAATAAAAACTTACTCACTTAACTGTTTAGGTATTTTATCGCCATTTTTCGCGAATTGGAACTGAACGAAAATGGAACTGAAATTCGCGAAAATGAAACTGAATGAAATAAATTTCATTGCATATTAGTTGCAAAATTTAATGAAACACAAAATTTTTAAATTTTCAAAATGTGCACCACGTTCTTGAATGCACAAGTTACATCGCCGCATAATGTGGTCCTGAAGCCTGCTCAACAATTTTTGTTCAGGATCCAGAGCCAGGGCTTTTAATTTATCAAAGGCGGCAACAATACGATTGCGCAGTTCATCTTCGGTTTCGGAGATCTTGGAGTACACCTCATTTTTAATAAAGCCCCATAAAAAGAAGTCTAGAGGAGTGAGGTCGGGCGACCGAGCTGGCCACCTGCGAGGGCCATAGCGCCCTATCCGCTTAGCTAGTTAAGCCGCTTTCTCGCGAGGAATACGGAGTATGGAGGAGCTTCATCTAACATTTTTTTTATAAGATAGGGGGCAAACGAACATGCGGCTCACGTGATGATAAGTGACTACCGCCACCCATAAACAACCGCAACACCAGGGGAATTGCAAATGCGTTGCCGGACTTTTAAAAAGGACTAGGCTCTTTTCTTGAAGGTCCCTAAGTTGCATTGGGCCGGAAAAATTGCTGGTGGCAAACTATTCCACAAGGAAGTAGTACGAGGAAGAAAACATCTTCTAAATCGCACAGTGGTGGACCGCCAATCATCCAGATGGTGTATATGGTATCGGTGGTTCTGCCGCGATGTGCGTTCGTGAAATTTGGCGGCTGGGATAAATCCGAACAATTCCTCAGAGCACTCCCCGTGGTAAATGCGATAGAAAATAGCCGATCGGAAAGGACTCGGTCGTCGACGATTCGAGCCGCTCTGCGCTGGATGCGGTCAAGTGGAAGGAGCTGGCACTGGGGAGCCTCAGCCTAGAGATGGGAACAGTATTCCATGTGAGGCCGAACCTGCGTTTTGTAAAGTTGCAGGCGTTGTGCCGGCATGAAATACTGTCCCGCTCTGCTGAGCACGACAAGCCAATTTGGCCTTCTCTTCTAAGTGACCACGAAACTGCACGTCACTCGATATGTCGACGCCGAGGATTCAGATACTGGCTAAGGCAACAAGGGGAGTACCTAGAAACTGAGGAGATACGACAAAGGGGTTCTTTTTAGCGGTAAACGCGCAAACTTGTGTCTTCTGAGGATTAAACTGGACTAGATTTAGTCGCCCCCAATCCGAGACTTTGTCCAGCAAAGACTCTACTTCAGACACAAGTTTGTCCCGGTACTCAGCGACGTTTTCCCGAGAGATATTGGCACGGCCAGTATATAAGGCATCACCAGTGCTGTCGTCTGCATAGCAATGAATGCTACCAGTTAGCAACATATCGTTGATATACAGGAGAAACAGCGTTGGTGATAGCACGCAGCCTTGTGGAACATCAGCGTTAATAGGCTTGTAGTCGGAGCATGCACCCTTTACAACGACCTTGATCTGCAAGAAAGCTGGTGATCCAATTCCATAATTTCTCGAGAAGCCCATAGAAAGGGAGCTTCGAAAGAAGCGCTTTGTGCCAAACCCGATCGAAGGCCTTCGCAATGTACAAACTAACGGCCAATGCCTCCCCCTTGGACTCTACTGCCTCCGCCCATTTATTAGTTAAATAGACCAGGAGATCACCAGCTCATCGACCCCGATGAAAACCGTACTGGCGGTCACTAATCAGCTGGTGATCCTCAAGGTACCGCATGAGGTGGCAGTTTATAACAGATTCCATTATTTTTGGGAACAAGGGGGTGATGGCGATAGGCCTGTAGTTGGACGGGTCTGAGCGGTCGCCTTTTTTAAGGATCGGGTGGACAAAAGCTGTCTTCCATGAGTAGGAGTACCAGAAAAGACACGTTAGAACCGGTGCCAACTCCGGAGCACACGTCCTCAGCACAATTGGGGGGATTCCGTCCGGCCCACTCAACTTGTGGATGTCCAGGTAGAGTAGTGCTACCCGCACATCCGGCATGGAGCACTCACACTGCGGGATGGTCGGCAGTGTGCTCCCCCCGTCATCAACAGTCGAGTTGGACGCAAAAAGGGAGCCCAAAAGATCGGCTTTCTCTTTCGCGTCGTAGGCCAGTGAGTCGTCCTCCTTGTGCAGAGATGGTAGTGATGGCTTACAGAAATTCTCTAGGGCAGCCTTGGAGAGAGACCAGAATGCACGGCTTTCTGAAGGAAGGTGAACTAGTTTCTCGCCAATTCTGCCTATGTGCTCCGACTTTGCCTTGGCAATAACTCTTTTGAAGGACCTGGAGGCGAAGTTATACTTCTTTTTAAGTAGGCTGGTGTTTACATCCCGAGTCGCCGAAGCCGCAGCCCAGGCTTGATAATACTCCTGCTTACTCCGTAATACAGTCTTACGGGAGCGACCAAACCAAGGCTGGGATCTGCGTTCAATGGGTACCACAAATGATGGAATAAATAGTTCCATTCCCTGTAGCACCACATCAGTGACAGAGTCAGCAACAGCGCTGGGATCATCCGGCGAGAAGTAAACCCGCCCCCATGGGGAGGATGCAAAGAAAGACCGCATTCTGTCCCAATCCGCCGAGCTGAAATGCCAAACACGGTGGCAACCTACAGAACGCAACCGCCAGGGGAGCGTGAGTGGCACCACACTCCGGATCAGACAATGGTCCGAAGAGCCAAGAGGGGCATCGACTGAAACCTGATATCCGTCCGGATGAGAGGTCAGCAGAAGGTCCAACAGGGAAGGTGTATGATCCTCAACATCTGGAATCCGCGTAGGCGATGTAACAAGTTGTGTCAGACCATATGCCAAGATAAAGTCATAAACAGATCTCCCTGCATGATCGTTTAAACGTGAACTGAGCCATTCGGCGTGGTGGGCCTTAAAATCGCTAAGGATCACGATCTCTGTAGATGGGACCTGCTGTAGCAAGGAATCTGTAGCCATCTGTAGTCAATGAGTCGGTCTGTTTCGGCAATACCGCTATGGGACCTATAGAGGCACCCGTAGACGCGCGGATGGTCGTCGCTGTCTACGCGTAGCCAAAGGGTGGACAGGTCCGAACCTTCAAGGCTGTCGAGGCGTCGAGAACAGATGTCCTCCCTGACGTATACGCAAAATCCAGCCCGAGGCACAAAGGAGTGCTCCAATTTGTACCCCGAGTAGAAGAGATACGTAGTATCAGCCAGATAGGACACTTCGAGGAGCACAGGTCCTCAGCACAATTGGGGGGATTCCGTCAAGCCCACTCGACTTCTGGATGTCCAGGGAGAGGAGTGCTTTGCGAACCGAGCGCTGTGAGAACAGCACATCCGGCATGGAGCACTCACACCGCGGGATGGTCGGCGGTGTTTTCCCATACACGCAAACTCCAACCCGAGGCACAAAGAAGTGCTCCAATTTGTACCCTGGGTAGGAGAGATACGAAATATCAGCCGGAGAGGAAACCTGCGTCTCGGTCAGAAAGAGCAAGGCCGGCTTCGCCGTCTCGAGATGGTAGTGGATGGCGCTTAGGTTCAAGTGAAATGCCCTGATGTTGCAGAAATTCACAGATAGAGTGACAGGGGTCGCCTTATTCTTGTTGTTCAGTTTGCCCCGAGCAGTTATTGTGTTGAGCGGTATTTCGTCCCCCCCCCCCCAAGCGGAAATCAACCAAATGTTACTAACACTAGAGTTATTAACATTTGGTTGACGATGCAAGTACGAAATTGTTCCTATAGTGGCAAAAAGCCAGCCGACAAGGCAGCATATAGCCGTATCCAGGGGGACAACATCGGCGACTCCCAGTGGTTGGCCAGCACACGTAGGATGGAGTTGGGGCTGTGTCGTACACGCCAAAGTAGGGAGGCGCAGCTTTTTCGCATGAATGCAGGGAATCCGTCCATGTGAGTATCCACGAACATAGAGGAGGCACTGTAGTAGTGCGGCAGACCCTTTAGTACCCTGAACGCGTTATTATATTGTATGCACAGGTCGCTGTATGCTCTCTTCTTTATCAACTTCGGCAATTCCGCTATTAGACGAATTAGAAAGACAGTAGCTTAATTAGTCTACTTTGCATTCTTTCACAATATTATACATAATAATATTAATTTTGCAAAGCAAGCGATACATGTAATACAACTTTGGATATCGAGAGTAGCTACGCAACCTTTTCAAGGAGGGTTATATTGCTTCAGTAACCTTGTTATTTTGAAAATATCATTTACGTTCGGAAAAATGCATATTTGTTTGACAAAAAAAATCTGTATCCTGTTGAACGTAGTCGAGGTGATATGCTAAAATTAAGATTGGCTATAACTAGAAAATCTTTTTTAAATGAAATATTGTTCTGAAATCCTTGAAAATAAATTACAATAATTTAACATAAAATTAAAAAAAAAGTAAAGGAGATTTTATTCAAATTTCTTAAATAGTACTTTTTTCTTAACATGTTAGGGATATTCTGTAAAAATACCTCTTAAAAAATAGGTAAATATTGACTTGCTAGTCCTTTGGCAATGGATAGTATGGTCAGAATTTACATAAATTATGACATGAATAAAATCCCAGATCGGTAAGACCCCAAAGTTCTTGTCGATCTCTCTCTTATAAGGTTCATACCGTTTTTCGCATATTTGTAGATTTTAATAATCATCATCATCATCATCGTTACAGCCCTTTAAACGTCCACTGCTGAATATTTTGAACATAGCCCCAAGGAATGTCATTAAATATGGTCCACGGTATGACCGTGGGTCATAAGAGCAATAAACAAGTTTAAATTTAATGATTTTCATATTTAAATTATTGTCTTTTGATTCTGATAATGTAACATTCATGTAACATTTTATGCAATAAGATATGTGGTAAGCCAATGTACAATTATTATTTTTTATTTTTTGTGTATTGTTTTAAAAAAAATTATGTTTGCTAAATCAGTTTTGCGCTCGTATAATTGTCTGTGAACTTGGTCCAAGGCACTTACAGACTAACCGTGCTGCGACAATGTTACTGTAGCTTATACCGAGTCTTTGAAAATTGCGTTCATCAATGACACTTATTAGGTATTTTTGTAACTACCAATAAATATTACTACTTTCTTTCTCTTTACATCCTGCAAAAACGGCTTGGTAGCGCGATGGCGGAACCGTGTGTTCTAATTCCACACGGAAAAAGATTTTGGCCAACAATTAATTGTTCCGTATCTAGATGTTTGTGTTTGACACAAATTATGGTGTGTTAAAAACCTTAATGTTAAAACAGAAAATGCTAGTTCATAGGAAACACTATATTGAAGCAAAAGAAAAAACAAAAATAAAGTAAAACACTCGGATAATCATAACTGAGCGACTCAAGAACAAAAATGTATGATTTAAACTTGGGATCCGCTGGGTAGGAGGCAGCTTAAAGTTACTAATGATAAAAATGGCACACATTATGTGGGATAAAATTTGCAGTAAAAAAAGATTAATCGAAATAGTAATAAATAATCGAAATTTGAATATACAAATCATAGAAACAACAACCAGTTAAGAGAAAAGTTTAACAATATTGTGGCGGTTTAAGAATGTCCACTTCCCTAAGTCATTCCGTGGGTTGTAAGAAGTAACAGAGAAGTTGTAAGAAGAAACTGAAACGTAGCAACTATAACAAATATTCTCCTATGAGTATGTGTTCAGCAATGAAATTTGATAGGTTTTTATGGATTATAGTTCCATTTTAGAGAGATTTTTAAAAAATATTTAATTTCAAGTTTCCAATAAAAACGTAATTTAAACGTTTAATACTGCATTAAAAATGCGCTTCAAAATTTATTCTATTTGAGCCATCAAAAATAAGACTTCATAAAAATAAATTCGTTCAAAGTGACACTGAATTCCATTAAGGCAGAATTGTGCGATGTTGTGTTGGCAGTTGTGAATGAAGGAATACAAAATTTTCATTTTATCGCGACGCGGCGACACAGATGCAACAGAAGGCCGTGATTAGAAAATTCCATTTCATCTCGTACCCGTCCATCAAGTAGCATTATATGTAATCGCAACCTAAAAATACACAATATTTATTACTATCATACTCCTATATAGTCTTATATAGTTTTACTCCTAAGAATGGCTATACTTAACATTTAGACGAGAAAAGATCCAACCCTCTTATCATAAGCGGCTACGACTAGTTGCGGATATAGTTCCTTTAGGAACTTCACCGCACGTGAACCCCGCGGACCGATTGTCTCAAATAGCATAAATATCTAATTATCTTTCAGAGACTAAAACGTTCAAAATATAACATTACAAAATAAACTAAATACTGAAGTGGCCGTGTAAGAGTATCCACTATCCCATATTTTCGAGGTGACAGAGAGAAACAAACAAGGAGATGAGGAGCAGCGTTTTCCTAATGAGAAAACTACGATTGCCAACCTGTCTGTCAAACGTGACAGATGTCCCCCCTACGACACAATCTACGGGGGAGACTTATGTTCAGCAGTGAACCTTTGATAACTGTAACGGAGACCAGGTATGTCCATATTATAAGAAATGAACATTGAAATTAAGAAATTAATCAATGTTTGTTCATTGGTGTAAATAAAATTTCTAATTTAAATACGTTTTTCTAAATATGCATAGGATTTACTTAAGGTTGATAATTTTCCGGTTAAAAATAAATCACACAGATAAAGTCAATTATTAATATATACAATTTTCTACGTGGTAGAGCCATGCTGCAGCTATATTAGTAGTATAGTTGTAGTACGAATGGGTCGGATCGGCCGGGGAAGGACCACGCTCTCACAGAATACTAGCGTAAAATAGCAGCTTAAACTGCTGTGGTTCGTAATGGTGAGTGTAGAGAACCGGAGACCCTTTTTACTAGAAAAGAGGCATTTCATCTTAGACCTCACGGGTGACAACGCATCTGCATTTTGATTTGCAAACGAGGATAGATGTAGATGTCTATGGGCCACAGCAACCACTTACAATGAAGTGGACTGTGTGCTCGTTTGGTCACCCTCGCCTATAAAAAAAAGAAAAGGCGTATCTCGGTCATCTATTATCAGTATGCCTATTGTGCGATTTGAATTACTTATATTACCTTATTTTGACAGCAAGTTAAGTCAAGCAAAAGTGCATTGGTAAAACTACTTATTTTTATTAAACATATAAAACACGTTTTATTTATTAAAACGCAATTATATTTTATAAAAATACATGCAAACAATATCATTATTGTCTCCAAGTACATTAAGGGTACCCACAGCGCACCGGGATAAAAGGGAATAAATTAGTTTTTTGAAAAGTTTTCAAATTTTAAGTGCACCCTAAAGGATCAACTTTGATAGGAGCGTTGTTCGGAAGTTCGACAGCTTGATGGCGTAAAATTAATTGAAATATGACGAAACTAAAACTCCACACACCGATGACCACAGTCACAAGTTAGCTCTTCGTTCGACTTTAATACAGCATATATAATATGTTTTTTGTAGTTTATGCAAGTAAAATTTTATTGATCGGTTGGGCGGTTTAGGAGATTTGCTGGACTTACGCAGCTGTTTGTAAAATTAAAAACAAACCGCCGCGCAACGCCCACCCTCCAACCACGCAACCAATCGCCGATCACCGTGAGGGTGACAAACGACCATATTGCGAAGCTCTCCATTATTACAGAGCAGGCTTAAAGATATTTAAGAGAGGTGAGTTAGTAACATTTGTTTGTTCAGTCAGCAATGCAACGGTACTATTATACTTTTTAATATCTCTAACTGTTCCAGCACACACAGCCGCAGCCCTTTATTACACGTATGTAAGACTTTAAAGGAGTGGTCGTTGGCTAGGTTGTGTCCAGTGTCCAAAAGATGTTTGGCAAAATGGGATTTATCGGGATTGCAATTCCTGTACGCGGCTAAATGCTCTTTATAACGTGACTCGAAATTGCGACCAGTCTGACCCACGTAAACGGCGTGGCATTCGTCACAAACAAGTTTGTAAACACCTGACTTTTGACGAATATACAACTTACCTTTATTATTACAGATATTTCTAAGAGAATTGTTTGTTTTGAACGCCACATAAACGCCGTTTTGTCGAAGAGTATTAGCTACTTTTTCAGATATGGGGCCTAAGTAGGTCAAACTGCTCACATATCGATGAACACTTTGAGGTTGAACCGCGTACAGAGAGTTGCGAACAACATGCTTTTGTTTCTTTTTAATTAAATTGTTAATGAGATTTTATGAAAAACCGTTAGAGACCGCTATTTGATAAATTATATTAAGTTCTTTTAAATAATTTTCTTTACTTAATGGGAAAGTGAACAAACGGTTAATGTAACAATAAAAAACGGCTACTTTATGTTGCCACGGATTACACGATGACGCGGGGATGACCGTGTCGGTGTGAGTTGGCTTTCGATAAATTTGGAAAACATGTGACGATTCTTTTCTTGTTATTGTTAAGTCGAGAAAATTAAGGGAACAATCTTGTTCCAATTCAAGTTTAAATTTAATTTTGTTATGGACTCTATTTATTTTATTGAGGAAAACATCCAGTTGTCTCCTTGTGCCAGTCGAGCAAATAATTATGTCGTCTACATATCGATAGTAATATAATATATTTTGATTGACAACTATATGTTGTTTTTCGAAATTATCCATGAAAATGTCCGCCATAAGGGGACTTAGAGGGCTAATATATATATATATATATATATATATATATATATATATATATATATATAGCTAACCCTTCTTTTTGTAGATAGAAACGGTTATTAAACCGGAAATAGTTTTGTTTCATACAGAGAGAAGTTAGGTTAAGAAGATCATTTGTTTCCCCGGGATGTAGACGACGTTTTTTAAAGAGATCTGCGAGTATACGCAAACAGTCAGGGGATGGGACATTTGTGAAAAGACTATCAACGTCTAAAGATAACAATATGGATTTAGGAGGAATACGAATATCTTTAATTTTGGAAATGAGATCTAAGCCATTTTTAGGCTGTAAGTGGGGTTGAATCCGGATTTCTCTCGAAGGAGGAAGTTAAATTTTTTAGCTGTTTATGAGAAGAGAGTTTGACCTACTTAGGCCTCATATCTGAAAAAGTAGCTAATACTCTTCGACAAAACGGCGTTTATGTGGCGTTCAAAACAAACAATTCTCTAAGAAATATCTGTAATAATAAAGATAAGTTGGATATTTTTCAAAAGTCAGGTGTTTACAAACTTGTTTGTGACGAATGCCACGCCGTTTACGGGGGTCAGACTGGACGCAATTTCGAAACACGTTATAAAGAGCATTTAGCCGCGTACAGGAATTGCAATCCCGATAAATCCCATTTTGCCAAACATCTTTTGGACACTGGACACAACCTAGCCAAAGACCACTCCTTTAAAGTCTTACATACGTGTAATAAAGGGCTGCGGCTGTGTGTGCTGGAACAGTTAGAGATATTAATAAGTAATAATAGTACCGTTGCATTGCTGAATGAACAAACAAATGTTACTAACTCACCTCTCTTAAATATCTTTAAGCCTGCTCTGTAATAATGGAGAGCCTCGCAATATAGTCGTTTGTCACCCTCACGGTGATCGGCGATTGGTTGCGTGGTTGGAGGGTGGGCGTTGCGCGGCGGTTTGTTTTTAATTTTACAATCGGCTGTGTAAGTCCAGCGGTGATTGGTCATATGTTTTATCGCATGACGCAGACGCTCACTCCTTGGGTAGAGAGCGGTTGCGTCATCGGTCTGTATAAAAGGCACTTGTTTTGGCTCGTCGCTCACTTAGCGGTTAGCCACCGTAGAGTCTATATCACCTGAGGATGCCTCGTGTAGAGGCTAAACACGTGTCGTATTATCGTCAGTGGTGTGTCTTGCCTAGTGTAGTGGTGTTGGGAGTAGCGGTGCTGGGATTAGTGGTGACGGGGATAGTGCACGCAATTGAGGGAGGGAGGGAGGTGCTCTTCATACTAGGTAAGACACATCATTTTATTTTATAACGCGGATATTTGCGAAGTAAATTTTTCTAAAAGCTTTTATATAATGGATTTCCGCAAAGTAACGCCTGATTCTATTAACTATAATATCTATCTAATTAAGAAATTTTGATATTGAAAATTTGGAACTTCTAAGTATTTTTCAATGCTAGACGCAGCGAATTAATAATTTACTAATTTTACTTTACTATTGAAAAACTTTGTAATTTCACAATTCACTATGAGAATACTATGTATTTTATACAAGGGCGACACTGAAAGTTTTAAGAACTTGCCACTTGTAAACGATACAATAAAAAAATAAGTTCAAATTTTGAAAATGGAACTCTTTATTGTGTATGTATTTTATTAATTTCCCATTTGTTTACGATTTGGTGGCAAATTGAAAATTTTTTGCGAGAAAATTTTCGTACAATGATTTTTTATGACTTTCGATGTCATTTAAGTCAACAAATAAGTTATGATAGACTTCGATTGGCCTTTCAAGATGAAGCCCCATCTTGTGCCACTGTTTAAGTTTAAACGTGGTCGCACTAATCTCACCGATGATCTGCATGAGGGTTGGCCTTCTACGGCGACGACTGAAGATAACATCAGTGCTGTGTGGCCTATGATAAGAGACTTACAAAAGAGTGACTTATCAGCAGATTAAGACAAGCTTAGGCATCGGTATGCGTCAATTGCACAAAACCCTGCATGAAAATTTAGCGGTCAGGAATCTTTGTGCTCGGTGGATACCTCATAATTTGACAGAGGTCCGAAAACTCCGTCGCGTGTCATTAAATGGTTCAAAGATTTAACGGACTCAAATGCTTATTCGACATACTTACGAGTGAAGAAAGCTGGATTTATTTTTATGATCCTGAAACTAAGAAACATTCTGCTGTCTGGGTGTTTCCTTCCGAGGAGTCGCCAATTAAAGTGAAGAGAGGTCAAAGCGTGGGAAAAAAGATGGTGGCCGCATTCTTCGGAAGGACAGGATATTACGCAAAAATTGTATTAGAGGATCGGAAAACAGTTACTTCATCGTGGTAAAATAACAATTGTTTGCCAAGTGTATTGGAAAAATTTTGGGAGGAAAGACCTCGCAGTAGGATCCTCCTTCAACACGACAACGCCTCGTCGTACACCACCAAGCAAACAATCAACTACTTGGCGACGTCATACATGGAATTACTGGGTCAACTGCCCCATAACCCCGACCTTACACCTTGCGATTTTTATTTATTTCCGAAAATAAAAGAAAAACTTCGAGGAAATTTTTTATAGACGCCAAGGAAGCAGTGGCTGGGTTTCAAAATGCCGTGGAAGAGACCCCTAAGGACGAGTGGAATTGGATGCAGCGATGTATTAATGCAAATGGACACTATTTTGAAAAGATATAATAAAACTAATAACTTGCTAGTTTGTTCACTTTTTGATTTTCTAAGATATTACAGTGTCACCCTCGTATTATAGCTCTATATTTATATATTAAAGCTCGTATTTTGCGCCGAACGGTTGAATTTTAATTAAGATTTGAAACACATTACTCGTATTTTGCCCTAACAAACCAAATTATTAAAATTGTCAGCTCAAAAAATATCCAAAATGATAATGCCCTAGGAGAAATAATCATAATATGCGGGGGGGGCATTATGATTATTTCGCCTGACAAAAGTAGTAATTACATACAATTTAAAATTTGTACATATTTAAATAAGATTTTAAACTCTAGTACACTGCTACACATTAAAGCTCATGCACTACAATGGCGCAGCGAATTCAGGAAATTATGTAGTACCTAAAGACTAATTATGTGTATTTTTGGACCTAGTAGCATGGTTTTAATATTTTTTTAATTTTTTCTTATATTATTATTTACTTACATTATGTTCCGTGAGTGTGAGGTCACTAGGGGAAATACCAGAAAAATCTTATAGCTTCTGATTTATGGCGGCTTTCCATCTGGTTTATGTCAATTGTCAAATATCCAGGTCAACGACAGGCAGCAGAGTAAAAGTCGCGCGACATCTGGTACTACGATCATCAATCCGCCAGTCAAGTGTGAAGATTCCTTCGACGGTAAAGGCAGCAATAGCAGACTTTCACGGACTGATGAAGAAGCGAAGAAGTTATGGACAAATCAAAAAACCTGCTACTGAAAGTACGAGTAAAAGTAAAAAGTAAAGTTGCAGCCTATATACGTCCCACTACTGGGCACAAGCCTCCTCTCATATCTGAGAGGGTTTTAGGACAAGGAAATGTCCGCGCTTTTCTTTATTTCTCAGACATGCATGTTTCCTCACTATGTTTTCCTTCACCGATGAGCACGTGGTAAATCAGCATTCAAAATTGCAATTAACAATTTCATTGGTGCCAGCGGGGATCAAACCCAGGTTGCTCACGTACTATGAAACTTCCAGCGAGCGCTAACCATCTGAGCTACTACGGCTATTGAAAGGACCAACCAACTAATGCTATGCTGATTTTGGTATGATGATGCTTTGTAGTTGGACCATTATATAAAATAATATAAACACAAAATATAAGACTACATGCGCAAAAGTAATTATAAAGTTAAAGAACAAAAACAAAAGTAAGTCTAAAATGAAATCGTTTCTCATAATTTTACCCATGCTAATTAGGCCTCCACCAGAAATTGCTGGCAGAGAGATTGGCTACCATATATATATATATATATATATATTTCGATTGAGACCAATTTTATTAAGAAAAAGAATGACAATAATCGGTTAAAAAAAACATAAAATAATTTTTAATAAAAAATAGCCTTGCCAAAACGTAGCCTGTCAATCACCCCGATTTGTATTTATATTTTATTTTAAAAAAAAAAACATCAAAAAAAAAAGAATACTTCGACACTGTCAATCATGATTGAAATGATTTCATGCTGCTAGAGGATCAAAGAGGGCTCTAAATGAGTGTCACATCTTGATGCGACTAGACTAAGGAAGAGAAACTTCCCTAGAGCGCAGTCTTTGATTGATTTAAGAAAGGAAAACCAAAAATTAGTTAATAGAAAATGAGCGAAACAAATAAAGAACGAATTATACGTGGTAGAGCCATGCTGCAGCTATATTATGGTTGTAGCACGAATGGGTTGGCTCGACCGGGGAAGGACCACGCTCTCACAGAATACCAGCTTAAAATAGCAGCTTTACGCTGCGTGCTACGTATGGTGAGTGTAGAGAACCGGAGATCCTTTTTACTTGAAACGAGGCATTTCACCTTAGTCCTCACGGGTGACAACGCATCTGCATTTTGATTCGTAATCGAAGATATATGTGGATGTCTATAGGCCACAGCAATAACTTACCATTAGGTTGACTGTGTGCTCGTTTGTCACCCTTATCCTAAAAAAATGAAATCTTCGTCAGACTGAAGACAGAGAAATAGAAACCAGATCTAGAACTTAATTTACGTTTGTCTTTGGACACCATATTACCAGGCGGTAACTCCATCACAAACAAATGCAAGTATTAATATACCTTGATACATTAAGGACTTACTAATGGTTTTAGACTTATTGCAACATATAGTATAGGTAGTGCAGGATTTTGTAAATATTCATAAAATACCCATAAAGGAGGAACCGATAATTTTCAATTGTAGAAATATTGAAACTTCGGATTCGTTTCAAAAAAGAGAATAAAATCACTAAGTTTTAAGGGTCAGGATATCTTTACGAAGAAAAACAAACGGAAATGCCGTTTGTTTTTCTGTTATATATGTTACGCCTAAAATCCGAAGTGCGGATATATCTAGGTTTAGCCGGATATTACTAGGTGCAGCATATTGCGGTTGGTTAAACTTAGGTGTATCATATATAATTTATAAATAAGATAAATGTTTGGGGTTTTAGGGTAGCCTAAGGGCCACCCCAACCGCACCCTAACCTTAACCTACTGTCGCTGATATAACTTGATACGTATTTGCGTATATTTACAAATTTAACATTACACCTAAATTTAACCAACCACTGCTGGCCTCACCTAGATCTAGCTGGCTAGAACTAGTTGTAGCCGCACTTCGGCTTTAAGCCGTAACATATACAATAAATTAAAGTTCGTTGATAATTAAAAATGTCAACGATAGATGGCGGTGTACCATCTTGTATATTATAACAAAAATGTAAATACCAGATCGGTGGCGAGGGACAGCGTCAAAGGTGCGAGTCATTAATTTGGGAAAAAAATCAAACTAACTTGTGATGTTGTTTTTAGCTGTGAGTAGTGTTTATTAATGTATGTGTTTGTCATCTCAAAACATACAACGTCGAGTGGAACATTCTGTACTTTCATTAGATCGTACGTTTTATAATACAAGTTGCTTTGCATTCAGGGCAACATCTGTTTGCTTAAAAGGTTTAAACAGCTGTGCTTAAGGCTTTCAAGTTTTAAAGTAATTTTAAACCCGAGGAAATGAAGCATATGACAGCACTGCATTAAAGTTTCAGTGACTCGTTATTAAATTTATTTCTTGCTAAATTATTTTAAAGTATAGTTATATTTTATACAGCGCAATTAATATTCTTAATAGTTTTGCTGTGTTCGATTGTAGTTTTTTTTTTAGTTTTAGGCAATTACATACAATACAATACAGATAAGAGCCGTGGTAGCTCAGGGGCTTAGCGCTCGCTAGTAATTTTCACAGTACGCGAGCAACCCGGGTTCGATTCCCACCGGCACCAATGAAATTTTTAATAGCAAATTTTAAGTGCTGCTTTACCACGTACGTGGCGGTGAAGAAAAACATGTTAATGAACCCTAAATTTCTAAAAGTAATTAAAAAAAATATTTTTAAGACTTGTGAAGTCCGTCAACACGCATTGGGGCAGCGCGGCGGACACTTTCTTGCCCAAAAACCTTCCTCCTCTCACTTCTGTGAGGCCTGTGCCCAGTAGAGGGACGTATATAGGCTGTAACGTTACTTTTGCATACATAAGTGATCTACTGCCTAAAAATAATTATTTGTTCATTTTGCCAGGTCAAAATGTTGAATAGTTTAAAATAGAAGGATTCAATTTCAGTTTGCGCTAATATTTATCGCCCTAATTGTTATTTAAAATTTCTTGTTTTTCTTTCTTTGACAATGGACTCGTACGGTTGTAAATTTGCCAGTGTCATGTGGTATAGAATTATCCGTCACAACTTACTTAAAAACTTCTTCACATAACATGTTGATACGTCATACAGCAAAGTTTTGGAAGCGTCACACAGGAGATTTTGGCGGCAGCTTGAACCATCAGAGAATCGACAACGATAGTATCTCAAGGCCTAACTACATAAGCAGCAGCATAACTTGTATATATATATATCACTATCAGAGCATCGGTTTCATCGTTTCCACTAATGGTTCACTTGCGCAGACAATTATTACGAATAAGTACCACATATAAGAGCCGTGGTAGCTCAGATGGTCAGCGCTCGCTGTAAGCTTCACAGTACTCGAGCAACCCGGGTTCGATCCCCACCGGCACCAATGAAATTGTTAATTGCAATTTTAAGTGCTGATTTACCACGTGCTCGGCGGTAAAGGAAAACATCATGAGGAAACCTGCATATCTGAGAATAAGAAAAAAAATATATTTCGAAGACATGTGAAGTTCGCCAACACGCATTGGGGCAGCGCGGCGAACATTTCCTTGCCCTAAAACCCTCTCAGAAATGAGAGGAGGCCTGTGCCCAGCAGTGGGACGTAAATAGGCTGCAACTTTACTTTACTAACTTTTAGAAAAAAACATCACATTCAATAATAAGTATGATACGTGTATCGACACATCATCAAGTTATATAAACACTGCAGTGGCTTATCACGTCAAATGCATGTGGATTACACACAGTTAACGAATAAAAAGATTACTGAAGCGGCCCCCCTTTTGGTGGGAATCGTGATCGTCTTCGTTTTGACCTTTTACGTATAATTTCATTGTATGGTGAAAATGTATCAAATAGCTAAAAAATAAAAAAAAATATAACATACATAAACACTCACGCCTGTCACCCAGAGGGGTAGGCAGAGACTATGGACTTCCATTTGGCACGATTCTGACACACCTCTCTCGCTTCCTCCACATCCATATACCTACGCATACACGCTCGTCGGTTAAAGGTACTCTTGATTTGGCACATTTTCAATATATCGTCAATTTGGTCGATAAACTTTCGCCTAGGGCGTCCCTTCCCGACTTTGCCGTTCATCTCTGCAACATAAATTTGCTTCGTCACTGTTTCCTCATTCATTCTTTCTACATGACCAAACCACCGAAGCATTCCTTTCTTAATGCTGGTCAAAACATCATCTTGCAAACCACACTCTTCTCTTATCAAACAATTTCTCACTCTGTCATTCAGATTCATCATTAATAGATTATAAGTGAGTGTCTTTTTAATATTAATATCTTAGCGTGTTACCACACAAGTCGATCGATCGTCGATCGATGCCATTGGTCGACGTCGGTTAACGCCAATGTTCGACGTTGATCGATGTCAATCGATTGGTGTGATAGATTTAGCAGATCGACGGATAGTGATCAATAAATCGTTGTTCAATCATCATTCGACATCGATCGACAATTAATCGATGTGTTTGTGGGCTCATCATCAGTATTTTTAAAGGTATTTAGAAGAGGACGAATTATTGGCCAGTACACTTTTAATCGTTTTATTATTTACGACACGCAAATGCAGAAGACTCTGGATGCAACCGTTTTTACAGGTCAGAGGTCGCTCATTTCATCTAGATTCTAGACGACATTTTAAATAGCGGTTGGTGAAGCGGCGGGTTCGGAAATAATCAAACAGCTCGATCAACATCGACTAATCCATTCTTATATACAATTATGCCATCCATCGACCATCGATCGATTGGTGTGGTTATTGGTACTCGTATGTGGTGTTCTTTACTTACAAATATTATAATAATGAAAAAAATAAAATTGGTCCCAGAGTGATTTACACCGGAAAAGGAATCTGACTAGAAATACACAATTGCTGCAGGTTCATTGTTTCTCTATCTTATTAACCTAAATATTATTTTAAAATAATTTTAGAATAAAAAATATATAAATAAATTGTAAGGTTATTAAAATTTAAGGATGAATAATTTATATTGGCCGCAGCCGTTGTATTCTGATAATAGAGTATCACGAATGGGTGTAACTCTTTGGACAATGGGCATTGTGCGCATTTGAATTATGTGTATATTTCTGTTGAGGCAATAAGACCATCTATTGTTCTAATACCCATTGTCTAGTAATTAAATAAACTTCAGTAAGTTAAATATTAGACGACTCTTCGTTAATCTACATTAACGAATTATATTCTGCTGCGTGCATTATAAGCATTGCGTACACGTAACTTTAGAGGTCGATGGACTTCCCCCTCGATTGAACAAACATAGAGGGGGTGAGAGTCCGTTGCGTAGGTAAAGTTGTAGGCCACGGATGAAGGGGGAGGAGTAATCCTTACCCGAGGAGCGCTGATAGGGTCGCGTATGTGTGCGAAAGCGTTCCCGTTGCCCTGTTAATATGCGGCAAGGTGAAACACCATGGAATTTTATTTGGCACGAGATTTTATTTATCCGCCAATACCCGTCCGTGCTCCCGGCGGGTATACGTTAAAAAAGAGATCGATGGACTTGTAAGGCAACAACACAACTATGGGAGAACCAGAAATATTTGATTGCTTTAAATAGCAGGAAGTTTAATAATGTCGTCGTAAAATAACCAGGTTGAAATACAGAGTAAGGTTAAAGATGCTAGAAGCCTGGTGGTATTTATCCTTCTAAGAAAGATTAAGGTACATTCTGCCTACAACGGAAGTGACTTATGTCCGCCAATTGACTTCAACAGGCTGATGGAGAAGTAATACCATCTTGTATATGATAGATTGAAATAGCCCAGGCCGTTGAAAAACATTTAATAAAAAGAGAACATATTATATGAAGTAATTGGAATGACACCAAACCATCAACTCTAGCCAACAAATCTTCTCTAATGTTATAACAGCACATATAGCAGAGAAAGAGAAATAAAAACATAAAAAATATTACATTAACAGTTTTCGTAAGGCATAAAACTGTTACAAGTAATTCATTTGTTAAAGTACCACTTGGTTACTCATCCAATATCACGGCTCATAAAACTTTGATAAGATTTACGAGTATTTGTGTAAATGGGAGTAAAGTGAATTGTTTGAATAATTTAACTACTTTTCACTTGATAACTTCTACTAAAAAGTTTAGATACTTATAATTATTTAATTTGTGACTTTTCCTCTTCTCCATCAGCTTGTAAAAGTTTACTCCCAAACATTGGCTTCTCTCGTTACATCACAGTTTAAAGATAGTATTTTAACCTGTGGTTATAGAGAAGATGCAGACTGATTGACAATTGTAGTATTAAACGTCTTACACTTTTGACGCGGCTGCCCCTTGCTCGTCTACTTAGTTAATTTTCAGTTAACGTTACCCTCACAGTCTATTAAAGTTCACTGCTGAACATAGGCCTCTCCCATAGAATTCCTGATAGGGGAGATATTTGACATAGTTGTTGCTCAGTCTGAAAATACATTGCTGCCCAACTCCTGATTTGTTTCTCTGTGTTGCCTTTACAACACCTACAGAATGATATATATTTAGTATTATTCATCTGGCGTAAACAAGACGATTATACTGCTACACTTCAGAAGCCATGAGATTTCTTTTGAAATTTCTTATGGTCGCTACTTAGGACAGGCTGAAATGGAATGATGAATTCTCTAACGCCGTCAACATCTATCTTATCTATATTTAGTCGTCATATGACCTATCCTTAATCTGAGTATTTATTTACTCCCCTATACAACTCGTTTTTTTTTTTAATTCAGAAAACGGAAATCTGCCGGGTAGAGTCGTTGTAAGAGAATCCAGCACACATACCAATTTTCCTACGTGGTTTCGTAAGAAGTGAGTCCTGATAAATATCGGGTATATAAAATTTGTGAAAAGTGACTTCTTTTCTGCCGACTTCCAAAAAGAAGACGGTACTCAATTCGACTGTATGTTTTTTTTATGTGTGTTACCTCATAACTTTTTACTGGGTGAACCGATTTCTGGCCGATTTACCGAAGCTGGTACTTTTCGTGTGGTATCATAATATGAATTTGATCAAGGTCAGACCAATAGTTTTTTAATTTATTCTAAATAACTTATATTGAAGTCAGTACAAAATCTTTAATTTTTAATTATCTACCTAGAAGTCAGTCAGGTTGGGTATCACACTCTTACCTATTTCTGCCGCCATATATGAGCGTTTACACTGCAGTGTTCTGGTCTAAAGGGTTTTGAGAGCAGGTAAAATTACAGGCTGTGAGTCAGTAGCACTTTTTTTAAATGGGGAAATGCCTACGCATACCCGCCTCGCGGGGGCAAGGACGGGTTATGTTGGACTAGCATTGACTAAAACCCCGTGATGTTCCACCTTCGCCAGTGAACAAAGAGAAAACCCATGGCTGGCATGTGGTGTATGTAGGGTCAGCCCGAGGTGGCCACTCCGAGTGGGCTTGGCGAGCCCACTTCGGATGTGTGTCGGTTGGCTGCGGCGGGAGGGGTGCCTCTCCCACTACCGCTGCAGCCGAGGTGGAGTCGCAGGTTAAGAGAAGTGTTGGTATGGCGATGCGCCACTTGCCCTATCCTCCAGTGGCGGGGCCGCGTCGGGAGAGAAGTGTTGATATTGCGAGTGCCTCTCTCCGGCGGCAGAACCAAAGACCAGATCCGCCGCTGGGGTCGGGAAATCGGGTACTACCGATCGCTCAATTTTTCTGGCCCCATGGCATCCGCGTGTTTTTAGTCGGTGCGAGTCCGACATAACCCATTCTTGCCCCCGCGAGGCGGGTATACTTAGGAATTTCCCCATGTAAAAAAAATGTGTCTATGGACTTTCAACTGCCATCAGGTAGAATGTTATTTCAATTGTTACTTCAGTATGATAAAAAGACCTGTCCAGTGAGCCAAGCAGCGCCAAAAGTATCTCTCAATAATAGTAAGTCGTCACCACAAGTGAGATGGGAACGAGCTATGTCCAGCAGTGAACTATTACAGGCTGATGAAGAAGAAGGAAGAATACACGAAGACACTGCTGCAAGTATTCTTGCATACTTATTTACATCTCAAGATTTAGTTCTAGTTTAAATAACTATGGCTCCAAAAATACGCTTCCTAGTTCAAAGTCGAATTTTCTTTTTATATTTGAAAGAACACAAATCAGATGTAACATTATGTAATTTTCGTTCTTGTAGATCTTGCCGTGAAGCGTCAAATAGAATATAATTTTTAATATATATATATATATATTCAATAAAGTAAATTTATTTATATACTCGCTGAAGCGAAGGAATTGAGCGAGCGTCATTTGTGAGCTAGATGGAGAACCCTGTTATGAAGGCTTACATAATATATATTTCTTGAAGCGGCCCTATACATAAAAGCGTAACAAGACCTTTATCATTAGTACGAACCTACAATAACACTTCTATTTTGTGTAATTGAGTTTGTTTATCTTTTGATGCACCAAAGTATAAACGACAACCAAGGTATAAAACGATTGAAAGTTCGAACACTGTCCGATGTTTCGTTTTGTACGTTTATCAACTCCAAAGAACAATGGCAGACTTTCATACATAAAATTAGTTGAGAAGGAATAGTAGCGTCTATATATCAAAATTATATTAAAATTTTAAGCGTCATTCCCTTAATAACTCTGTCCAAGAATTTTTTCCTAAAAAGGCGTAAAAAAAAGAAATTTAGATTTGAATCTTTTTAGGTTATGTCTTATGTCACTTGGAAAAAGTCATGCTTCCTGAGAGTTTTTAGATTATTGTATCTCTATTATATATTTGCATACTATAAATGTATATTTCTGGCATGGCTCCAGGGCCTTTGTGTCATAATGATATTCTCAGAAGAGCTAGAACTCAGAGCTGTAAAGCCAGTAAGAAAAATACTGTGACATTTTGTTTTTGCTAGTGTTGCCATAACATTAAATGGAATTGCTACATAGTACTATGATTGAGATAATGTATTATTGTAGGAAGTTCTTTGTAAGAGACTAAGTCTCAACCATATCACATTTATTTTTATTATTACTGATAGTATAGTTATTAGTAATAATAACTTAACATAAAAATATTATGCGTATTATGTTGGTAGTCTTATAAAGTGTATACGAAAATAGTATGAATGTACAAAAGGGCAACACTTGAAAAGAGTAAAAAAGTCATTAGATATTCCCAGAAATGTTTGCTATTTTGTGGCTTTAATTAAAATACACTTTTATTTAAAATATCATAGAAAAATAATAAAACTCATTTTATATATATCTTATTTCTAGACGCGATAATTTTTGTCAACTATTTTCCTGCCATTGTTGTTTGTAATTGGTATAGAAATTAAAGACTCTAGAGATAAATTTGAAAGCAAAAAAAAAAGAGATCTAACAAAGCTAATTTGGGTTCAAAATGACTCCCAGAATTATTTAAAAAAATAAATATTTCCCAGACACCACTTTATGTTACAAGACATAAAATAAATCACCAGTTAGCACATCGTATCTTGATGTTATATAGGGCAGCCTCTCTGCAATAACCTTAATAATCTTCTCTATTATTGTTTAAAAAATTACCACGAAGCAATATGGGACCAAGTGGAGTGGAGTCTCAAAAATGGTTCAGACAAAATTGTGATAATTATAATCGGCATTGTTTACAGCATTCCTGTGAGAATTATTTTATAAAATTTTCTGTATTTCCTTTTTTTTAAACATCTTACGAAATCGAGATGATGTTCCTTCCTATGTCAAAGAAGAAACATTAATTATATATATTGAAACCGATCTATCCAAAGCTCAATATTCTTATCTGAGGCTGAGACTTGTTGAGAAAAACTTACTTTCTGTATTTCGATCGTACCAAACTTTGGCTCAAGCAAAAAAGGATTGCTCCTACTACTCCTATCCTCTTGCGTTAATCATAACCGTTACGAACATATTAAATGTCAAAGTGAACTTTCAAGATTTCTTAGATCATACTGCCAGTAGTATTATAAAGATAGACTTGGTGTCAAAAAATTTCAGCCATCTTAAGCTGTATAGCAAATGGGGTTACGATGGATCCTCAGGACAAAGTGAATATAAACAAGTCTTATCTGAAGAAAATGGAGAAATATCGAACGCTGATATGTTTGTAGTTTCACTTGTACCATTGAGATTAGTGGATGAAGGAAGTAAAGCAGTTTTATGGCAAAATCCGACATGCTCTTTCGACAACCTCGTCAAGGTTTCGGAAACAGCAATGATGGAACTACGACAAGAAGATTTTTCGAAAACTATGAATGTCAGAAATTCCGGGTGTTGATGAAGAGTTGATCAAGAGGTTATACATAATTCTGAAAAACATGGCATCGGAATTTTCTATAAATGGAGTAAAGTTTTGTGAATATACGATGAGGACTGCACAGTTATGTATATGTCAGTAAATATAACTGGTACTATATGCCATCTTCAGTCCACAAATTTCTTATATATGGTTCCAAAATAATCGAGCACTTTGCAGTTTTGCCAATAGGCCAATAATATGAAGATGCTCAAGAAGACTAGAAGAAAGACTAGAAGAGATATAGGTTACATCACGCTAGGAATTGTTCCAAATCAGCCATAATGGAAGACGTTCTTCACATACTGTTGTATACTTCTGATCACTATATATCTAGCTTAAATAGATAAAGTAATGTGATACCAAAAGAATTACTTAACGAAGCTAAAGAGCTTTTTGTATTGACAAGTGATGAGTAGAATTGTGTTCTCTTTTTATTATTGGTAGGTTTTTTTTTGCAGTTTAATATTATGTAATACATAGTTATTAACTTATTAATAATTTTAATTTAATTTTTGTATGATTTTTTTTTTAATTTTGTCATTTTTTTTACTAAATAAATATAGTTTTAAAAGTGGCGGTGCGATGTTTTTATTATCTAATAGCATAAGTATTTAAAAGTATGTAAACAACATTTCAATTCAAAATATCAAGAAACAAAAGCGACGGTTAGAATTATGACGCCGATTAAAACTCGTAAAATGAATAATTTCAGCTAGTTGCCCACAACGGACTTTATACTGAAGTGAAGAAGTGACCCTTCCCACACTTTTTATCTCTTTATTTTTTTACCGTCATCTATAACACTATTATTTATTTTCTATCGTCAATCATAACGTTTTGTAAAACTAATGCCATGTGTCGATATTTTCAAAAAAAACTCCCTCGATGCCAATTTTGCATTGGCATGTGATTGATGGATCATGTATGCAAAATTTATATCATGAAATATGTGTGTTATTCCTTAAAATATGAATTGAGCTTGTTTACCGTCACTTTACTTCTCTTTACTTGAATATGAATAAAAAGATTAAAACTAAATTATTCATTTAAAAAAGCTTTGTGAAACAAAACTCATATATATATACATACTAGTGAGGTGCATATGATTCCGAGTCAGAACACAATTTTAGAATCAACTTGGAATTGATCTGAGTGACGGATACAAGCTTTTTTACAAATATTCCAACTGAACTGCATAACTTAAAATATTTCTTCCGTGATATTTCTATAGCCACGACTTAAGATATCAAAGAGTATCTCGTGAAGCAGGACTGATGAATATTTATAACTTTTCTATCTATATATTACAGCCTTTAAAAGTCCACTGCTGAACATAGGCCGCCCCCATAGATTGCCTTATAGGGGGGATTTATATATCCACTCAATATTGCAGCTTGTTAAACGCAGTAGTTTCCATAATCGCCATTATTATTAGCACGCGGCTTTCACTACTGTTCTCATGCCATTCTTGGCACACGCTACACTCATCACACATTTACATTCAGGTGGCTTATAATATCTAAAATACGGGGATCAGGCATAGTAGCTCGTTTCCGCTTGTTAAATGTCAGAACAAACTTTTTATCGATATTCGAAAGATCCTATTCGCACTAGTATTACGATATCGAATCAGATTTATTTTCTGTACTCTTCAAGAAGCAGCTGTGTTCGATAGATATTGCGGTCTATACAGCTACAAAAAATGCTGGGCTTACCCAATCTTAAAATGAACTTTTGCTTGACATATTTTAGACAGTGAAAATTTATTTTTAATAGATCAGATAGATAGATTATTACATATAACTTTGAGTTATACGGGTCTCATATATATTGTACATACCTATCACACATGATAGGTATGTAAGTTATGAGTTGAAAATAAATCTAATAAGTTATTTATAATAAAGATACGATGAAACTGGCCTAACCTTAAGATAAAATTTCCTTATAATAAAAGAATGTTATATGTTATGCCACTGGAACGCCCCACTTTTTGCCGGGCCCAAAATCAAGAGCAATGGAGGTAACAATAAGTAAAAGAAAAATGTTTTACCTTACTTTCATTAAAATCTGGCAACTTATTAATAGCTTTATGACACTCGCAAGAAGATAGAGTCCGTATCTTCTTGCGAGTGTCATAAACATACCGACTTAAATACAACAGAAGTGATATTATGAAAAATCACTTCAAAATTGCAAATGTGTAGAGACAAAACAGGCTAGTGTTAAAGAAATAATATTAAACTAAATTGTGATTCATATTAACGTAAGCATGCTTAAATATTTTTTGCGTGAAATGTGCGAGTAAAAAAAAATAAGGCGTATAAAACTCGGAAAAGAATTCAGTGACAAGTTAGGTATATACGGGTTTCGTTAAAACCTTCTGGCGCTCGCGGAATTCCTAACAACAGATTGCGAAACATTGAAAATGTCAAAAGTTTCTTGTCCTTTCCTTCACCAATGTTTAAAAATATTTTAGGGCAGAAAATGGACTGCTGCTGACTCCAATAATATTTACAGTAAATTTCAAATGTAATGGGAAAAACTTAATTGAGTAATTTTTATTGCTCGTTTTATGTATTTTGAAACATGAAAACATTTATAAGGTATGTACGAACGAACCATATATTAAATTAGTTAACCGTTTATTAAAATGATCCTTAAATATGTATTATTTATAAGCATTTTCATTTATAAAGTCATTTGTAGAGACTATTACGCAGGTATGTTTAAAAAGAATGACATTCTAGTGGCACAAGATCGTGTGTTTAAAGGTAGGGTACCTTGGGAACACACGTACGCAAAATATGGAAGAATTTTCAAGTGTCCAGTAAGTCTTCTTTCAATCAAAAATTTGCTGTATTTATTATAAAGAGAGCAAATACTGCTATCATTATCATAATATATTTTTGTAGATCACCTACATCAGAGTTGCGAACCGTTTAGGTACAGGAGGTAGTTCAACAGCACAAATTATCAGAGGTGGTATCCTCTATAAATATGTGGTGATTCTTTTGACGTCTCCATATGACCTTCCAATTTCAGTCAATATATACATTGGATGTGAAAACAAAATGACAACAACTAAAAGAACTAAAAGAACAACAACAACAACAACAACAACTAAAACAACCAGGGCTACAGTAAAATCTAGTTCTGGAAACCAAATAAAGACTATCGCCAGTACTCGAGCAGATTTGAACGAATCTACTACTGTAATAAATAATAAAGGAACTGGTAGTACAATAAGTCCTACAACATTAACGACTGTTAAAATTTAGCTTCATTTATAATTGTGATAAATAACAGGATGAATATATTTACTCCTTGAAATAATTTTTGCCTTCTTTATTCTGTTTACTACAATATGAGTTCGGTGACACTTATTTGACAACTTGACAGTTAGTTTCATTTTACTTAAATACGGCGACGGAGAAAGAAGGGATATAGTTTTGACCGGTATGTATATTTATGTATATCTATGTATGATCTTTTTATGGATTTAGGTCAGGGTCTGGTATGTAGTTGCTGTGGCCCAAAGACATTTACATTTATCCTCAGTTAAGAAAATTCGGATGCGTTATCACCCCTGAGCACTGAGATGGAATGTTTCGTTTCCAGTAAAAAGGGTCTCCGTTTGTCTACACTCACCATACGAAACACAGTAGTATTAATCTGCTACTATACGCAGGTATTCTCTGAGAACGAGGTCCTACCCCGGTCGAGCCGGCCTATTCTTGCTACAATCCCAATATATCGGTAGAGCCATGGACCACGTAAAAATATGTTCATCTGTTTGTCCATAACTTCTTAACTACTTATCATAATTTGACAAATGAGGTATCATCGGAAGTGTCATCCAACGATGATACCTATGTCCCGTTACACTGAATTGAATATGGCGCCATCTAGAGGATATTAAGTCATATATATATATATATATATATATATATATATATATATATATATATATATATTGTGTCTGTGTATATCGGACTCCTACTGGCTAAAACCCCACGGTGGTCATCATCAGCGTCTAGGAGGGGTCCATGGATCTCCGTTTGGCAAGCAACCGGGGCCTTCTCTCGCTTTGTTTTATTAAAGTTCGTCCCGGGGGCATTCCTTATTGCCCCCAGTATCCTCGCAGTGATATCACGGTGCTCGGAACTACTTCCGAGTCACCGTCCTTTTCGAGGATTACATTGCTAGACGTTCGGGGCCCTCGCCCCGAGCGTCCGTAAGGATAGGTAAAAGAAACCAATAAATTCTAACAAGCGATCATCAGCTGTAGGCTAAAGTGACATAATATGACCACGGCTATCCCCTGAACATCATTATGAATATGTATTAAATTATATAACGTGTAAGTTGTTTATTTAATAGACGATAAATATCGAATAGTTTGTACATATTTTAGAGCGTGTTTCTTTCAGTGGTCGGTTATTCATTCCGTCAACTAGCTACAGAGATAATAAAGTTGCAGTGAATACGAGTATATTATGCGATATAAATAAATGCTTAAAGTACTTTGTACATAAATTATCAATGTAAAAACGATTAGGCTATATAATTATGTCCTTTTCAAATATGCATGTCTCCTTTATCATTTAATATATGATAGTAATTGAACTGAGAAATGTCCGCTTCTTGGTTACCAAATTGCCAAACATTTCATATCCCTTAAAGGTTTTTATACCTGAAATAAGCGACTTTCTAAGTCCGCTACTACATTGTAATGTTTACATCATGCACATTTATTTAAATTATTACGGTTTTTCGGTAATATTCTCCGATTTCCTACATTGATTGGGATATCACTAGTATCTGTTACAATTGAATGAGATTCCACAAGCTTTTAAAATATAAAGTACAATATAAACGAAATATAAAGATTCAATGAGTCTCCATCTGCTTAACTTTAATCTATAAACTTTTAATAAGTACTAAAACTTTAAATAGTGGTTAACAGTTTATTTGGATTCATGTGTTGAGAACAAAAGTTGAAACATAATACTGCCATTTTAGAGCGAAACCTTAATGTGTCCTAGTAAGCATTAGGCAAAATTTAACTCCATAAAAAAGGAAAAAGATGGTCTAATACAATACATTGGGAATGTGTTTCTTTTTACCTTTGATCTTTCCGTTAGTCTAATCGTAAGAAGTAAGCTAATCTTTATAAAGTTATTATCAAAAGTTCAAGTAAAGTTTCACAAACATAAAAGTAAGCAGGAGGCCTACAAGATTTTTTTATATACTAAGGTGACAAACGCACATAGTCCACCTGATGGTAAGTGGTTGCTGTGGCCCATAGACATCTACATCTTCATCTTCGTTTTCGAATTAAAATGCAAATGCGTTTTCAACCGTGAGGACTACCTCTAGAATGCCTATTTTCCAATAAAAAGGGTCTCCGGTTCTCTACACTCACCATACGAAACACAGGAGCATTAAGCTGCTATTTTACGCTGGTATTCGGTGAGAGCGTGGTCCTTCTCCGGTCGAACCGACCCATGCGTGCTAGAACTATACTATTAATATAGCTGCAGCATAGCTCTATCACGTACTTACGTTACGTTAATATTATTGATAGGTGATCGAAAGAAGTAACATTGTTCGTAAGTATGTAAGTTTATTTGAGAACATCGATCACGGCCCATACATGCTGTGACCTGACTATAAAATGTCGCGAACATGACTAGTGTATGGATTAAACCGTTCGCCCTGAGCACAAGATAAATCCTAAATTAAAAATATATTATTTAAAAGCCGAGGATCATAGAACGTTACACTTATGTATTTCCTCACTGTTGAGGTTATGATGTAGCCATGACAGCAGCCATGACTACAACCTCAGCCAAACAATTGATATGAAAACTATGCTAAATGCTGCTACTATACAAATTAATCAATAACCTTTTTTAACCTAATTTAATATACACCTAAGTCACTATTTTTTGACGCGTCAATAATCATTGGTTGTCGTTTTATAATTTGGTCAGGTCGTATTTGACCGATGTTCTATAGAACTTCTGACTCATAGGTTATGTGTGATTGCAATGAAAATTGTTTCAGTTTGAAAAATATTAAATAACTTTGCTTTTACCCGAATCTTACGCGAGGAAGCGGCTTGGTTACTAACTTAATAAAAAAAGTTCTTTCTTTACTGCAAACATAATCTATGTTGTATAAAAATTTAATATACATAAAAGTTATTATAAACCTCCGTTAAGATGCTAAACTGCTTTCAATTTTTTCTTCTTATCTTAATATTCATTTTTTTATTGTATGATTTTTTTTGTAATATAATATTTTATTATATACAATATTAAAAACTATAATAAAAAAAAAACTAAAACTAGTAACTTAATTATCATACAGTCCTACTCTCCGCGGTATCGTGCCAAGAACGCTGGCTGCGTTTCCCCGCTGAATTGCTATACTTAGCATTTGAGCGTAAAAAGAACCAACCCTCTTATCACCAGCAGCAACAAGCAGTCGTACATGGAGTCCCTTTAGGAACTTCATGTTTATGTGTGTTCATGTGGACTCCACGAACCGATCGTCTCTACAGTAAATGGCACAAATATGTAGTCATCTCTCATATTTGCGCCACTTACTCAGTTCAGATGCCTGTGATGCCACGCCGGCTCTAAACGAGATACCCCTGAGATGAGAGGCCGTCAAAGTGTCTATGCAAGTAGCATCACACACTAGGGCTTCTCTCTCAAGGGACCAATGTCATACCGTCGGGTCTCTTGCCATCATCTCTCAATGGATGACATCGTACTTGAAAACCTACCAGCACTTTTCTTACATGAAAGTCCGTGGAGCCCAAACTTGTCGACGCTGCTATCACAGGGGCACTGATGGAGTCGACAAATCGCCACTCTTAGTCGGCTTCCTACGGCGATGCGGAAGCTTTCGCCATCAAGTATTGTGACGAGATTATTTGAATGTAAAGCATGAAACCAGTGACTAGATACCTTAGTCGAAACAGATAGAAGGTCTGCCTGATCTGGTCACTATGTAATTATTTTTTATAGGATAGTGTGACAAACGAGCACACAGCCCACCTGATGTTAAGTGGTAGCTGTGACTCATAGACATCTGCATTATACATACATATTATACGCAGTAGAGTCATGCTGCAGCTATATTAGTAGTATAGTTGTAGCACGAATGGGTCGGCTCGACCGGGGAAGGACCATGCTCTCACAGAATACCAGCGTCAAATAGCAGCTCAACACAGCTGTGTTTCGTATGGTGAGTGTAGAGAACTGGAGACCCTTTTTACTGGAAACGAGGTATTCCATCTTAGCCCTCATGGGTGGCAACGCATCTGCGTTTTGATTCGCAAACGAGGATAAATGTAGATGTCTATGGGCCACAGCAACCACTTACCATCAGGTGAACTGTGTGCTCGTTTGTCACCCTATACTATAAAAAAAAAACATTTATCCTCAATAAATGAATTAAACTGCGGAATAGTTATCACCCGTGAGGACTAAGATAGAATGCCTCTTAACTAGTAAAAAGGGTCTCCAGTTCTCTACACTTAACATGCGAACCACAGCAATGTAAAAATTAAAAATTATGAAACAAATATTTCTGCTTTTTACCAACGCTCTGTACCAACGGAATATCCCACTGTTTTTGTTGGTAACTTCCAGTGGAACATTCTGCCGGGACAGAGCGTTGGTCATGTCTGCCCTGCCTTCGTAGCAAAGCATAGGTCTACTTTATTATTTAAAATTATGTTACATAGGTCAATGATACTATGCACGGGAGCAAAGAAAGCAGGCAATGCAACACTAGAAAGTTTTGTCACACCAAAACCACCAAATATTATAGGTAAAGTAGCTTGAGTCCAGGCTGTTGTATTTAAAGTTAAATTTAGAATTACTTCAATAACAAATTTAAGATTAATATCAACATCTTTTAAAATATCCGAAAATTTCCAGGCTGGACTCGAGCGGAATAAGTATGTAAATCTAGGTACAAGGAGACAATATTTTAAAATAGCAAAAGGAAAATGTTTATTTTTTCCAAAGATTAGGGTACTGACCTGAATCAAGGGAAAAATTTATAAGATGGGAAATTGCCTGAAGAAGGTGCTCTAGTATAAATACTACCATTTGTCTACTAATCTCATCATAACTCACCGTCTTGGACTGAATTGCTAAAATAGACTTTTTGACATCATCTTGAGAAACAGGAGAGAAATTAAAGGTAGGTTTATTAAGAATTTGCACAGAAGTAATGGAAACCACAGTTTGAGAGCGAATTGTAGGACCCATTGCTGTTACAGAAGCGAAATGTTGGTTGATTTCAGCAAGTAATAGAGAAGGACCGTAATCCAATGTAGCTGGCCTGCGAAGACCAAAAGATCTAAGAAATTTCCCCACTTCGGCAGGAGAAGAGTTGTAAATAGAATTATGTAAATATCGGCGTTTAGCTGCCCGTACCATTTGATTGCACCTATTTCTGGCTGCTTTAAAAAATAAGTCCTTCAGAAGCTCTTTAATTCCGTCCTCCATGGTGGCACTTCTCCGGAGGTGTGGAGCAGAAGTGCGGTGGTCTTGTTCTTCAAGAAAGACGACAACGCTTTCTTGCAGAACTACAGGCCGATTTCCCTTCTGAGCCGCGTCTACGTGCTGTTTTCGAGAGTCATTACGATTCTTCTCGCACGCAGACTTGACGACTTCCAGTCGTCCGAACAAGTCGGTGTCCGAAAAGGCTTTAGCACCATAGACCACATAAATACACTTCGGCAAATTGTACAGAAGACAGATGAGTACAATTTTTCACTTTGCCTTGCCTATGTGGACTATGAGAAAGCCTTTGATTCCATCGAAATTTGGGCGGTGCTGCAGTCCCTTCAACAGTGCCAAGTTGAATGTCGGTATATTGAAGTGCTGAAGTGTTTGTACAGTAGAGATACGATGGCTATCCGAGTACAGAATCAGAATATGAAACCTATGCAACTTCAGAGAGGTGTAAGACAGGGTGACGTTATATCACCGAAACTCTTCACCGCGCATTGGAAGACGTTTTCAAGTTGCTGGACTGAAAAGGATGCGGTATTAACTTCAAAGGCGAGTAGATCACTCACCTTCGATTTGCCAACGATATAGTCTTTATGGCAGAATCGCTGGAGGACCTAAGCACTATGTTCAATGACCTCAATAGTGTCTCCCAACGGATAGGTCTTAATATGAACATGGACAAAACAAAAATCATGTTTAACGTCCATGTCACACATATGCCGGTAGTTGTTGGAAGCATTAAGCTCGAAGTTGTTGACGAGTATGTTTACCTGGGACAAATATTCCGACTAGGTAAGTCCATACTTCGAACGAGAGGTCAATCGACGGATTCAGCTCGGCTGGGCAGCGTTCGGAAAACGAGAAGATGTGTAGTACATCTTCTCGTTAGACATATCTCAAAACCTAAAAACGAAATTGTACAACCAGTGCGTTCACTGCTGGCCGTATGAGGAAGCTCAAGGTCGAGCGAGCTATGAGCTAACTTAGAAATGAGAATATCCTCAGTAGAACCAGAGTAACCGGCATAGCCTAACGGATTAGTGAGTTGAAGTAGCTGTGGGTCAGCCATATAGCTCGAAGAACTGACAACCGATGGGGAAGAAAGGTTCTCGAGTGGCAGCCTCGTACCGGTAGGCGAAGGGTACGGCGACCCCCCACTAGACGGAGTGACGATCTGGTAAGACATGCAGGAAGTCGATGGATGCAGGTGGCTCAGGACCGTGCTTTGTGGCATTCCTTGGGGGAGGCCTATGTTCAGCAGTGGACTTATTAAAGGATGTAATGATGATGATGATGAAACAGTTCTCAAGATCTAATTTACCTGTGGTCAAAAAAAATTATATCTTGAATTTGATATCTATTGTGGTCAATTTTTTTTACTCAAAATATTTTTTTAATTAAAACCCTATATTTCCAAGTATACTTATATGTAAAATTACAGGTTTATTCAATTCGAAACAACTGAAATATGAAGTATGAAGGTTTTCCCATAATACAGCGTAGCACCTATGGCAAATATCAACTATGAGGCAAAATATGAGAAAGTTATAAGTAAATATGTGTATATTGTATTTTACAATATTAAAAATTATAGTTAAAGAAAAACTAAAACTAGTAACTTAATTATCATACAGTCCTTCTCCCCGTGGTATCGTGCCAAGAACGCTGGCTGCGTTTCTCCGCTAAATGGCTATACTTAGCATTTGAGCGAGAAAAGAACCAGCCTTTTTATCACATTCAGCAACGACCAGCCGCGGGTGGAGTTTCTTTAGAAACTTCACCGCATCCACAGATCAATAATCTCTACAGCAAATGGCACAAATATGTAATCATCTCTCAGATACTCATATTTGCGCCATTTACTTCAGCTGCCTCTCATGCCGCCACTGATATGAGAGGACGCCAGAGTTCCTACGCAAGTAGCATCCCACACTAGGGCTTTATCTTTCTCCCAAGTGACTAATGACAGACAAACACACAGACCGTCTAATAGTAATTGGACACTGTGCCTCTCAAACTTACTTATGGAAATCAAATGCAGATGCGTTGTCAGATCTGAGGACTAAGATGGTATCGTTACCAGTAAAAAGCTCTCCGGTTCTCTTCACTCTCCATACAAAGCACAGAAGAGTCGTAAAATTGAATCTATTTCTACTAGTACAAAAACTGGCATTGCAATCTTAATTAGACTTTGCCCTTATTCATTATTTTTAGATCAAACAGAACAATAAAAGAGGCTTATTGGAATCTTAGCGCGCCATAAGCTATCGTACTTCGAGACGGAGTTTTTATGATTATGATGTCTTTAAAAGGCTTCCTCTCCGAAGTGATCTTTATTCGCGAGGTATTCACTGATACATGCCATCTCTAATTGCTATTCTCAATTTCAAATTTAAAAAGTAATCTGGTGCTTTTCTAACGTTATCTTGATGGTTAAACAATTTTATTGCATGCCTTAAGCGGAAAGCGCGTAGGTATGTTCTACTAGCGCCTAATATCAAGGTATCAAAGTTTTGTCATATAAGAACATATAAACTATATAAAAAAGCATATTGTAAGAAAGATTAATGATTGTTGAACTTATAATTTTTATTAAATCGATTAATTGCCATTTTTATATAAAAAAGTAGTTTTAGTGAGATGTTAGTAAGTGAGTATGGAGGAGTAAACACGATCACTTTTGGAAATATCGATTGTTCAAATCAAATTATTTTTTAATCTCTTCATCTATAATGTAAGAAGCCATGGAATGTAAATGGCAGTTTAAATTTGTATTGCTTAGTTATAATTAATTGTTTTCGCCTGAGAAATCCTGAAAGGAAAAAGAGACGTCTCCATACATTCTTGGGCCCCAAAAATCCCATTCTGCTTTTCGGTGTTTTGAGCGGCGTTGTAATAATTTATTTTACTAAATACACTTTGACGATTGCCTCACTCCTCCGAGTCGTGAATGGATTACTGTATCGTTTGTTTACAGCAGATCTTGCTGAAAAATATCGATCGCTTTAATACCAAGGTTTAATTATTTTTATAATCACAGATTTTTATTGCAATATTTTGTTTCGCTTAATGTACGTAGGATTTATTATATAAAAATACTTATGCGTCTTGCACTTTATGGAGTGATCTAAAGGTGTACTTCGGTATTTGCTACTGGAAATTCTCGACGAGTTAAACTAGGTGTGCTGAGATTGTGCTCGTTATGTTAGTTATGATGAGACCCTTATCCCCGGACTTGACGAAGTGACTTGAAGGTGTAATTTGGTGAATGATACTGGAACTTCTCGAAGAGTAGTAAAAGGTGGGCTTAGTTTAGGCTCGTTTTGGTATTTATGATAAGACCTTACCTCTGGACAGTGGCGGATTATCCTTAAGGCAAACTAGGCACGTGCCTACGGCGCAAGGTTAAAAAGAGGCGCGCGCGGAATTTTTAAAGAAAAAAAAAACAATCGTCGATTTTGATTACTCCTAAATCGCTCTTACTCTCTCATCACATTTTTCATTTATGCCCACCTGTTAAAGATACTCGTATCCGAATAATTTTGCAATTATTTAACTATATTATAAATTATAACATTTCGTAATAGATTATATACTGACAAACTTGTGTCTGAAGTCGAGTCTTTGATGAACAAAATCAATCCCCAGACGATACAAGTTTGCGCGTTTACCGCTAAAAAGAACCCCTTTATCGTATCGCCTCAGTTTCAAGGCACTCCCCTTGCTGCCTCAGCTAGCATCGGAATCCTTGGGGTCGACATATCGAATAGTGTGCAGTTTTGTGGTCACTTGGAAGGGAAACCCTCTCAGAAATGAAAGGAGGCCTGTGCCCAGCTGTGGGACGTAAATAGACTGCAACTTTACTTACTACTTTGAAGGGAAGGCCGAATTGGCCTCTAAAAAGCTTGGCGTGCTCAGCAGAGCGGGACAGTATTTCATGCCGGCACATCGCTTGCAAATTTCCAAAGCGCAAGTTCGGCCTCACATGGAATACAGTTCTCATCTCTGGGCCGGGGCACCCCAGTGCCAGCTCATGGGCTGGGCTTGACCGAATCTAGCCCAGAGCGGTTCGAATCATCAACGACCGAGTTCTTTCTGATCGCCTCGATACACTGGCACTACGTAGGTATGTGTCATCCCTTTGCATATTCTATTGATTTTACCACGGGGAGTGCTCTGAGGAATTGTTCGGATTAATTCCAGCCGCCAAATTTCACGAACTCACATCGCGTCAAAATTCATGAAACCATCTTCACCATCTGGATGCTTGGCAGTCCATGACTGTATTTTTACTAGGAGTTTTCTTCCTCGTACAACTTCTCTGTGGAACTGTTTACCACCGACGATTTTCCGGACCGATACGACTTAGGGACCTTCAAGAAAAGAGCTTATACTTTTCTAAAAGGCCGGCAACGCATCTGCAATTCCCCTGGTGTTGCGGTTGTTCGTGGGCGGCGGTAGTCACTTACCATCAGGTGAGCCGCATGCTCGTTTACCCCCTTTCCATTCAAAAACGTACTTTTACGGATTCCATCGCGTTTAATTTACTTTTTTTATTAAATTCCCCACGTTTCGAGTGCTTTACAGCACCCATAGTCACGGGGGACTAAGTTGATTGACGTCCCGATGTCAGAGTTAACCCGGAGTACCATCAGCTTTTAAATTATTAGTTTTGGTCCGATCTACGCAGAACGAACTTACTGAGACTGGGTTTAGTTTTAATTTTATTAATTACAGGATTCCAAGCAGGTGGTAGTACCTAACCTCCCTTTCTATTGAAATAAGGACGTATTTAATTTGAATAGCCTTGCGTATTATCCTTGGCAGGAATCGATGTTCTTCCTCCTTGAAGGAAGTCCTCGAAGAGTAGAACCAGGTGTACCGAGCTTGGCCTCGTTTTGTTAGTTATTATAAAACCTGACTTGCGGACTTAACAGAGTGACCTGAAGGTGGACTTTGATGACTGATACTGGAACTGGAACTAGATGTGGCGAGTTTTGGCTAGTTAGTTTAGTTAGGAGTTTTTGTTAGTTATGAATAGACCTTACCTTTCGAGTTGATGGAGTGACTTGAAGGTGTACTTCGGCGACTGCTACTGAAACTGGGTTATTAAGATATTCTCATAGGCAATCCAGAGTCAATAAAATGGAAAAAAGCGAGTGCACCTACACTTGACGAATAGAACTACAATTTACACTTTTTTTTTTAATTTTTTCCCTATCACATGAACATTAAGAGTCGTGCACTTAGCTTGGCTTTTCCAAACCTTTTTTTAATTGAAGTTTAACATAAAATTAAGTAAGATTTTTGAAGATTATATATTAAGAAAAATTAAGACATAATAGTAATAAGGTTATATATTAGTGAAAACTTGTGTGCATTTAAACTACTTTAAAAAGCATACGTATAATTATGTTTTACGCAATTTTTTTTAATGCGCTTAAGGTATGCATAATTGGATTTACCAATAGTTTTTTACTTACTGTAACTTCTATTGAAGATTCATATTTTTTTGAATGTATATATACCTACATTCATTTGCTATGCCTTCATGATCTGGAAAAATAAATATTACGAAACTATATGTAGTTGTATACCACGCATTCGAACCAACGGCTTGCTTCGTCATTTGCAATGCGTACAGCAAAGGAGAAGAATAATTTTGTAAGAGTCTGTCTTTTTATCCGGTTACAAGGTGAGAGCTTTTGTATAGAATAAGGGTGACAAACGAGCATAAGTTAACTCCGCTTATTTATTACTTAACTACACAAGCAATTTCGTCTATATGATGGAGATATAACTTTCACGAGTTTAACAACTCTTTTTTATGGATCACAAATACTCATACGGTAATCAAACCTTCAGCCCACAGCACTGAGGCCAGACTCTTAACCACTCTGCTATCGAGCCGTCATATGTTGTGTTGCGTTTCATATTTTACAAATTTCTATCGATAAGCGTACAAAATATCTGGACCTGGCTCACGAGGTGACCGACATATGGGGCGGACTGCCGTCCGAAATTATTCCTGTAGTCGTTTCTGCGAACAGGTTAATCCCAGTCAGCCTCTCGGGTCATCTGAGGCGACTGGGACTCCGTGACGGACCGCTCCAAGCTCAAATGCAGAAGGCGGTGCTCCTCGATACCGCCCGCCCGTCGGCTTCTTTCCCTTTCCCCCTAACCCCCGGCCGTTTGGTCTCCCCTGCCGAAGGCTTCCATCTGGTTGGGTTTTTATTTATTTATGTATATTTAATGTATTTATTTTATTTTGTTGATATTTATGTATGTTTATGACTTTTATTTACAATTATATAATTAAACAGCACAACCAGATGAGAAAACTTTATAGAGAACCCAGACAATAATAATACTAATCGCATGATCATGCGCTCGAAATTATTTGATGATGCCGAACTCGAACCATTACGACGTGAGGGTATTCCCTCGTCGAATGAACCGGCTATAGCTGGGGATGCGGCTCCTCAGGCCACAGATCAGCAGCACATATAGAGGGCGCCATGGATCTTCCCTCTCTGGTTAATTCAAGCGATGATAAATTGGTCACCCAAGAACTAGAGCAGATGAGAAGAAGAGATAGAATCCGTAAAAGTAGTTTTATTGAATATTTAGTATTCGCGTAAATATAAGAAATCATAACTATTAAAATTAGGAAGGTGCAGTTTTAAATTAAATGTTATTTCTTTAAAATAAAATATCATTTCCTTTTGAATTATACAATACAATGTTCTTATATTAAATATAATTTAATATAAGATCAAAAAGAAATGACCTAAGGAAATGGTTCTTTCGATATATGAAACAGGGATTTTTATTCTCTGAGGAATTGTCTTTGTATATCTTGCATCCGATATAGAATTTCATATTCTACTTAATTTCACGTTTGTTTCTTCTCGTTTTTTTTTTTTAATTTTCTTTGATAATGATCATCGGCGACCACGAAAATGTCATAAATTCAAGCTATTTAAGCATTTATTCTCACCGTGTTAAGATTTCTCACTTACACAGTAATCAATATTAATGATGTGCTAGGATCAGGTACTTCAAGTGATCAGGTACTATCAATAGTTCATAGGTCCATGCTTCGCAAGCGGGGTAGCCATCGCAGTTTTTTTATTTATTTTATACATTTTTATTAGGAAGACAGCAGCGTCAGCATCCACCTCTTGGTTTCTTTCCCTCTGGCGCCTCTTACGATACCTACGGGACGATATGGGGTAGTGCATACACCATAAACCCACGGTACTTGTTGAAAACATTTAAAACAACTTATTTATTTTGAGAATGTTTTAGGTAGACTGGATAATTACTGTAATCCAAAAGTTATTAACAAAGCGAAGGCTTCGTGCTCTCACTTCGTTTGGGACTTGTAATGTAAAAGTTTCGAACTGACTTGAGAATCTTATATTATTTCTTCTGTTTTGTCTTGTTATATTAAGTAAACATATTTTATAAATTATTTTATGTTCGTAGGTTATTATTTTCATTTATTCTTTAGTTCTCTCCATTTATGGCGTTATTATGATAGGGGCTTTAACCTAAGTAGACATCATTTTCTTGGTTTTATGTACCAATTGTAGTATTATCTAGAGCATTATTATTATTACTTATATTAGAATGTATATTCACAAGTCCACTGCTGAACATAGGCCTATCCCAAGGAATGGTACAAAACACGCTCCTGAGCCATCTTCATCTAGTAAGGGGGTCGTCACTCTATCTAGTAAGGGGCCGCCTTAAGCTTCACTTACCGGTACGAAATTCACTTCAGCTTACTGATACGTTGGACTATGTTGGTTATTCTCTCTCCCGAACGGCTTCCTATCTTGTCGTGGCGGGGGGCTTAGTAGCCGTGGCTTGGTTGCCCATGGTGAACTAAGAGGAACCTATATGGTTGACCCAAGGCTTCGCGAGCCCAATTCGGATGTGTGTTTTTGGACTGCGAAAAGACGGGTGTCTTATCTCCCTATAATTGCAGCTGAGTTGGAGTCGCGAGGAAAGCAGAGCGCAGTTGGTATGATGATGCGCCACTCGCCATATCCTTCGCGACTCTAGGGGGGAAGACTCGCACCGTTGATGCGATAATGGTGGAGTCACAAAGGGAGAGGGGTGTCGGAATTGGGAGGCGTCGATCTCCTTAACGGAGGGTACCAGATCAGATTCGTTGCTGGGGTCAGGAAAGTTAGTGATTATGAGTGCTGGGCTTTTCCTGACCCCATGGCCTCTGCGTATCGGACTCGGGGGGCGCAAGTGGAGCTAGAGGCCGTGAATGTGAAAATGTGTCTTGTGTACCTGGTGAGCCTTACTCGGGAAGGAAAAAGAGGAGGAGAAGACCTACTCCAAGGAGAGGCTGTCATGGGAAGCGCTAGTTAAGGGCTAAAGAGAAGGGGCGACACGAAAGAAACTGGCAGTAGGAGTGTGTCTACAAGGGTTGCGCATTTTATACTTAGAATAAAAACAGTAATTTCGTTGAAGGTCATAGAGGTTAACGCACCAACCTCGGCACATCCCAATAAGGAGGTGAATAAAATATACAAACATATCTCTTTAGCCACGCATTTCTCCAAAACCAACAATATGGTGTCAAAACTTTAAACAAAACTACTACAAAATAGAATGTTAAACTCAAGGTAGGGACATTCAGAGTAGGGCAACGAAATTCACGAGGTCAACAGCTGGTCGAATTCATGGAAAAAATTGACCACAGTAAGTGTACCTGATCGATTCTTTTTTTTATAGGATAGGGTGCCAAACGAGCACACAGTCCACCTGATGGTACTTGGTACTTGGTAGCTGTGACCCACAGACATCTACATCTATCCTCAATAAAGAATCAAAATGCAGATGCGTTGTTACTCGTGAGGACTAAGATGGAATGCCTCTTTTCCAGTAAAAAAGTTCGCCGGTTCTCTTCACTCACCATACGAAACACAGCAGCGTTAAGCTACTATTTTACGCTGGAATTCTGTGAAAGCGTGATACTTCCCTGTTCGAGCAGACCCATTCGTGCTACAACTATACTACTAATATAGCTGCAGCATGGCTCCACCACGTATATTCCCGGCTATTCAACAAAAAAAAAGTTTGACTTCGTTATGACGACCAGACGGCACCTATTCAGTGATATCTTAATGATCGCGAAGGTGAAAACTGGTAGGGATTACCGAATGGAAGGAGGCGCACTAAACTTTAAAGGTAAGCGGGAGAGTTCACGTCTAATGAAGCTCCGTAAACGTTGCGTTCAAATCACAAAATCGTTTTCAGTACCTAGAATACTGAAATTTAGTGAGCGATATGAATTCCAAGTTCGTGGAAATTACGGTTGGAGCCAACTGTCTGAATTAAAGAGTGCATTTGTGAAGGCTGTAATGAATTTAAATTAAACAGCTACGCATATTATTTATTAAAACTAATTAGATCTTATCAGAATTTAACTTGATGTCTGTGCTTAAGTAACGAGCAAGTATATTTTTTATATAGGAGACGGGGCAAACGAGCATGCGGCTCATCTGAGAGTAAGTGACTACCACCGCCCATGAACAGCTGAAACACCAGGGAGGGAATCGTAGATGCGTTGCCGGCCTTTTAAAAAGGAGTACGCTCTTTTTTTGAAGGTCTCTAAGTCGTATCGGTCGGGAAAAATCGCTGATGGTAATCGATTCCACAAGGAAGTCGTGCGAGGAAGATAACATCTTCTAAATCGCACAGTGGTGGACGCCAATCATCCAGATGATGTGGATGGTATCAGGAGTTCTGCCGCGATGTGCGTTCGTGAAATTTGGGGGCTGGGATTAATCTGAACAATTCCTCAGAGCACTCCCCGTGGTAGATGTGAAAGAAAATGCAAAGGGATTTAACATCTCTTCGCAGTGCCAATGAATCGAGCCGATCGGGAAGTACTCGGTCGTCGACGATTCGAGCCGCTCTGCGCTGGATGCGGTCAAGTAGAAGGAGCTGGTACTGGGGAGCCCCTGCCCAGAGATGGGAACAGTATTCCATGTGAGGCCGAACCTGCGCCTTGTAAAGTCGCAGGCGGTGTGCTGGCATGAAATACTGTCCCGCTCTGCTGAGCACGCCAAGCTTTTAAGAGGCCAATTTGGCCTCCTCTTCCAAGTGAACACGAAACTGCACGTCACTCGATATGTAAACTCCGAGAATTCCGATACTGGCTGAGGCAAGAAGGGGAGTGCCTTGAAACTGAGGAGATACGACAAATGGGTTCTTTTTAGCGGTAAATGCGCAAACTTATATCTTCTGAGGATTATACAGGACTAGATTTAGTCGCCCCCAATCTGAGACTTTGTTCAGCAAAGCCTCGACTTCAGACACAAGTTTGTTCCGGTACTCGGCGACGTTTTCCCGAGAAATATTGGCACGGCCGGTGTATAGAGCATCACCAGTGCTATCATCCGCATAGCAATGAATGTTACCAGTTAGCAACATGTCATAGATATGCAGAAGAAACAGCGTTGGTGATAGCACACAGCCTTGTGGAACACCAGCGTTAATAAGCTTGTAGTCGGAGCAAGCACCGTCTACAACGACCTTGATGCTCCGATCTGCAAGGAAGCTGGTGATCCAATCGCACAATTTCTCGGGAAGCCCATAGGAAGGGAGCTTCGAAAGAAGCGCTTTGTACCAAACCCGATCGAAGGCCTTCGCAATGTCCAAACTAACGGCCAACGCCTCCCCCTTGGACTCTACTGCCTCTGCCCATCTATGGGTCGGGTAGACCAGAAGATCAGCAGCTGATCTACCGCGAAGAAAACCGTATTGGCGGTCATTAATCAGCTGGTGATCCTCAAGGTACCGCATGAGCTGGCAATTAATAATTAATTCCATTATTTTGGAGAACAAGGAGGTGATCGCGATAGGCCTATAGTTGGACGGGTCTGAGCGGTCGCTTTTTTTAGGGATCGGGTGGACAAAAGCTGTCTTCCATGTATTTGGGACTACGCCTTTGAAGTAGGAGTACCGGAAAAGACGCGTTAGGACCGGTGCCAACTCCGGAGCACACCTCCTAAGCACAATTGGGGGGATTCCGTCAGGCCCACTCGACTTCTGGATGTCCAGGGAGTGCTCCAATTTGTACCCCGGGTAGGAGAGATACGAAATATCAGCTGGAGAGGAAACCTGCGTCTCGGTCAGAAAGAGCAAGGCCGGCTTCGCCGTCTCGAGATGGTAGTGGATGGCGTTTAGGTTCGAGAGAAGTCCCCTGATATTGCAGAAATTCACGGATAGCGTGGCAGGGGTCGCCTTGGTCTTGTTGCTCAGTTTTCCCCGAGTTCGTGGTACCAACTCGGCTCGAGCCGGCCCAAACGTGCAACAACAAAAACTGCTGCGTGGCTCTACCACCTTTAAATATATACAGATATATCAATACACTTTAAATATATACGGATTCAACTCGGCTGGGCAGCGTTCGGGAAGCTACGACACATCTTCTCGTCAGACATACCTCAAAACCTGAAAACGAAATTGTACAACCAGTGCGTGTTGCCAGTAATGACTTATGGAACTGAGACGTGGTCCTTCACTGCTGGCCGTATGAGGAAGCTCAAGGTCGCTCAGCGAGCTATGGAGAGGGCTATGCTCGGAGTTTCTCTGCGTGATAAACTTAGGAATGAGGATATCCGCAGTAGAACCAGAGTAACCGACATAGCCCAACGGATTAGTAAGCTGAAGTGGCAGTGGGCCGGCCATATAGCTCGAAGAACCGACAACCGATGGGGAAGAAAGGTTCTCGAGTGGCAGCCTCGTACCGGTAGGCGAAGTGTAGGGCGTCCCCCCACGAGATGGAGTGACGACCTGGTAAGACATGCAGGAAGTCGATGGATGCAGGTGGCTCAGGACCGTGCTTTGTGCTCACCCATAGTCACGGGGGACTAAGTTGATTGACGTCCCGATGTCAGAGTTAACCCGGAGTACCATCAGCTTTTAAATTATTAGTTTTGGTCCGATCTACGCAGAACGAACTTACTGAGACTGGGTTTAGTTTTAATTTTATTAATTACAGGATTCCAAGCAGGTGGTAGTACCTAACCTCCCTTTCTATTGAAATAAGGACGTATTTAATTTGAATAGCCTTGCGTATTATCCTTGGCAGGAATCGATGTTCTTCCTCCTTGAAGGAAGTCCTCGAAGAGTAGAACCAGGTGTACCGAGCTTGGCCTCGTTTTGTTAGTTATTATAAAACCTGACTTGCGGACTTAACAGAGTGACCTGAAGGTGGACTTTGATGACTGATACTGGAACTGGAACTAGATGTGGCGAGTTTTGGCTAGTTAGTTTAGTTAGGAGTTTTTGTTAGTTATGAATAGACCTTACCTTTCGAGTTGATGGAGTGACTTGAAGGTGTACTTCGGCGACTGCTACTGAAACTGGGTTATTAAGATATTCTCATAGGCAATCCAGAGTCAATAAAATGGAAAAAAGCGAGTGCACCTACACTTGACGAATAGAACTACAATTTACACTTTTTTTTTTAATTTTTTCCCTATCACATGAACATTAAGAGTCGTGCACTTAGCTTGGCTTTTCCAAACCTTTTTTTAATTGAAGTTTAACATAAAATTAAGTAAGATTTTTGAAGATTATATATTAAGAAAAATTAAGACATAATAGTAATAAGGTTATATATTAGTGAAAACTTGTGTGCATTTAAACTACTTTAAAAAGCATACGTATAATTATGTTTTACGCAATTTTTTTTAATGCGCTTAAGGTATGCATAATTGGATTTACCAATAGTTTTTTACTTACTGTAACTTCTATTGAAGATTCATATTTTTTTGAATGTATATATACCTACATTCATTTGCTATGCCTTCATGATCTGGAAAAATAAATATTACGAAACTATATGTAGTTGTATACCACGCATTCGAACCAACGGCTTGCTTCGTCATTTGCAATGCGTACAGCAAAGGAGAAGAATAATTTTGTAAGAGTCTGTCTTTTTATCCGGTTACAAGGTGAGAGCTTTTGTATAGAATAAGGGTGACAAACGAGCATAAGTTAACTCCGCTTATTTATTACTTAACTACACAAGCAATTTCGTCTATATGATGGAGATATAACTTTCACGAGTTTAACAACTCTTTTTTATGGATCACAAATACTCATACGGTAATCAAACCTTCAGCCCACAGCACTGAGGCCAGACTCTTAACCACTCTGCTATCGAGCCGTCATATGTTGTGTTGCGTTTCATATTTTACAAATTTCTATCGATAAGCGTACAAAATATCTGGACCTGGCTCACGAGGTGACCGACATATGGGGCGGACTGCCGTCCGAAATTATTCCTGTAGTCGTTTCTGCGAACAGGTTAATCCCAGTCAGCCTCTCGGGTCATCTGAGGCGACTGGGACTCCGTGACGGACCGCTCCAAGCTCAAATGCAGAAGGCGGTGCTCCTCGATACCGCCCGCCCGTCGGCTTCTTTCCCTTTCCCCCTAACCCCCGGCCGTTTGGTCTCCCCTGCCGAAGGCTTCCATCTGGTTGGGTTTTTATTTATTTATGTATATTTAATGTATTTATTTTATTTTGTTGATATTTATGTATGTTTATGACTTTTATTTACAATTATATAATTAAACAGCACAACCAGATGAGAAAACTTTATAGAGAACCCAGACAATAATAATACTAATCGCATGATCATGCGCTCGAAATTATTTGATGATGCCGAACTCGAACCATTACGACGTGAGGGTATTCCCTCGTCGAATGAACCGGCTATAGCTGGGGATGCGGCTCCTCAGGCCACAGATCAGCAGCACATATAGAGGGCGCCATGGATCTTCCCTCTCTGGTTAATTCAAGCGATGATAAATTGGTCACCCAAGAACTAGAGCAGATGAGAAGAAGAGATAGAATCCGTAAAAGTAGTTTTATTGAATATTTAGTATTCGCGTAAATATAAGAAATCATAACTATTAAAATTAGGAAGGTGCAGTTTTAAATTAAATGTTATTTCTTTAAAATAAAATATCATTTCCTTTTGAATTATACAATACAATGTTCTTATATTAAATATAATTTAATATAAGATCAAAAAGAAATGACCTAAGGAAATGGTTCTTTCGATATATGAAACAGGGATTTTTATTCTCTGAGGAATTGTCTTTGTATATCTTGCATCCGATATAGAATTTCATATTCTACTTAATTTCACGTTTGTTTCTTCTCGTTTTTTTTTTTTAATTTTCTTTGATAATGATCATCGGCGACCACGAAAATGTCATAAATTCAAGCTATTTAAGCATTTATTCTCACCGTGTTAAGATTTCTCACTTACACAGTAATCAATATTAATGATGTGCTAGGATCAGGTACTTCAAGTGATCAGGTACTATCAATAGTTCATAGGTCCATGCTTCGCAAGCGGGGTAGCCATCGCAGTTTTTTTATTTATTTTATACATTTTTATTAGGAAGACAGCAGCGTCAGCATCCACCTCTTGGTTTCTTTCCCTCTGGCGCCTCTTACGATACCTACGGGACGATATGGGGTAGTGCATACACCATAAACCCACGGTACTTGTTGAAAACATTTAAAACAACTTATTTATTTTGAGAATGTTTTAGGTAGACTGGATAATTACTGTAATCCAAAAGTTATTAACAAAGCGAAGGCTTCGTGCTCTCACTTCGTTTGGGACTTGTAATGTAAAAGTTTCGAACTGACTTGAGAATCTTATATTATTTCTTCTGTTTTGTCTTGTTATATTAAGTAAACATATTTTATAAATTATTTTATGTTCGTAGGTTATTATTTTCATTTATTCTTTAGTTCTCTCCATTTATGGCGTTATTATGATAGGGGCTTTAACCTAAGTAGACATCATTTTCTTGGTTTTATGTACCAATTGTAGTATTATCTAGAGCATTATTATTATTACTTATATTAGAATGTATATTCACAAGTCCACTGCTGAACATAGGCCTATCCCAAGGAATGGTACAAAACACGCTCCTGAGCCATCTTCATCTAGTAAGGGGGTCGTCACTCTATCTAGTAAGGGGCCGCCTTAAGCTTCACTTACCGGTACGAAATTCACTTCAGCTTACTGATACGTTGGACTATGTTGGTTATTCTCTCTCCCGAACGGCTTCCTATCTTGTCGTGGCGGGGGGCTTAGTAGCCGTGGCTTGGTTGCCCATGGTGAACTAAGAGGAACCTATATGGTTGACCCAAGGCTTCGCGAGCCCAATTCGGATGTGTGTTTTTGGACTGCGAAAAGACGGGTGTCTTATCTCCCTATAATTGCAGCTGAGTTGGAGTCGCGAGGAAAGCAGAGCGCAGTTGGTATGATGATGCGCCACTCGCCATATCCTTCGCGACTCTAGGGGGGAAGACTCGCACCGTTGATGCGATAATGGTGGAGTCACAAAGGGAGAGGGGTGTCGGAATTGGGAGGCGTCGATCTCCTTAACGGAGGGTACCAGATCAGATTCGTTGCTGGGGTCAGGAAAGTTAGTGATTATGAGTGCTGGGCTTTTCCTGACCCCATGGCCTCTGCGTATCGGACTCGGGGGGCGCAAGTGGAGCTAGAGGCCGTGAATGTGAAAATGTGTCTTGTGTACCTGGTGAGCCTTACTCGGGAAGGAAAAAGAGGAGGAGAAGACCTACTCCAAGGAGAGGCTGTCATGGGAAGCGCTAGTTAAGGGCTAAAGAGAAGGGGCGACACGAAAGAAACTGGCAGTAGGAGTGTGTCTACAAGGGTTGCGCATTTTATACTTAGAATAAAAACAGTAATTTCGTTGAAGGTCATAGAGGTTAACGCACCAACCTCGGCACATCCCAATAAGGAGGTGAATAAAATATACAAACATATCTCTTTAGCCACGCATTTCTCCAAAACCAACAATATGGTGTCAAAACTTTAAACAAAACTACTACAAAATAGAATGTTAAACTCAAGGTAGGGACATTCAGAGTAGGGCAACGAAATTCACGAGGTCAACAGCTGGTCGAATTCATGGAAAAAATTGACCACAGTAAGTGTACCTGATCGATTCTTTTTTTTATAGGATAGGGTGCCAAACGAGCACACAGTCCACCTGATGGTACTTGGTACTTGGTAGCTGTGACCCACAGACATCTACATCTATCCTCAATAAAGAATCAAAATGCAGATGCGTTGTTACTCGTGAGGACTAAGATGGAATGCCTCTTTTCCAGTAAAAAAGTTCGCCGGTTCTCTTCACTCACCATACGAAACACAGCAGCGTTAAGCTACTATTTTACGCTGGAATTCTGTGAAAGCGTGATACTTCCCTGTTCGAGCAGACCCATTCGTGCTACAACTATACTACTAATATAGCTGCAGCATGGCTCCACCACGTATATTCCCGGCTATTCAACAAAAAAAAAGTTTGACTTCGTTATGACGACCAGACGGCACCTATTCAGTGATATCTTAATGATCGCGAAGGTGAAAACTGGTAGGGATTACCGAATGGAAGGAGGCGCACTAAACTTTAAAGGTAAGCGGGAGAGTTCACGTCTAATGAAGCTCCGTAAACGTTGCGTTCAAATCACAAAATCGTTTTCAGTACCTAGAATACTGAAATTTAGTGAGCGATATGAATTCCAAGTTCGTGGAAATTACGGTTGGAGCCAACTGTCTGAATTAAAGAGTGCATTTGTGAAGGCTGTAATGAATTTAAATTAAACAGCTACGCATATTATTTATTAAAACTAATTAGATCTTATCAGAATTTAACTTGATGTCTGTGCTTAAGTAACGAGCAAGTATATTTTTTATATAGGAGACGGGGCAAACGAGCATGCGGCTCATCTGAGAGTAAGTGACTACCACCGCCCATGAACAGCTGAAACACCAGGGAGGGAATCGTAGATGCGTTGCCGGCCTTTTAAAAAGGAGTACGCTCTTTTTTTGAAGGTCTCTAAGTCGTATCGGTCGGGAAAAATCGCTGATGGTAATCGATTCCACAAGGAAGTCGTGCGAGGAAGATAACATCTTCTAAATCGCACAGTGGTGGACGCCAATCATCCAGATGATGTGGATGGTATCAGGAGTTCTGCCGCGATGTGCGTTCGTGAAATTTGGGGGCTGGGATTAATCTGAACAATTCCTCAGAGCACTCCCCGTGGTAGATGTGAAAGAAAATGCAAAGGGATTTAACATCTCTTCGCAGTGCCAATGAATCGAGCCGATCGGGAAGTACTCGGTCGTCGACGATTCGAGCCGCTCTGCGCTGGATGCGGTCAAGTAGAAGGAGCTGGTACTGGGGAGCCCCTGCCCAGAGATGGGAACAGTATTCCATGTGAGGCCGAACCTGCGCCTTGTAAAGTCGCAGGCGGTGTGCTGGCATGAAATACTGTCCCGCTCTGCTGAGCACGCCAAGCTTTTAAGAGGCCAATTTGGCCTCCTCTTCCAAGTGAACACGAAACTGCACGTCACTCGATATGTAAACTCCGAGAATTCCGATACTGGCTGAGGCAAGAAGGGGAGTGCCTTGAAACTGAGGAGATACGACAAATGGGTTCTTTTTAGCGGTAAATGCGCAAACTTATATCTTCTGAGGATTATACAGGACTAGATTTAGTCGCCCCCAATCTGAGACTTTGTTCAGCAAAGCCTCGACTTCAGACACAAGTTTGTTCCGGTACTCGGCGACGTTTTCCCGAGAAATATTGGCACGGCCGGTGTATAGAGCATCACCAGTGCTATCATCCGCATAGCAATGAATGTTACCAGTTAGCAACATGTCATAGATATGCAGAAGAAACAGCGTTGGTGATAGCACACAGCCTTGTGGAACACCAGCGTTAATAAGCTTGTAGTCGGAGCAAGCACCGTCTACAACGACCTTGATGCTCCGATCTGCAAGGAAGCTGGTGATCCAATCGCACAATTTCTCGGGAAGCCCATAGGAAGGGAGCTTCGAAAGAAGCGCTTTGTACCAAACCCGATCGAAGGCCTTCGCAATGTCCAAACTAACGGCCAACGCCTCCCCCTTGGACTCTACTGCCTCTGCCCATCTATGGGTCGGGTAGACCAGAAGATCAGCAGCTGATCTACCGCGAAGAAAACCGTATTGGCGGTCATTAATCAGCTGGTGATCCTCAAGGTACCGCATGAGCTGGCAATTAATAATTAATTCCATTATTTTGGAGAACAAGGAGGTGATCGCGATAGGCCTATAGTTGGACGGGTCTGAGCGGTCGCTTTTTTTAGGGATCGGGTGGACAAAAGCTGTCTTCCATGTATTTGGGACTACGCCTTTGAAGTAGGAGTACCGGAAAAGACGCGTTAGGACCGGTGCCAACTCCGGAGCACACCTCCTAAGCACAATTGGGGGGATTCCGTCAGGCCCACTCGACTTCTGGATGTCCAGGGAGTGCTCCAATTTGTACCCCGGGTAGGAGAGATACGAAATATCAGCTGGAGAGGAAACCTGCGTCTCGGTCAGAAAGAGCAAGGCCGGCTTCGCCGTCTCGAGATGGTAGTGGATGGCGTTTAGGTTCGAGAGAAGTCCCCTGATATTGCAGAAATTCACGGATAGCGTGGCAGGGGTCGCCTTGGTCTTGTTGCTCAGTTTTCCCCGAGTTCGTGGTACCAACTCGGCTCGAGCCGGCCCAAACGTGCAACAACAAAAACTGCTGCGTGGCTCTACCACCTTTAAATATATACAGATATATCAATACACTTTAAATATATACGGATTCAACTCGGCTGGGCAGCGTTCGGGAAGCTACGACACATCTTCTCGTCAGACATACCTCAAAACCTGAAAACGAAATTGTACAACCAGTGCGTGTTGCCAGTAATGACTTATGGAACTGAGACGTGGTCCTTCACTGCTGGCCGTATGAGGAAGCTCAAGGTCGCTCAGCGAGCTATGGAGAGGGCTATGCTCGGAGTTTCTCTGCGTGATAAACTTAGGAATGAGGATATCCGCAGTAGAACCAGAGTAACCGACATAGCCCAACGGATTAGTAAGCTGAAGTGGCAGTGGGCCGGCCATATAGCTCGAAGAACCGACAACCGATGGGGAAGAAAGGTTCTCGAGTGGCAGCCTCGTACCGGTAGGCGAAGTGTAGGGCGTCCCCCCACGAGATGGAGTGACGACCTGGTAAGACATGCAGGAAGTCGATGGATGCAGGTGGCTCAGGACCGTGCTTTGTGGCATTCTTTGGGGGAGGCCTATGTTCAGCAGTGGACTTGTGAAGGGCTGTAGTGAGTGTGTGATATCAATACATACATAGCATCACGTTTGTAAACCTGAGTGCAAAGTACATCAAGCTACTCAAATCGCAGTCAAAATATATGGAATTAGATTAAAAATTGTGAAAGAAGAAATAGGTGGCCAAACTATCGCCTACACAATCACAAACTACCATTAGTCACTGTTTACGACATAGGCAAGGCAAGTAGCAGAGTTGCTACATTCTTTAATTATTTATTTATAATTTGAACACTATAACAAATAGCAATTACCGACAGTAAATATTCTCTAAAAAGATAATAGAAAGCAAGTACCCAAAATGTTTATAAAGCGAAGTACGAGCGTGCAGATCGACGGGCAAAATTTAGTATCAAACATAATAAAAAATAGATGTGAATAAAAATTGCTAAATCCAAGTGGGCATGCCCTAAGCGCATTAAAAAATTACGTATAACATAATTATACGGAATTTTTTAAAGTAGTTTAAATACATTTTGACAGCACTATGGGCTCCAACACCCTCGAAAACCATGAAAATGACACCCATGATGAAAAAGTTGATACCTAATTCAGCTGCCACCTTGGATTTACATTTCGACAGCACAATCGGCTTCAACACCCTCGAAACCCATGAAAATGACACTCATGATGAAAAAATTGATATCTATTGCAGCCGACACCTTCGATTTACATTTGGATAGCACTATCGGCTTTAACACCCGTGAAAACCATAAGAATGACACCCAAGATGAAAAACTTGATATCTATTGCAGCCGCCACCTTGGAGTTACATTTCGACAACCCTATCGGCTTCAACACCCTCGAAAACCAATCAAGTATTTAAGATATTTGGTTAATCGAATATTGTGTATTTGTACAGCGATCTTTTTGAGCTGCTGCAAACAACCGAAACAATGTCCACTCACGACGCCGACTAACACCGAACTAACTGAGTGACGCAGTGTCTATTTAGTAATAATTTATTCATACAAGGTTGCTGAATACACCGAAAATTTCGCCATTTCGCAGCAGAAAAAAATTTATTATAACTAAACTAAACAAAATTAAACTGCCATTTACATTCAATGGCTTCCCCCATGATAGATGAAGAGTTTTAAAAATATATTGAGTTGAACAATTGATATTTTCAAAAATTATCGTGTTTACAAGCCTTGCGAACTTGATAAATCCACACCATAAGCCACTAAAACCCCTTTTTTATTTAAAAATAGCAATTAATCGATTTAAAAAAAATATTAATAAGTTCAACAATCATTTATCTTTCTGACAATGTGCTTTTTATATCACTTGTATGTACAATATGATTGCTAGATACGATTTCATGCGACAAAACGTTGAAATCTTAATTTTTAGGCCCTAGTAGAACATACCGACGCGCTTAGGCGCTTACGGCATGCAAAATATTGTTAATGTTCTCTCGTTAAGTTAAAATGAACTTTATATAAGTTATGAACACGCTTGTTAACTCTGCTTATTAAAATTGTTTGAAATTTACAAGTATTTATACATGTTTCTGCATTATTTTAAGGATTTACGACAAAATGAGTATCATGATTAACAATATTTTGATCCCAAGGCGACTTCATTGTTGAAGTGTCGCCAACTGGCTACTCCAACGAGAAGAGTACTTTCTAGGGGTGGTGGGAACTTAGAGAAAATCCCCGGCGTAGGTACGGACACTTAATGAGACAAGATAATGATATCACAAAGAAAATGACAAACACAAAAAGGAAAAGTGGCCTTGAACGACCAGCATTAACCTGGAAGTAAAAATTAAAAAATGACTTCATTATATATATTAACCTGTTTAAAGAGACATCCCATATCATCCCTTGGATGCCGGATATAGACAGCTACATCTACTTGATAATAACTAAAATAATAAAAAACTGTAGCTGCCAACCTGCCAGCCAAGCGTGACAACTCTCGCTAAAATCCTTCCAATGGGAATCCTTAGATTTTTTGGGGGAAGGCCTTTGTTCAGCAGCGGATTTATTATGTGCTTTATTGATAATGAGACAATTCATAATCGTATGACTCACATCACATCCGAAGCCTAAGATGGAGTGCCTCGTTACCAGTAAAAATTTCAATCAAACTTCTCGTTACAAACCATACAATACACAAAACAATTATACCGCTATTTTACTCCGGTTTTCTGGTTATATTTTTATATCATAGTTACAAACTAACATCGCTAAATTAAATTAATTTCCATTAGTAGAAAAAACAGCGTTACAGTCTTAAATAGACTATGCCCTTATTTATTATTTTTAGATCAAACAGACCAATAAAAGAAGCTTATTGGAATCTTAGCGCGCTATAAACTCTCGTACTTCGAGACGTATTTTTTATGATTATTATGTCTTTAAAAAGGCATCCTCTCCAAAGTTATCCTATTTTGCCGAGGTATTCGCTGGTAAATGCAGTCTCTCATTGCTTTTTCTCAATTTAAAAAGTAATCTGGTGCTTTTCTTGCGTTATCTTGATGGTTTTTACCGAGGTTACATGAAATAATTTTATTACACACTTTAACTTCTTTTGAGAATTCATTATTATTTTTGAATCAGGTTTATAAAATATCACATAACGTGGGAGATTTTCCAAACGAATAACTTTAAAATTTTGTGGTTTCGATTTGTCTTAACGCTTAGGAACAATCAATTTAACTATATGTTATGTATAACACGCATTCAAACCAAATAGTTTGCTTCGATATTCGCAATGCGTACAGCAAAGAAATGGAGTGATTTCTTAGCATCTGTTTTTATCCGGTTACAAGGTGAGTGTTTTTTTTATAGAATAGAGGGTAAAACGAGTACACAATCTATCTGATTGTAAGATGCTGTGGCTCATATACATCTACATCTATTATCGATAAATCATCAAAATGTTGTCACCCCTGAGGACCAAGACGTAAACGCCTTGTTTCTAGTAAAATAGAATCTCCGGTTCCCTATACTCGCCAACCGAAACACAACAGCATTATGCTGCTATTTTACGCTTGTATTCTGTAAGCTGTGTGTAGTAGTTATAACCTTATGTTAAGCAAAGTAAATGCGCCTTACCGAATTCGGCTACATTCCCACTTACCATCAGGTAAGTTATTCTTTCAAGCACTGGCTTAGATTAAGTAAAGGAAAGCTTCTTTAATAGGACACTGCAAAAATATAATTAAAAGTATATTTGAAATTTTTTTCTTTGCATACGATAACGTTGTTTTATAATACCCTATGATGACTACCACATACAGTTAAACAATAGTCGTGAGTGTTTGGCGATTAAAACAATTGAAAAAAATTTTGGAAACTCCAAAAGTGGACATTTCGATCCCTCGCATTAACAAAAACAATATCTGTATGATCTTAACTTGCATTTTTATTTTTGTTATGGGTCGTGTTTGTTATGGTGTGTGTTATGGTTTGCACAGGGGCAAAAGTAAAAAATGACTTTCAATAAAAATTAATTGTAATCTATATTGAACTAAAAAAAAAAAAACATTTTATTCTCAAAATTCTCAAAATCTCATAAGTAATATAGATTTAATTAATGAATTTTAATAACCTTCATTAAAAGGATAAGTGGCAACTTTTAAGACTGAGTTAGTTACGTTGATTATTAATAGAAATAATAAAAAAAATACTTAAACATCCTTAGTGACAAGACGTAAAAGAGCACAATGCTATCGCGTTCCTATCGCAACTAATACATAATATACCTATATATAATAACTATTATTACATACAATTGGAAAATTAAAAACACGTGTAAATTAATACCGCTGCCAGGAAAAATGTAGCCGTAACAATAAACAAAATTACCTCTATATTTGTCAGTATTCGGTCTTTAACAAGTAGTCATGTTTCCATTTGTTTACATTTAAGGTTTCGTTGTTTATTTTCATGGCTACTTGTGATTGATGATGCTAGCTAACCGCCGACGTGTCCATTAATCAATCTAAATTCAACAAATATCAATAATATTAGTTTTAGAATTCACTATATCTTTTCTTATTATGATAACGGACATGAAGTTTGGGAACTTTTGGTGAATGGGAAGACCGTACTGAAAGACCGTAGTGGTTGCATTGTTTAATTTATATTCGTGACAGAGCCATAATATGGTTGTAGCACGAATGAGTCTGCTTGACCGGGGAAGTTCCATGTTCTCACAGAATGCCAGTGTGAAATAGCAATATGATGATGTTGTATTTCGTATGATAAGTGTAGAAAATCGGACCATTTTTACTGGATACGAAGCATGCTACGAGTATCTTAGCCCTCAGGGCTAGCAATGCAACTACATTTTGATTCTCAAGCAAGGATTAATGAAGATATCTATGTGGTCTGTGTGCTATTTTGTCGCCGTTGTTCTGTAAAAAAAATCAAATAAGTGTTTTTTTTTTAATTTTTTATCTTTATAACGTAAATTCTAAAAGCTACCAGTATGCTATACTAAAAATAACCACACAGATGGTAGATTATGTGCTTATTTACTGTGAGTGACAAACGAAAACAGTCTACCTGATGATGAATTTATATAATATTAGCTGGCCAGGCAGACGATGTTTTGCCCTTTTCGACGACCCTTCATATAAAAAAATCCTTAAATTCGTAATAAAAAAATATTGAGTGTCACTTACAGGATAAAACCTATCCTATCTCTCAAGTTGGACCAAACTGCACAGAGTGTGCAAATTTCATTGAAATCAGTTCAGTAGTTCATCGCGGACAAACAATGTGACACCTAATTTTTATATTAATAATATAATCGTTAACTTTTGTAGGCAGATTGTCAATTGCAAATACCCATTCGGTCTGGGTTTTTTATACCTTTTTTTTTTTTTACATGGGGAAATGCCTACGCATACCCGCCTCGCGGGGGCAAGGACGGGTTATGTCGGACTCGCACCGACTAAAACCCCATGGTGTTCCACCCTCGTCGCATATTGGCAGGGCCACGGGAACGCTTTCGCACACTTCCGCGGCCCCACCTGCGCTGGCCACTCCTTGGCGGCCCCTCCTCGGGACAGGACTACTCCTCCCCATCTCCTTCTCAGGTAAGACGCACCAGAACACATGGCGCGCCCTCCTCCTCGGCCCCCAATTTCCAATGCGCAACAGACGCCCCCGAGTCCGATGCGCGAAGGCCATGGGGCCAGGAAAAACTAGCACTCAGAAGCACCGGCCTTCCTGGACCCAGCGGCGGATCTGGTCTATGGCTCCGCCGCCAACCAAGATTCGGCTGCGGAGGGTAGGGAGAGCGGCGCCTCGCAATACCGACACTCCTCTCCCCCCGCAGCCCCACCACCACCGCATCATTAACGGTGCGGCCCCGTCAGAGTCGCGGAGGATAGGGCGAGTGGCGCATCGTCATACCAACACTCCTCTTCCTCCGCGACTCCACTTCGGCTGCAGCGGTAGAGGGTGCGGACTCCCCTCTCACCGCAGCCCCCCGACACACATCTGAAGTGGGCTCGCCAAGCCCACTCGGAGTGGCCACCTCGGGCCGGCCCTACACCACGGGCCAGCCAAGGGGTTCCTCTTTGTTCACCGTGGGTGACCAAGCCACGGCTACTATGCCCCACCGCCACGACAAGGCGGGAACCCATTCTTTAAACCTCTATACCTATATCATTTTTTATACCTAGCTTACACTAAATATTCTCACTGCCATCTATGAAAGATTTTAGTTGTATTTTCCATAGTTACCTCTTATAAAAGGAAACGGATTTTTTCCCTTTTTTTTCTATAGTAGCGACACACGGCCTACTTTATTTCATAGTGTAGGTCCCTACTTTATTTCAGTCCCTTCAAATTAACCAGTAGGTACCCTGTTTGATTATTTACAACTGACTTTTATAAACCTCGGCAAATGCATTGCGTCATCACTATATCTTTGGTACCATAAGGCCTAGAGACTAGAAACTTGGTAGGAATATTTCTTTTGCCGAATAAAAGTCAGCTAAGAAAGACTTTTACTAAACTCCACCCGCAAAAGAGCTTGCGGAGGCATAAAGAGAGCGGAGGCATAACTTATTAAAAATAAAATCACATTTTTTACTGACTCATCACGATATCTCTGGAACCACAAGGCCTAGAGACTTGAAATTAATTTGGTAGGAATATTTTACGAAATTCCACCCTCCAGGGGATTAGCCTTAATTAAAAAAAAACATTTTCATACTATATAGCTCTTATAGGTATGAAACTTGGCCATAATATTCTTTTTGTATGTGTTTGAATGGGTCCTTAAATGGTTTGGATTCACGAATAGAGCCGGTAGATGGCACTGTTGTCGATATAAAAAAATCACCTGTGCGAAGCCGAGGCTGATCGAATGTAGGATATTTATGCATAAATAATTAATCAATATTGGTCGCGGGACATTCTCACTTATCCTATAATATTATATTCTAAATATGTTTATATTTATATTATACTAGCTGTGACCTGCTACTTCGCTCGTCCGCGACTTCGCGTGGAATTTACTATGATTTCATTGACATAAATTTTTTTGCGCGGTACCCTAATTTTGTTTTTGAGTAATGCTACCATCGTATAAATATTGACAAATATTGACATCAATATTTATACGATACTAACGTCACTCAACTGTTTTGCCTTCCCCCCAGTAACACTTAAACTTTATGGTATGGTATTAAATATCAAATCGACTCTTAAGTATTGTTACGAGCTTGGGGTTCGAGATAATTAAAAACTGCCGAGTCATCATCATCATCATTACAGCCCTTCACAAGTCCACTGCTGAACATAGGCCTCCCCCAAAGAATGCCACAAAACACGGTCCTGAGCCACCTGCATCCATCGACTTCCAGCATATCTTACCAGGTCGTCACTTCATCTAGTGGGGGGACGCCCTACACTTCGCCTGCCGGTACGAGGCTGCTACTCGAGAACCTTTCTTCCCCATCGGTTGTCGGTTCTTCGAGCTATATGGCCAGGTCATTGCCACTTCAGCTTACTAATCCGTTAGGCTATGTCGGTCAATCTGGTTCTACTGCGGATATCCTCATTTCTGAGTTTATCACGCAGAGAAACTCCGAGCATAGCCCTCTCCATAGCTCGCTGAGCGACATTGAGCTTCCTCATCCGGCCAGCAGTGAAGGACCACGTCTCAGTTCTGTATGACATCACTGGCAACACGCACTGGGTGTACAGTCTCGTTTTCAAGTTTTGAGGTATACCTGTCGAGAAGATGTGCCGTAAATTCCAGAACGCTGCCCAACCGAGTTAAATCCGTCGATTGACCTCTCGGTCGAAGTTGGACTTACCTAGTCGGACTATTTGTCCCAGGTAAACATACTCGTCAACAACTTCGAGCTTAGTGTTCCCCAACTACCGGCATAGGTGTGACATGGACATTAAACATGATCTTTGTTTTGTCCATGTTCATCTTAAGACCTATCCGTTGGGAAACACTATTGAGTTCATTGAGCATAGTGCTTAGGTCCTCCAGCGATTCTGCCATAAGGACTATATCGTCAGCAAATCGAAGGTGAGTGATGTACTCACCATTGATGTTGATACCCTATCATTTCCAGTCCAGAAGCTTGAAAACATCTTCCAATGCAGCGGTAAAGAGTTTCGGGGATATGACGTCACCCTGTCTTACAACTCTATGCAATTGGATAGGCTTCTTACTCTGGTTCTGTACTCGGATAGCCATCGTAGCCCTACTGTACAAGCACTTCAACACTTCGATATACCGACAGTCAACTTGGCATCGCTGAAGGGACTGCAGCACCGCCCAAATTTCGACGAAATCAAAGGCTTTCTTATAGTCCACATACGCCAGACATAGTGGCAAATTGTACTCCTCGGACTTCTGTTCAATTTGCCGAAGGGTATGTATGTGGTCTATGATGCTAAAGCCTTTTCGGAAACCGGCTGGAAGTCTGGAAGACTGGAAGTCGTCAAGTCTGCGCGCGAGACGATTCATAATGACTTTCGAAAACAGCACGTTGACGCGGCTCAGAAGGGAAATCGGTCTGTTGTTCTTCAAGAGAGCGTTGTCGCCTTTCTTGAAGAACAAGACCACCGCACTTCTGCTCCACGCCCCCGGTGTAATGCCACCATGGAGGACGAAATTAAAGAGCTTCTGAAGGACTTCAAGTACCGGTTTTCCACCCGCTTTCAGACGCTCCGCTGTAATTCCATCCTCGCCTGGGGCCTTGCCGTTTTTAAGGTGCTGGAGAGCCATTCTGATCTCGCTCAGACTGACGTCCGGGATATCATCGGAATAATGTCGGATAAGACTCGCTCTTGGATCGTTACTCACACTTGCGTGCGGCTCCAACGATGACGTGTACAGCTGCCCATAGAACCTCTCAATCTCACTCAAAATCTCAGGTGCCCCGGAAACGATGCTGCCACATTCGGTCTTCAGCATTGACAGTTGGCTCTTTCTGGCAGACAGGGCTCTGGCAAAGACTTTGGAGCCTTGGTTCCGCTCGATCGCTTCTTCAATACGAGCTGTATTGAAGTTGCGTAAGTCCCACCGCATGCATTTGGAGATCTGTCTGTTCAGTTGCCTGTATTCTGTCAAATCTGTTGAAGAATGTAGCTTCATCTCCCGTCTAACAGCCATGAGATTAAGAGTGTGATCGGAGAGATTTTGTGTTCTTCTGCGGCGGGTCTTGCAGAACTTAGCTCCGACCGCATGGACAGTTTCCACGAGCTTGTCATTCAAATCGTCCACTTCATTGCAGTCTTCTAGGAACTGAAAACGGTTTTGTAACTGGAGCTGAAAGGTTTCGGGACTTTGGATTAGAGCACGAGTGGGACGGAGCGTTAACTTCATTAGAGACCTCTCCAACTTAACGTTTAGGTTCAGTGTGCCTCTAACCATTCGGTGATCGCTGCCGGTTTTCACCCTCGCGATCACTGAGACATCACTGAACAGTTGTTGTCTGGTCGTCATAATGAAGTCAATCTCATTTTTTGTCGAACCGTCGGGGCTCGACTAGGTCCACTTACTGTGGGGCCGCTTCTGGAAGAAAGAGCTCATCATAAAGAGTCCCTCTTTCTCCATGAAGTCGGTCAGCTGATGGCCCCTTGGGTTCCGTTGCCCTATTCCAAATTTCCCAACTTTCAGCTCACCGCTCTCTCTTGTGCCTAGTCTTGCATTGAAGTCTCCCATTAACACCGTATATTGGGTTTTGGAGGAATGCATGGCTCTAGAGATATCCTCATACATTTCCTCCACCTCCTGATCGGGGTGTGCCGAGGTTGGTGCGTAAACCTGTATGACCTTCAGCGAATACCGTTTGGTGATTCTGAGTATAAGGTACGCAACCCTCGTCGACACACTCTCAATCTTTACAACGTTGTTAACGAGAGACTTGTGGACGACAAATCCGACACCTCCTTGGGACAGATGGTCGCCCTCCCGGTAATAGAGCAAGTTGCCGGATTCGAGGATTACCGTGTCCTCCCCTCTCTTCGGACTTCGGATAATCCTATAATATGCCAGCGTAACTTGTCTATCTCTTCTTCCAGCTCCACAATCTTCTCGTCAGTCCTCAGGGTGCGTGCGTTGTATGTTGCCAGGTCGAGTCGTCGTAGGTTGCAACCGAATCTCCACCGGAGATTCTTAGCACCCCCTGCCCCGCCGTTACCATGGTCGCCACCGTAGCCAGGAATAGCGGGGCCGCCGGGGACTGGGGGCCATCTCTTCGTAACTTTCATATTGCCATAGTTGCCACGCTTGGCGAGCGGTTTCGTAACCGCAGTTTTTTATTGTATTTTTGCCGTTACCAGGAAGATGCTTCTGCCCATCTCCTGCCTGTTTGCCTTTGTCGCCTTTTACGACACCCACGGGAAGATATGGGGTAGTGGATATTCTTAACCGCCACTACACTACACAAAAACTGCCGAGTGAATTACCAAAATTGACACTTTAATTACACAACACTAATTACAACTTAAAATCACACTAATAATAAAACACAGTTGTACTACTGATCACTTTAGTTCGCCGTTATTTCGCTTCGAAGTATTCTCTTGTATCGCCAATTCAATACTGCCTCGGTCGTGTTCTATACCGGCCTTATATAGGGCCTCAGAGAGTTTCCAGATCCTTGTACTGTAGCTACATCTAGAATGTTCGAGTACATATCGGTCCCGAAATTTCGAGAAGGATCTTGATTCTCCTAGTTTTGCTACTCGACACTAGAGGGCGCTAGTGGTGACTAGTGTTGCCATGTACAAGACATTAATAGTTGCGCGCAACACTGCCCCCTCCTAAGACATGCTCGTCCCGAGCATTATTGGCCCTATAATAACGCGCCAGTCGATCTACATGGACGATCTTAGGAGTACCCCTGGCACCTTTCTGTATCCTGTAGGTTACGTCATTGATCCTTGTCACAATCCGTTACGGTCCGTCCCATTTAGCTTGAAGCTTAGGAGATTTCCCTTTGCTGCAAGCTGGATTGTGTAACCACACTAGTGAACCTTCGTCAAACCCTTTGTTGTTAATTTTGCGGTCATACCGTGTTTTCATCTTTTCAGACGTTTGCTGGCCCGTCTGTCTGACGTGCTCATAAATGTCATTTGGTTCCGAAAGTCATTTGCATAATCGGTTATACTGCGTGGGGCATCAGGTGGTATTCCGGTGATCAGGTTTGCAGGCAGCCGTAATTCTCTCCCAAAGTTTGCGAAAGCTGGGGTCCCTGATGTACTTTCGTGAACAGCGATTCTATATGATAACGAAAACGGTTGGATGTGCCTGTCTCAGTCTCGTTGCTGTTTTTCCACAACTTATGCTAGGTACCTCTCCAATGTCCAATTAAATCGTTCTACCATTCCATCAGATTGTGGGTGGTAAGAAGTTGTTCTTGTTTTATGAGTACCCATAACTCTACAAGTTTCCTGAAATATTTGAGACTCAAAATTCCTTCCTTAATCGCTGTGAAACTGCAAAGGTACTCCAAAAAGACAGAAGATTTCATGAACTAGTTTTTCTGCAACTGTTGAAGCTTCTTGATTTGGAATGGCGAAGACTTCTGGCCCCTTAGTGTAGTAATCCATCACAACCATGAAATATTTGTGAAAGTAGTACTTTCACTTTCCGGAAACGGTCCCGCAACGTCAATGGCTATCCTCTCCCATGGTGCACCAACATTGTACAATTTCAATGTGCCTCTACTACGAATTTGAGGTCCCTTTACAGCCGCACAACTTGTACATTTGCGGCATCAGTCCTCGACATCGTCACGACAGTGGACCCAGTAAAACCGTTCTCGGATTTTGAGTAGAGTTCGTTTAACTCCCAGGTGGCTTCCTGAACAACCACTATGGTACATCTGTAGAACATCTGGCCTTAGGAACAACCATTTGCAAATGACATCTGTCTCCCCGACCATTTTCCCATTTACGGCACAGGACTCCCTGGAAAATGGAAAATGGATCCTGAATCAGCAAGCTGTCCCATTGGATCCAATAGTTTTTCGTGGTTGAACTCATTGCTGAGACGTCGCTCCACTTGGGCTTAGGAGCACTGGCCTTCATCCATTCCAGAATCGGCAAAATGTTCGAATCTACTTGCTGTGCATGTTGTAGGCTGTCCTTCCACTCATTGTTGAGCTGGTCTGTCCTGAGTATCCTCAAAGATACCACTTCCTTACCCTCTTGCCTAGTACAATGCTTGTAATCTTCAGGGCAAGGTCTTCTTGACAATGAACTACTGCTGGGATACGACTTTGTGATCGAACATCGCAGCGGGAAATCTCATGGCAATGACGTCTGCATTGCCATGAGATTTCCCGCTGCGATGTTCGATCACAAAGTCGTATTCCTGCAGTAGTTCAATCCATCTCGCAACTTGTCCATCTGGATCTTTGAACTGCAATAGCCATTTCAGTGCAGCATGTTCAGTTCGTAAGTGGAATTTCCGCCCCAGAAGATATTTGTTAAAATGCTGCAAGGAGTTTACCACAGTAGTTCCTTTCCGGCTTTGACAACGACTTGCTGAAGTACGCTATCACAACCTCTTGATCACCATTTCGTTGAGACAACACACCGCCAAGTCCTCTATCACTTGCGTCTGTGTCAACTATAAATTCCTTGCCCGTATCAGAGTACCCCAAAATAGATGTTTTGCACAGACGGTCCTTGAGCTTCTGGAATGCGGTATCGCAACTTTCATCCAAGCAGAAATGTCGCTTCTCCTCGGTTAGCTTGTGCAGAGGTTTGGCTATATCTGCAAAGTTCTTCACAAATCAACGACAATAGGAGCACAAACCCAAAAATGCTCTAATCTGTGTCTTGTCTTTTGAAACCGGCCAATCCTTGACAGCGGCAATTTTCTCTGAATCCGTGCGGATACCTTCTTCCGACACTACATACACCAAAAAGCTAACTTGCCGTTTGAATAGTGAGCATTTCTTCGGACTCAACTTAAGGTTGGCACTCTGGATCTTCATGAGCACGCGTTTCAGGTTTTGAAGGTTTTCCTCAAACTTACGGCCTACGATGATGATGTCGTCCCAGTAAACCAGACAAGCATCGCCAATCAGCCCGGTAAGTACAAGCTCCATCAACCTTTCAAACGTTGCTGGAGCATTGCACAATCCAAATGGCATGACTTTAAATTGCCACAGACCCTTTCCCGTGGAGAATGGAGTTTTCTCCTTGTCCTTAGGGTCAATTTTAACTTGCCAGTAGCCACTTTTTAGGTCCAGCGTACTAAACCACTTTACGCCTGTAAGCATGTCCAGCGTGTCATCAATTCTTGGCAAGGGATAGTTGTCCTTCTTCGTAACGTCGTTCAGACGGTGGCAGTCAACACAAAACCGCATGCTGCCGTCCTTCTTCTTTACCAGCACCACAGGTGAACACCATGGACTAGATGAAGGTTCAATAACACCATCCTTCACCATTCCCTCAATCATGGTTTCCATTTCCTTTTCACGTGCTACAGGCAATCTTCTTGGCCGCTGACGGATAGTCAATTCTTCTCCTCTATTTATTTTGTGTTGAACTAAGCCAGTCTTTCCTATGTCAGCTTCGTTTGACGAGAAAACATTGGCTTACTTGAGTAACAACTTCTTCGCCTTGACCATTTCATTCGGGGGAGAACGCTGCGACAATCTTCTAAAAGTGTGGTCACTCTCGTTTGTCCATCCTTGCTGGGGGTCCCAGTCGATAGATATTCGCACCGACGCAACCAATCCACTTCCTCACTAGTACCTACCAATGTGCCTTTTTCTATAATCTGTTCCTGATCACAAAGGTTCAACACACGTATTCCTGAGATGTCGGTGGTTCTGACCAAGGTTCGAGCCACTTTCCACGGAAGGTCATTGTCTACCCTTTTCACGAGTACACAACGAAGAGGTTGGCCAGGATTCCGAGGTAGACTAACCGGCACAATCCTTTCCGATCACGGCGTAAGAACAATCTTCTTACACATACCCTGGTAATGCCCCTTCCACAAAAAGTTCCTCTTGTCCCCATTTCAAAACACCTAGCTTAACGTCGATCTCACAACAATTCTTCCTCATAAAATCTAGGCCGAGGATGCAGTCATCCATTATATCAGCCACGATGACATTATGCAGGTAGATCATGTTGACTAGCTTCAACTCCACCTCCTTCTCTCCACGGACGGGTATGCGCTGACCAGTGGCTGTCACCAAATTAATGCGTTCTCGGTTGTATGCGGAGTTCCCAAGGAACTGACTTATAAGTTGGGAACTGATAACCGTGCGAGTGGCTCCAGTGTCTATGGTCAGTTTACACGGCTTTCCGTTGACTTCGCCCTTAATGATTAGGCTGTTCCCATCATGGGTTTGTGAGATCGAAATCCTTGGGGCTCTTTTAATATCAGCCAGCACCCGCCAGTTTTCCTGCTGCTGCTGGGCGGTGCTGTTAGCCACACTACCTTCTCGAGATCGATCACCTTCCCTTTCTACAGTTCACTTAGGGCAGCTGGATCGAAGATGGCCCCTTTCCCCACAGCTGTAGCACCTAGGGCTATATCCTTTATTGCGGTTGCAAACTGTAGCTGCTGAAACCTCCCTGACACGATGGGAACGATGATCCTGCTGCACGGCTTCCACCTCCAGTGCATGGGCCAACGCGTCCTTAAGCGTCTCGTGGTGCCCGAGCCTTACAGCTGCTCTGACTTCAAGGTCGCGGATGCCGTCGATGAATGTCTGCACCAGGTTCCCTACAATGAGCACAGGTACAGACTGGTATGATTTCCGAATCAGCTTCTCCATCTCAAGGGCCCACTGCTGCAGGTTTTTGTTGCTGCGTTGCATGCGATCTTTGAGCTGCGCACGAATGACGTGTTCCAGGTGAGCGTCGCCATATCTCGCCTCCAATGCCTCAAGGAGCTGCTCGTAAGTCACTTCCTTACCGAGAGCTTCCAGAACAGTTAAGGCCTAGTCGCGCAAGCCTAGGGTGAGAGCAGTCATGGCCTGACTTTTATTCCAGCCGTTGGCTTTCATGACAGCCTCGAACTGGATTTTGTAGGCTGACGAGGAAGAAGTCCCGTCAAACGGTGGCAATTTGAAACCACGTTGCGAAGGTGTTGTAGCAACCACGGGAGCTGTAACTCCATCCCCAAGTTTGAGGCCGTCCAGCGTTTTCTTCACGTCAGCCATTACGTTGTCAACCCGATTGTACACTTGGCCGATTCGGGTTTTATCTTCCGACAGGCAGTTGTCATATTGAGCAACCTTATCCTTCACCTCATTTATCTCATTCCCGAAAGTAGCGTGAAGGTCCTTCATGAGAAGTATCGCTTTTCCTTATCGCATTTGAGCTGCTCTTCCAATCGGCAGCGCACTACAATGCACGGTCTACACGAATATTATATACACATATGGTACGGTTACTGCCGAAGATCCAGACCGACAACAGCAAACGGCAGAATAGTCTATTTCTAATTTATCGCTGAACAGTAAGATGTTTCTAATCAGTAAGATTTATTTTCGTGATGGCGATCACAAGATTTTACCCCTCATATTCGAGAAGCACATCTTATTTCAAAAATAGATGAGATTAAAATGAAAATAGAAGCCTCTTTATTTTTTACTTACATTTTAAAACTAATGCGTTCAAAGAAATTTTTGAATATACTCCCGTTTTATATCGAGGTATATATATTTTTGAAGTAAAAAATTTCGTATGTATTTTTCTTATTTAATGATTAACTGTCAAAATACAATGACATAATTTTTGAGTAAACACACAGATAGTAATGTTTGGCGTCGGTTTGCTGCTCCTGTATTATTGTTTAAATAATGGTTTGAAGTGGACTTTGATATGTAAAAGTGGTGCGATTTTGTGTATTAAGTATCCGAGCATGTGAATAATTAGTGGAAACTATGAAACAAGGGCTCTGATGGTGATGTGATGCTCACAATAAGGTGTCTGTCTGCTTAGGCGCCTTTAGATACCATCGCCAACCGTCAGCTGTCTGCTGGCTCAAGTTGCCGTCAAACTCTCACAAAGGCTGCACAATGTGACGCATCAACATATTCTGAAGCAGTATACTATGAAAGATAATTATTAAAATATATTGTAACTTCAGGCTCAGAAGGGCTAGATTCCAGAGCCGTAAAGCCAGTTATTAAGAAGAAGAAGGACTTTTCATACATATTAGTTGGTTCAATCGTTGCAGTTGTGAATTTAATTCTGATACACCAGGGGTGTCATACTCGATTTTCTAAAGTGCCATTTACAGAATAAGGGATACATACTAGCGAGCCTGACTCAAAATAAATTTGCGCTTGCATAATTAAGGATTTATATTTTAAAAGGTCAGCTAGTGTAAGCGAGGTAATTGAAATCTTTCGATCTATCCGCGGGTCATTTAATGATGATCGTATGTTTGACATAACTGCCTTTTGCCTAAATCACAAGCAGAACTGAATACGACTGGTATGGCCATAGAGGACATCGGCAAACCGGAGGGGCAAAGCGTTTTTTCCTATACATAACTGTCTGTCTTTTTTGCGGTGTGAAACCTGCGCACACAAAAACAGTCGTCTGTCACTACAAAATTCACACATAACAATTAAAACTATAAGGTAACAATTTCACACACATAGATATAATATTATAACCATATCGATTGATGACAGCTACAACTCGGATACAGACTCGGATCAGTAGCTCGACCGATCTTCATATTGAATGAAGGCGAGCGGCCTGGGTTGGTAAACAAATCTGAAACAAGCGACGGTTATTATTGTAACTTTTAAGTTTAAAACGAACTAAGCAGCAATAATTTAATTAAAATTACTTATAAATAAAAGATAACGCCACTTTTTTGCATATTTGACGTAAAGATCTCTTTCTGTAGTAAAAAAACTGAACTACTCCGCATTTTTGTAGAATTTAGTCTAGTAAACATCGGTAACTAGTTTTATTGTATGCATGAACCGCATGGACTTTGGCAGAGGGAAACGCCTGCGTATGGCTAGTATGGCACTACTGATTGCAACATAGATATAAATTCGAAAAAATGATACACGGAGACAATGTTTTCTATTTTAGGAACAATGTTAACGTTTCTTGTCGAAGAAACCGTATATTTGTCAAACATATTATTTTCATTAAAAATTTCCGATATTACGTTGTGTCAACTGTGACCTTCACATTTATCATTTTACTCGTAATAATTTCCTCTAAAAATGAGGAGGCTTACTTTGATGTATCTTTTTTGTACCCGTATAAATATTACGCGATGATATTATTTTCGCGATTTTAATGATTGGAGAAAAAATTTGACCTCTAAGGATGGCCAAATTGGGGATGAAGTTTCAGTGTAACTATTTTCCATTTAGACAACAATATTTACATTGTAATATTCCTTAGGTTGACTAAAAAGGTTAAAAAAGAATAAATTAAGTTCACGTTCTGAAGACGGAGCTTTATTCTTCTTTTCAATATATCTTATTCCCGGCTTCAGAATGTGAAATAATTTTATTATTTTTAATTTAGTTTTAGTCTTTGTTATTTTTTTGTTAATTTAAAATATTATTATTTTAATAATTCGTTTAGTTTTGTAAATTGAAATAAAATGAGGTTGTGAATGTCTTTGCACACGTATTCAAATCTAGTTTATACAAAAAGTTAAAAAATAATTTGCCAAGATCCGCGTAATAAAATAAAACGATGTGTCTTACCTAGTTTGAAGAGCACCTCTTCCCCAAAAAGAAAAGGCGAGACACATATTTTATTTTGTTTTATCGCATGTACCACGGGAAGTGCTCTGAGGAGTTGTTCGGACTAATTTCAGCCGCTTAATTTCACCAATTTACATCGCGACAAAACTCGCGTTACCATCCATACCATCTGGATGATTGGTGGTCCACCACTGTACGATTTAGAAGAAGTTTTCTCCCTCGCACAACTTCCTTGTGGAATCAATTACCACCAACAAATTTTCCGGAAAGATACGACTTAGGAACCTTCAAGAAAAGAACTTACACCTTTCTAAAAGGCCGGCAACGCATCTGCAAATCCCCTGGTGTTGCGGTTGTTCATGGTCGGTGGTAGCCACTTACCATCAGGTGAGCCGCATGCTCGTTTACCCCCTCGTCTATAAATTTTTTTAACGTCTTTAATATTATGGAATTCCATAAAGTAACGCCTGATTCTATTAATTATGAACTGAATTTATTTTTATCTGCTTTTTATGTAAGGGTATATCTTCCTGTAACCATTAACATTGTAGCAGTGGTGTAAGAATATCTACCCCATAACATCCATTGGGTAAGAGGTGAAAGAGGAAAACTGAAATAGGAGATGGACAGCAGCATCTTCCCGATAATAACTAAAAATTATATAAAAATACGATAGGCCGCTTGCCAAACGTGGCATCTATGACTATAACTATGTTCAACAGTGTACTTTTATACTCGTAGGCAGTAATCGATATCAGGATTAATATCCTCACAGAATACCGGCGTGAAGTAGAAGCTCTGCTTCTGCGTTTTGTCTGGTGAGTGCAGGTGGCCGGAGACCCAATCCCCCCCCCCATCAACATGGTAGCGGAATTACACGTTATACTACCCCAGGAGGGTACCAGCACCCCTGGAGAATCTCTCGCTGAGCATTCACGACCATGTTATTCCACTCCTGAGCGTGGGTGCTCAGGCTGCCCCGCGTATTCGGGGGGGGGGGGGGGGGGCAAATTCCGCTCAAAAACATAACTGCTCGGGGCAAACTGAGCAACAAGACCAAGGCGACCCCTGCCACGCTATCCGTGAATTTCTGCAACATCAGGGGACTTCACTCGAACCTAAACGCCGTCCACTATCATCTCGAGACGGCGGAGCCTTTCTGAGGTCTTGCTCTTTCTGACCGAGACGCAGGTTTCCTCTCCGGCTGATATTTCGTATCTCTCCTACCCGGGGTACAAATTGGAGCACTCTTTTGTGCCTCGGGCTGGAGTTTGCGTGTATGTCAGAGAGGACATCTGTTCTCGACGCCTCGGCAGTCTTGAAGGTTTGGACCTGTCCATCCTATGGCTACGCGTAGACAGCGACGACCATCCGCGCATCTATGGGTGCCTCTATAGGTCCCATAGCGGTAATGCCGAAACAAACCGACTCATTGACCACGTCCAAATGGCTCCAGATTCTTTGCTACAACAGGTTCCATCCGCAGAGATCGTGATCCTTGGCGATTTTATCGCCCACCACACCGAATGGCTCGGTTCACGTTTAATCGATCATGCGGGGAGATCTCTTTATGACTTTGCCTTGGCATATGGTCTGACACAACTAGTTACTTCGCCTACGCGGATTCCAGATGTGGAGGATCATACACCTTCCCTGTTGGACCTTCTGCTGACCTCTCATCCGGACGGATATCAGGTTTCCGTCGATGCCCCTCTCGGCTTTTCGGACCATTGTCTGATCCGGAGTGTGGTGCCACTCACGCTCCCCTCGCGGTTGCGTTCTGCAGGTTTCCGCCGTGTTTTGCATTACAGGTCGGCGGATTGGGACGGAATGCGGTCTTTCTTTGCATCCTACCCATGGGGGTGGGTTTGCTTCTCGCCGGATGATCCCAGCGCTGTTGCTGACTCTGTCACTGATGTGGTGCTACAGGAAATGGAACTATTTATTACATCATATGTGGTACCCATCGGAGGCAGATCTCATCCTTGGTTTGGTCGCTCCTGTAAGACTGCATTACGCAGTAAGCAGGAGTGTTATCAAGCCTGGGCTGCGGCTTCGGCGGCTCGGGATGTAAACACCAGCACACTTAAAAAGAAGTATAACTTCGCCTCTAGGTCCTTCAAAAGAGTTATTGCCAAGGCAAAGTCAGAGCACATAGACAGAATTGGCGAGAAGCTAGTTCGCTTTTCTTCGGAAACCCGTGCATTCTGGTCTCTCGCCAAGACTGTCCAAGGGAATTTCTGTAAGCCATCACTACTATCTCTTCACAGGGAGGACAACTCACTACCCCAATACACAAAAGACAAAGCCGACCTTTTAGGCTCCCTTTTTTCGTCCAACTCGACTCTCGTTGACGGGGGGAAAACACCGCCGACCATCCCGCGGTGTGAGTCTTCCTGACCTGGCCTGACGGAATCTCCCCAGTTGTGCTGAGAACGTTTCCGCTACTCCTACTCCCAAGATGTAGTCCCTAATTCATGGAAGATGGCTTTTGTCCATCAGATCCCTAAAAAAGGTGACCACTCAGACCCGTCCAACTGCAGGCCTATCGCCACCACCTCTTTGTTCTCCACAATGATGGAATCAATTATTATCTGCCAGCTCATGCGATACCTTGAGGATCGCCTGCTGATTAGTGACCGCCAATACGGTTTTCGTCGGGGTCGATCAGCTGGTGCTCTTCTGATCTACCTGACCCATAGATGGGCAGAGGCAGTTTAGTCGAAGGGGTAGGCGTTGGCTGTTAGTTTGGACATTGCGAAGGCCTTCGATCGGGTTTGGCATAAAGCGCTTCTTTCGAAGCTCCCTTCCTATGGGCTTCCCGAGAAATTGTGCAATTGGATCACCAGCTTCCTTGCAGGTCGGAGCATCAAGGTCGTTGTAGACGGTGTATGCTCCGACTACAAGCCTATTAACGCTGGTGTTCCACAAGGCTGTGTGCTATCACCAACGCTGTTTATTCTGTATATCAATGATATGTTGATAACTGGTAACATTCATTGCTATGCGGATGACAGCACTGGTGATGCTCTGTACACCGGCCGTGCCAGTTTAATCCTCAGAAGACACAAGTTTGCGCGTTTACCGCTAAAAGGAACCCCTTTGTCGTATTTCCTCAGTTTCAAGGCACTCCCCTTCTTGCCTCAGCCAGTATCGGAATCCTCGGAGTCGACATATCGAGTGACGTGCAGTTTCGTGGTCACTTGGAAGAGAAGGCCAAATTGACCTCTAAAAAGACGCCAACCTTTTTAGAGGTCAATTTGGCCTGAAATACTATGCCGCTCAGCAGAGCGGGATAGTATTTCATGCCGGCACACCGCCTGCAACTTTACAAGGCGCTGGTTCGGCCTCACATGGAATACTGTTCCCATCTCTGGGCAGGGGCTCCCCAGTGCCAGCTCTTTCCACTTGACCGCATCCAGCGCAGAGCGGCTCGAATCTTTGACGACCGAGTCCTTTCCGATCGGCTCGATTCATTGGCACTGCGAAGGGATGTTGCATCCCTTTGCATTTTCTTTCGCATCTACCACGGGGAGTGCTCTGAGGAATTGTTCGGATTAATCCCAGCCGCCAAATTTCACGAACGCACATCGCGGCAGAACTTCCGATACCATCCACGCCATCTGGATGACTGGCGGTCCACCACTGTGCGATTTAGAAGATGTTTCCTCGCACGACTTCCTTGTGGAATCGATTACCATCAGCGATTTTTCCGGACCGATACGACTTAGGGACCTTCAAGAAAAGAGCGTTCCCCTTTTTAAAAGGCTGGCAACGCATCTGCGATTCCCTCCCTGGTGTTGTAGCTGTTCATGGGCGGCAGTAGTCACTTACCATCAGGTGAGCCGCATGCTCGTTTGCAGGGGCAAACGAGCATGCGGTCTCCTATATAAAAAAATTAAAAATATACAATCCCTTTTTGAAAGAGCTCTTTTCTAATTTATTTGGTCCGTATTAAAAGTTTGGCATTTATACGAAATATGTGCACCGATTATATTTATTTCTTCTAGATAACAGCAAATCGCAGGTGCGACAAAGGTCGAGATTGGAAAAAGTATTAAGATTATACCTTTCATATCGTTGTTTATTTTACCGTCTCTTTATTTTAGTTAAAAGGAAAATCATGTCAAACAATTTTAATGCTTTAAATTCCAATAATAATAACAGAAAACATTTAACATGATAAATTGAAATTTATTCAGTATTAAAAAAATATTTATCTCCACTTTTTGGTCTTGGGGCTCGATCATATTTAGCACGCAAATGCTTTTTAACTATAGTTTGTAATACAGTATACTAGTAGCTTACTTACATAGGCAACTTTTTCTTTAGTGTATATAACTTTGCATACTTAAGTATGCAACTTTTTGCATGTTGCACGTCAGATGCAATTTTGACAACCTGGACCATAGAGGCGACGCCTTGTGACACGGGTTCATTTCAATAACTGCCAGTGTATGTTTAAAATCTTTTGCAAGCAAAAGGACAATATCACCCATCCAGAGTCAGAGCCTGGTTGCTATGGATACACTGTAGGATGTGGCTTAAGGTATCTACCGCGAGGTTGTGCAATATCGAGCACTTATCTCAGGCAACCTACTTGCTCTGATCCAAGAGAGCTGCACAACCGCTTCTATTGCTGTTGTTGCTGCGTTTATGCGTTTGCAAAAATAAGTGGTAGTTTGAACACCGAACGTGTAGTCATTCCACTATTGAGCAACGATGCAGCCTGCGGAAGCTTCGGTCAAGGTTATTTTGCGATTTTTGTGAAGTTAGGTCAGCAGTTGTGCTTTGATAAAGAAAACCTCCTCATCTCAACTATACATTTGCTGCAGAAGCCAATGTGGCGTTAATTCATTCGGCTAGATTTTTAATGCTCAACATTGTTGCTGAACTCCGTCACAACATCGCTTCACAACATTTCCCTTTGCTCCAAATTAGGCAATTCGAAATTATCCAATTGTTTTCCAGAATTGATAGAGAGCATCCTTACCTTTAAATAACTTCAACGTTTTATGCATAAGGGGGTGAAGTTGGTATTGGGTATGGGTGGGGTCGCTAAGAACCGAGCTTAGTGACTTCTATAAAAAGCCTGCAGTGCTCTGATGGTGGAGCACAAGTATGCAGGTACCAACCAGTCCGATCTGTCCACGTCCCCGTCGTACACCCTGGGACCTTCTGCGCCAGTACTCTAAGTACGATCACCATCCCTTTCTTAGAGCGCAGATGCTAAGGACAAAGGGCGAAGGCGAGCAACCGGCACCTTTAAACTGGTTTCAACTCGGAAGGGACGATACCTGAAGATAAACGGAGCTAGGTCTTGAGCTCAAAAGTGGCAGCCGCACTAAAGGCCTAGGACGCAAGGGGTTAATCACCCACTCGTCTGAACACAAACGATTGTGAAAGAAAAAGTAAAACTTACGGACCGGATTTTAAGCCAACGACCTGGCTTCTCAATAATGGCTAACGAATTTACCTTATATACATGGAACTTAAGAACACTGTACAGACAGACCAGTGGGCCTTCAACTATTATGTCAACAACTTGCAAATCACAGAGCTGAAATAAAAGCGGTTCAGGAACTTAGACGGTTGGGACATGGCGTTATTGATAAATCAGATTTCGCCATATATTATAGTTGTAATGAAAAACATCATACCTTTGGAACAGGTTTCGTCGTGAGCAAACGCCTAAAATACTCGTATCTTGTAATTGATTTTCAACCAATTAATGAATGTATGTGTAAAATCAGACTTAAAGGTAAATTTCCAAACTACACAATCATTAATGTACACGCTCCGACGGAAGATACTGACCTAGAAGAGAAGGAAAGATAGTATTTCGATGTAGAAAGCGTGTATTCTAAATCACCTAAAGGTGACATCAAAATTATAATTGTAGATATGAATGCAAAGGTGGGAAGAGAAAGTATATACCAACCAACAATAAGCTTCCACAGCCTACACGAAACATCTAACGACAATGGCACACGCCTAATTTGGCAGCTTCCCTAGGAACGATCGTCGGCAGCACACGCTTCCCACACAAGAATATCCATAAGATAACGTGGATCTCCGCGGATAACGTCACCCGAAACCAAATAGACCATATTTTGATAGACGGGAGACACTGCTCTAATCTTTTGGATGTCAGAAGCCGTAGAGAAGCAAACATCGACTCCGATCACCATCTTGTTGTATGCAAAATAAGAGCACGAATATCACGGTACAAGTACACCAAAACGGTAAGAACAAAAAAAATTGACACAACAAGGCTGAAGAGAGAGCAGGATGTCAAATACAAATATATGGACACAGTTCACAGAGTACTTATGAAAGTGGGCGAAAAAAATAGCAACAGCATTGGCAATCCTGATAGCACCTGGCGGAATCTTAAAAGGGTTTTTCCTACGGCTGCTAGTGATATTTTGGGATTTGAGGAAAAACCGAAGCGTAACGACTGGTTTGATGATGAATGTCAGAAGATCACTAATGAGAAAAATGATACGTACGGATTAATGCAACAGAAATACACTCGCAGGCGTGGAGAAGAGTATAAGAAGCGACGAAGACGAGAAAAACACCTATATAAGAGAAAGAAAAGATCGTACGAAGAACAACAAATTGCATCTAGTTACACACAAAAGGAAACTAGAAACTTCTACAACCAAGTGAATAGGGGACGGAAAGAATTCAAACCCAGAACCACGGCGTCTAGAAGTAAGAATGGACAGCTACATAATGATAAAGATGAGATCGTTCAAAGATGGGCTGAATACTTTCGTGAACTCCTTAACAGTTCAGTGCAGACTCGTCTAATTTCTGTACCTGTACCAGTACCTGAAGCTCTACTAAACATTCAAAAGACTGATGAATCTTTGTACCCCACTATAGAAGATACTATACGAGCCATTCAATCCATTAAAAAAACAAATCTCCCGGAATGGACGAGATCCAAGGCAAGATTATAAAATATGCCGGAACTGGTTTCAAGAAAGAGTTTCACCACCTGGTGCTCCAAATTTGGAACAATAAAAAAATGCCTGATGATTGGAATACATCTGTTATCTGTCCCCTACATAAGAAAGGCGACATATTGGATTACCGAGGCATATCTGTCTTGAACACCGGTTATAAAGTTTTTGCAATATGCTTTTTAATAAACTAAAGCCATATGTTGAATCCAGCTTGGGAGAGTATCAGTGTGGGTTCCGTCCAAACAGGTCCACAGTAGACCAAATCTTCTCGCTTAGGCAGATCCTTGAAAAAACGTTTGATTACAACGTGAACACTCACCACCTTTTCGTAGACTTTAAGGCTGCGGCCTGTATATTACAGGAGCAGAAGGACGAATGATATTAAAAGTTGTTATTCAAGCTATGAGCTTGAGGCACTCACAGTAATAGAAGGTGTGAAAAAGTTTCACCACTACCTCTTTGGCAGGTACTTTTATGACAATGTGCACAGAAGTTTCCTGTACCAGACTATGATGGAAATTGGCATCCCAACAAAGCTCGTGCGCCTGACGGAAATGACTCTTAGAAACTCTCAGAGCGTTGTTAGAGTTCAAATAAATGTATCAGAGCCCTTCAGAACCAATGACGGCTTAAGACAAGGGGATGCGCTCTCGTGCCTACTGTTCAACATCGCTCTCAACAAGTGTATTCGCGACTCAAAGATCGAGACCAAAGGCACTATCTACCACAAATCTGTTCAAATTCTAGGGTATGCGGATGACCTTGACGTCATAGGAAGATCTCTACCTACAATGGAGAGTGTATACCTTGCTCTTGAAAAATCAGCTGCGGAGGTTGGTCTCCAAGTTAACATGGCTAACCTAAGTACCTGAAAGCGTCAATAGACCAGCAAATTCTACTACAAGGAGTTAATATTGGGAACAACACCTTCGCTAGCGTCAATGATTTCGTATACCTGGGATCCTTAGTAACCGATAACAACGATGTTTCTTCAGAAATAAGTAGGAGAATAATGGCGGCTAACAAGTGCTACTTTGGACTACTAAGATACTAACGTTCGAAACTTGTTTCAAGAAGCATAAAACTTCTCTTGTACAAAACCTTACTAAGACCTATACTCACCTACGGTTCCGAATGTTGAGCAAAAAAGACGAAAATTCCTTGTTGGTATTTGATCGGAAAATACTAAGACGCATTTTCGGAGCTGTGATGGAAAATGAGAGATGACAAACGCGTTATAACCACGAGCTATACCAAATGTACGATGATCCAAACGTAATTAAGACCATAAAGATCGGGCGCCTGCGTTGGGCAGGGCACGTGTTGCGAATGGACGAGGTCAGAGTACTCAAACGGCCCAAGCTCAGATGGTTGCACGGCGTTGAACAAGATATCAAGATCTTGGGAGTAACAAGTTGGAGAAGTAAAGCCTCTAACAGATCGGACTGGAGAGCTTTGCTGGACCAGGCTATGGCTGTAATGCCTCAGATGATGATGTTTTAGGCATAGTTAAATCATATTGATTGCTTGGTAGCCTATATTGTATAAATACTTTAGAATATTCATAAACTATCATATATTGATTCCAGATTTCTCCACTCTTACGTAACCGAAGAGTAAATTTTTTTTAAGGTTACTAAAACATTCTTCAATTATCGTCTGTTATGACTTTTCACCCCTTAATCCTTTAAGCGTTCTGTCAACCACTATTGGCCGACAGGGGTATGTTGTAACCACTGACCTCTACAAGTACGCTGAACTCGCTATGCCATACAAAATGCTTATGCCGATTTGAAGCGCCATCATTGTCCGTACCGGGAACTAAAATTGACATAATATGCCAAAGTTTGTTGTATTATTTAAATCATATCTCTGTATTTTGAATTTTTAAACTAAAAATCAAACCACAAAAAATTAAAGTATTTTATGTGGTTTGATTATGTTTGAATTTAGTTACATAATAAGAATAATTTTATTAATAATGAGAGTGTAAAACTCGTTACCAAAAGGAAAGTAGGATAACATTCCACAAGTAAGTGAATTTGTAGTTAATATTAAGCAAATTAAAAATATTTGATAGTATAGGTATTAAAAAATTTGTTTTTAATCTTAATATCGTAATTACCAATATGTTTGTCTTATATTACTGAGTTTTGATAAACAATAAAATTCAATAGGGTTGTTGAGTTCCTTGTCTATAATACTTATCGATGTTCTTTTCTACAAATATCTGTTCACAACTACGCTACGTAGAACTAGAACGTAGACTAAAATTATGGCTAAAAAGCACAAAAATTGTAAATTGGCGTCCGAAACAAAACAAAATAGTTAGCCGTGGCTTGGTAACCCATGGTAAACGTAGGGTGGCTCACACGGCTGGCCCGAAGTGAAAGGCTGGCCCAAGGTGGCTACTCTGAGTGGGCTTGTCGGGCCCTTGGATTTGTGCTAGTGAGCTGCGGCTATAGGAGAGCCCTCCCTCTATATCGCTGCAGCCGAGGTGGTGTCTCAAGGGAAGAGGATTTTTGGTATTGTAATGCGCCACTCGACTGTTCTCCGCAACTTTGGCGATACTGTACCACTTGGTGCTTCCGAGTGCTCGTTTTTTCTTGGTGCCATGGCCTCCACATATCGAGCTTGGAAATTCGGGGAGGTGAGTCTTCAACTAAGGTAACAATTTCGTCACGGCACCAAATTTGGCTGATAGCCTAGTGTTTACAACTAACTATTTAATTAAAAAGTAAACGCTGTATGTTTCTGGTTTTAATCTTTGAACAGCATAGACTAAAGACAAGGCCGTTAATAACGGTAATGTGGCGTTATAAACGAACTTCCCTGCATCCAAATTTTGAATGTTTTTCGCTTTTTTGTAAGTGGGGCTATTTACTAATTAGTTTACGTCGAGCGCTTTGTGAGAAAAGATTCGAGAGTACTTGTGTTGTGTGGAAAACATCATAATTGTTAACGTTTTCAAGAATATTACAATCTTAGATTATTGATAGGTCTAACATCTACCTGAAAATAATAGCTCCGTGAATGCGGTATCTCAATATTGTAATATGTAAACAATTTGCAAGGATGCTAGTGTGCGTGAAAAAATTATATGCCAGCAGCTTACCTGTTACCCGATTAACGGAAAAAATTATTTTATGCTATGATTTAGAAGTTAAGTTCATAGTATGAATGTAGCCCAGAAAATCAATAAGAATAAAGAATATCAATAAGAATATCAATATATTTGTGTATATGATGTATAGGTTTTTCTTCTGAATAAATGGCATATAAATGATAAGGCCTCATTTTTAACAGTTAATGTTAATAATGATTTCTTATATTTACGCGAACACTACACATTTTTAAATAAAACGAATTTTACGGATTTTATCGCGTATATTAACTTATTTTTTTATTCCCGACGTTTCGGGTGCTTTCCAGCACCCGTGGTCACGAGGGACTGAGGTGTTTGACGTCCTGCTGTCATAGTTAGCCCGGCTACCTTCAGTTTTTTAATATTAATTTTTGGTTCGATTTACGCAGAATGAGCTTACAGTATCTTGAAGTCTAGCAGTGGTATACTTGGGTTTGAATTTGATTTTATTAATTATGGGATCCCAAGCAGATGGCAGCACCCATCCATCTTCTCTATTGAAATTAGAATGTTTTTTTAATTTCAATAGCCTCGCGAATCATCCTTGGGAGGAATCGGTGTTCTTTTGCGAGGATTTGTGGTCTATCAAATCTAATGTAATGGCGGGGACGATCTTGAACATGTTCACAGACTTCCCGATACGTCGGTGCTTCACGTCAGCTATATGTTCTTTAACGCGGGTTTTAATAGATGTTTTTGTTTGTCCTATGTACGAGAGACCACATTCACAATCCAGCTTGTACACTCCTGTATCTTGTAGAGGGACATGACACTTGGCGGATGGTAAAAATTGACCAATCTTCTTCAGCGGCTTGAAATATGTTTTAATGGAAACTCGCTTCAAAATGTAGCCAACCTTATCTGTGACTCCTCTGACATAGGGTATTACAGCAGGCACACGCTCGACTGTGGCTGGCTTCACTCGGTCACTGTGACGTAGGCGCGGGACCCGAAGCTTGTTGTCTTGCAGTACTTGCTCGACGTGCTCAAGCTCGGCGGCCAGATGTTTTCTGTCACAGATCCCTCGTGCTCTCTGAAACAAAGATTTTCCCACGGTAGCTAACTGTGAACTGTGTAGTTAATTTTTATTTACATGTCACTAACTATTATTAATAAATTATTAAAATAAATAATTATATATATGGTGTATTCAAAGTATTGCTTTCTATTTCTATTCTATGCGTCAATATGAACAACTTTTACAATGGATCTATCTTGGAAATCGCAAAAAAATCAGGTCTTTCATATATTTTGAACGAGTTTGTATGAAATTTTGCATAAAATAGCTGACAATAAAAATTATTCATGTTGACTGGTACAATAAGTTATTAAGCACTATTTTATTACACCTTATATACTTATGAGAGTCGGGAAAAAAGTTTCTTCGTATTTTATATACTTTAATTATAATATATATGTACAATTTTGTTCGATAACTTGTTGCCATCTTGTAGGTAGTGACATAATCCCGTTGCTGTAGAAATCTTGGATTATTTGATCAGAAACTGCGACAAGTAGTTTTGTTTAATATATTCAATAACAGAAATTTGAAGCAAAAGAAAATAATGATTAAATGTTTCAATGTAATAGTATTTTCAGACGAAAATTGGGAGACTGAGCTTGGTTTGATTAAATTTGCATTTTGTCTCAAGTCTAATTTACTCACTTTAAACGCTCAAAAACCAATTATATCTCTGCTTCACATTAACTAAGAATACTTAACTAGATACTAATTTTGCCATAAAATTCATACATGTGATATTACTAATGCTCATTTTTATGCCCATGTATCGATAAAATAAATAAAACTAAATATTTAGGAGCTGTTTTAAATCAGCGACTATCTTGGTTTCATCAGATTGAACTTGTAAATGCTCGAGTTAGAAAACTAAGTTGGATCTTTAAACAGTATATGTATTTTCTAACAAACTACTAAAACAGATTTATATTTCCCTAATCCAATCTTTAACTACTGCATTCCTTTTGGAGGTGGAGCAACAAAAACGTAATTTCTAGAAGTGCAACGGTCACAGGAATCACATTTGAAAGTCATGTATTTTAAACGTTTCGTTTTTTTTAACCACCGACTTGTATCAAATGTGTGACTTGCTAACAGTACCATAATTATATGTTTTATACGCGGTAGAGCCATTCTGCAGCTATATTAATTGTATAGTTGTAGCACGAATGGGTCAGCTCGACCGGGGAAGGACCACGCTCTCACAGTTTGATTCGCAAACTAGGATAGATGTAGATGTCTATAGGCCTCAGCAACCACTTACTATCAGGTAGACTGTGTGCTCGCTTGTCACCTTTATCCTCTAAAAAAATGGTCTACGTTCTATTCTTAAATTTCATAAAACCTTATTATTTGACCGTAAAACTCAATTTTTTTTTTATATAGGAGAGGGGGCAAACAAGCATGCGGCTCACCTGATGGTAAGTGACTACCGCCGCCCATGAACAACTGCAACACCAGGGAGGGAATTGCACATGCGTAAATGGAAAGGATATATTCGTAACTACTTAAAAAGTGAATTATGCGTTTTCTATGTGTCAATAATAATAATATTAAATTTTAATATTTGTCAATATGCAGCATGCAAAATACATACGTACAGTGTAAAAATAAATAAATAAATTGGCGTAAAACTTTAAATTATGAAGAAATTGTGGCTTTACTACATTCAATTATTAGATAAAGAGTACACACACACTCACACACACACACACACACACACACACACACGCGCGCGCGCGCGCGCTCGCGGATGCACGCACGCACGCACGCACGGAAACACGCACGCACGCACGCACGCACGCACGTACGCACTCACTCACACACACACACGCACACTCACATACACTCATCGAACCTACTAAAACGTTCTGATAAATTTGTATTGAAGACATAAATTACTGGTAATAAGTTTATAATAGAATAATACTGTACCAATTTACAATGACTTTGTTACTCACTAAATTTTTATTTTTATTTTCATTTATACCTATTTTCAGCAGTGTGATTTTAAAGGCTGTAATGGATGGATGAGTTAATGTATTTTATGTAATTTTATTTTAAAAGGGTTCTGCTCTTATTTATGTAGTTTGTATTAAAAAGCTTGGCGTTCACACGAAATATGTGCTTTGATTATATTTATTTCTAGGCAACAGCAAGTCGCAGGTGCGACAAAGGTCGAGATTGGAAAAAGTATTAGGATTATTCCGTTCATTTTTTATTGCGCCGTTTCTTTACTTTCGTTAAAAGGAAAAGCATGTCAAACGGGCTTAACACCTTAAATTCCAATAATTACATACAAAATATATTTTAATTATATAGCAAAATTCAATCAATATGAAAAAGAATATGTTTCTTCACGTTTCATTTTTGGTCTACTGGAGTTCGAAAACAAATACTTACATGGGGATATAGGTCCAACAAGCAGAATTTTGCATTAATATTACCTACCTACATTGTACGCGACAATTAATAATGCTTGTTAATTGTAGGGTACAATGTAGGCCTCTCTACGCATCTATACAAATAAAATTGAAGTGTCTGTTTGTAATGTCTAATCTACAGCTTTTTACAAAATACATATGGAAGTATATACGGTACTAATTAAAAAAATATAATTTTTTAAGTTTTTATCTGTCTGTCTGCCTGTCCATCAGTCTGTATGTTTGTTCCGGCTAATCTCCGAAACGGCTGGATCGATTTTGACGGGATTTTCATTGGTAGATAGCTGATGTCACAAGGAGTAACTTAGGCTACTTTAATTTTAGAAAAGAATTAGGGTTCCGAGCAAAAATATTAAAACCCCAAATAACACGCGGGCGAAGTCGCGGAGAAGAGCAAGTAGATAATAAAAATGTATCCAAACAAGATGCTCGATGGGTCGGAATTCAGAGCTACTGAGGAAAGACCCGGGACATCTGCCGTTATCATATCTCAGATCTCGGATGTAAAGTGACAGGCGCATATGCACGATGATACGCATCAGTAGTACTGGGGGGGGGGGGGGGGCACTTTTAGGTTCAGCTTATGCGAAAGAACGCACGTTATTTAAATGAGTTGAGTTCGACTGTAACATTGTCACCACGTGACACAGATTCTAGCGCTTAGTATTATAATCCTTGATTCGCCGCCTACCACGTGTATTATTTAATAACATATTTTTTTGTGATAGGACGGTTCTATTTCATAAAGACCCGCTAGTCCTCATTATGAATATATTTTTTTCATTTCCACCACTCATCAGACAGAGCCGGCTTGCTACGTATGCCCTGCAAAATACGGTTTAAGGTATTGTAACACTCCCACCCCCTGTCTATACTTATTTTTGTCTTTATTTAGAATATATATCTATAATACATATAAATATATTAACCATTTATTGATCTTTCTAAAGGTTTAATTATAGGCTGTTTAATAAATTAATGGCATGATCGACTTATTATTCCGGACCCTTAATTACGTTGTGTTTATTTAGTAACTTAGTTCTTTTAGGTGTCTCTTAGAAGAATGAATATTCACTACAGCAGTCAAAAGCTGATGATAGTGCTAGTGGTAGCTATAGACCCCGTTCACGAAGACATAGCTCAAAAAAAAGTTTAAGAACAATAAATCGTCCCATTTCCACCTGTATCAGGTTCACATCGTTCAATTCCTTATTTAATAATCCCTTCCCGCTTGAAAAAGGCTCACAATATTTATATCATATACCAGATACAAGGGCTTCACTCTCCCACATTTAAAAAATGTGGGGGAGGCACACGGCTCCACACACGCCGTGCGCGGTGAGCGCCAACCATTTAACGCGCTCCCCCCGACGGGAACGTTAAGTTGGGAACTGGATCGTAGTCCACAGCAAAATAACTGGCAAACCAGTAAAAGAGGACTTGGCCCCTTGGTAGTGCGTAAGCACAAACATAGACCGAAGTCGCGCATGTCAATACGTGTCAACTATCATACGGATGGCGCCCTCTCACACCACACCCACATGATACCTTTCGACTTTGGTAACAAAATTGATAATATTGTTAACTAAAAATCCACGTATCATAAGCGCTATTGCACTTAGACATGGAGTTGAGTATGTTTGCTGCACTTAAAAGTACTACCAAACACACTCACCCTAATCTGAAAGATAGTCGACGTATCATAACGCCAATGCGCTAAAACTCCGCCCACAAACGGTAGGGGTGTGCGATGTCCACCGGCAAATTGTATTGCTACAACAAACCAGCTTACCACCGGCACTAAGATGATATGTCTAGGACACATCGGTTAGCGAGTTCAAGTTTACCTCGGTCTTGGACGCTGTGAAGCACCTCACGCATTATAATAATAATCCTTTTCAAGTCCCATTTCTTTCAATATAATGCTTTTACATATTTGAAACCTTCCACATATTTCCTTTAATTCATAGACCATACTATTATATGTCTTATACATATGGGACTACAAGTCATAACTCTGCTATCATAATGCTTATGCATCATAGATACCTTCTATATTAATGCTTTTGTATCATATACCTTACTATCATAAGTCCCTAATATAGGACTGGTCATTGTGCAACAATACTCGTAGTAGTCGGTCAGCCAACCACTCCATACATATGTACAACCTTGGGTATGTGTCTCCGGCAATGCCCTTCTTATGAGGAAACATTACATGAACACCCTCATTGATTTAGAAATTTTCCTACTTATCGATGCAGATTCGTGCGCTAAATGCAGTGTATAACCAGGCTCACTTAAATTTCAGTAGCACATCTGAGTTTGTATGTTGCATTTATCCGCTACGTTCATACGTATCAAATAACACCTTTATAATGGATGCCGACACGTAAACATGATACACAGAAATCAAACGTCTGACTTCAAAACGAAGTTAACTACGATTCGAAAACCTTTATCCACAAGAAGTTTGTTGGATCTCATTGAAGCCTAAGGGGGCATTTTTACAAATAGGTACTAACTAGGTTTGACTTCACACGTTATTTAAACTTATTGTTTTACTTTTAAGCTTAAAATTTGTTTAACTGCGCTAACATGGTACTTTAGGTCTTTATTTTAATTATTAAGTTTCTGCTGTATCAAAGGTTTTCTGAAGATTGAAGCATACTCAAACTATTCAAGAGAAAACTTTCAGAAGATAAATTAATTTCATCTAAAAAGTTTTCAAGTTCTTTAGTTTTCTCTCCTAGCTAATTAAATGTTTATAACTTTTATATTTATACCTAAAAGAGATAATATTTTAACAGTATGCTAAATGTAATAATAAGAATTTTGAGATTTTGCCATTTTCGTCAATTTGTGATCGAATAGAATCGTCAACTATATCTTTTAAGTTTAAAATATTGATATAGAGAAATCATATTATATATTTATCCATTTATTTAAAATAGTAAACACTATTTTTATGTGTAAAGTCTTGAACGCGGCTTGAATATTTAGAGATTTTATGTGGTAGGGTTGTGATAAATGATTGAAGTCCTGTCTTTGGAAATGTAACGAATACATTAAAAGGTAATTTTTTTTAAATAATATAGTGAAAGGGTAATTCGCTACACATTTTGCAAAGTGCAATTATAACTAGACATGCCATAGTACTTGCTGGTCACAATAACACAACACATGTAGATTAACGTGATGGATTATAATATAACGCCAAAATACATGCTAATCACGATTTATACTGAACAGATTTATCGCAAAGTACTCTTTTTTGATTGTTCTAGTAGGTACATGAAAAAGAAGATAAAACATTAGACGACATTTAAACGAGAGGAGTTTCGAGTTCTATTAATATTTTTTTAACTAGGCACCTCTGAGAGATGTGTATTAAAAATTTACGTGAGTGTTTTTTTACATCAAATATAAACTTATTACATTTATAACATTCCTATTACATTAAAGGTAAAACAACATAACTATAGTAATTAATAACATTTATGTTGGAATAAAATTTTTCATTGTTTTAAAGTAAAACATTACTGGATGTATTGAAAAACATACAAGAGTGTCTATTCTATAAATATGAGACTGTTATACAATGTTAGTAAGTCATTTTAAAGGCGGTGTTCTGTTTTTCTTAAAAAGATTATCATACCTGTTTGAAAAAAGTAGAACAGCATACTAAGCTATGGATTTACTTTTAAGGGTTTTGATTGGATTACAATACATATTTGTGCAAGGTGAAAACTTTACTAAGATAAGAATATTTTATGAGAACGAAGACTTTAAACAAAATTACGAAGAAATGAAGGAAGTAAATAATATAACAAAACTAAATCCTGAAACCTACTGTCGCAGTTTTAACACATGTAAAGAATGCATCAGAAGTTCTTGGTTTCCATGTGGATGGTGTCATAACGAAGGCTGTACCGAGAATCCAGAAAAGCTTTGCCCTCGTGACTTTAATAATATAATCAGTTTTAATTGGACTGCATATGCTAACAACTGTCCTTATATTGAGCATAGTGGACCATATTTAGTACCAGCCGATGTGCATACTGATTTGAAAGTAAAAATTTATGCCCCAGAACCTTCCCTGCATAAAAATAAAATTTTTTGTGAATTAAAATTAAAACATAGGATTATACGCTTAAAAGGAACCCTAAAAAATAATATAGTGTATTGCCATCACGTAAGATTAGACGCCAAGGAAAATAGTGAATTGGACACAGGATTATTCAGACTAATGTGGGGTGGTGCCGATTCATATTCCAATTTTATACCACTAATAGTCTATAAATGTGAAAATTTAGCTCAAGATTGTGATACGTGCCGAAGCATACCGTTGGAATATGGTTGTAGTTGGTGTGATACGAACAGTTCTTGTGTTCTTGGAGATAAGTGTATAAATAATTTTACTAACTGGGCACTTAATAGAATATCATGTAGTTCCTTAAACCGCAAGCTCTTTTACATATAGAGTTCATAAAACAATAGATGGTACCTACAATTAATGTCAAACAAATAAGTTAGTACCAAGAAAGAACAAGTTATAAATAATATAAGTGCTCGTGCTGATTACATTAGAGAACAACGTTAAGAGGTAAAAACTGTTACATATCTTACTCAAAAGTTGATTGTTACTGACACAGTATACTATACTCGTATTCAGAATATAATCATAATATTTATTTGTTTTAATGATAATAAATCAGTTATAATAATATGCCTGCGTCATTTCTTTTTACGATCATCTTGTCTTTATTGTTCTGTTTAGTATTGTTATAAAAACTATTAAATGAGATAATACGCGTACTTATAAAATATTTTAATTCAATTTCGTTCATTAGTTATGAAAGGCAGGCAATAAGGCATACATATTTTAAGATAAGAGTTAAGTGCTACAAGATTTAAAGTCGAAATGAAACAGAAGAGTTCAAATTTGATTATTATTATCAACAGTATCATAGTGCTATTACTATTGATGAAGTCAGTAAGGTCACAGCTTAGTATTAAGCCGTTTAATGATATATCACTGCATAGATCATGTCATTCACTGGGTACATGTTATGATTGTAAGAAAACTGATATTGATTGTGAGTGGTGTCATGATTCAGGATGTACAAAATTCCCACATCTACATTGTCCAAAGGAAATATTACTTAAATATTTATTTAACGAGCAGAAGGATAGTTTCAATAATGAGTGCACAAAAATTATAACGACGATTCCCATTTTTGTCGCTGCTAACGTAAGGCGTGTTGTTAAACTAAAATTAAACGTGGGTAATACGGCACTACATGAGAGAAAAGTTTTGTGTGAAATACAAATTCAGCAAAAGGCAATAGAAATAGATGGCTTTCTCGATAATGATATAATTTATTGCGATTCCCTTACGTTCAAAACTGATCGCAGCATTGCAATAGGTTCGATTCGCTTAAAATGGGGCGGTGCAGAACCTTTTTCTAATATGGTTCTCCTTATTGTGTATAACTGTCAGATTTTAGCTGAAAATTGCGGTCAGTGCCAGACATTAAATAAGCAGTTTAATTGTGGATGGTGCAAGGAAACTGCGAAGTGTGGATTGATCGAAGAATGTTCGAAAGGCTATGAGGCATGGATAGACAAAAATTTTACATGTGAATCGCATGATACCTTTTTCAAAGTTGCTTGATTTTGTTTTAATTTATTCAAAATAAAAATGTACTTGCTGATATATTATAAATAATTTCAAAGAAAAATTGTGTAGTAAAATGTTATTATGAGTGTTGCGATAGTTCAGGGTAATGCTGTTCGAAAAAAAAACTGGAATTACACAAGATATTAACAATCAACCGGCAGTTCCAATCAAATTGTTTTCCACAATTTACTACGTGTTCGACGGTGCAAGAAAAAAACACCGTCTATATGCCTATGATCTTATTATTATCCGATGTCAACGCGCTTTAAGGCAAGGCAACGTGGCGTACTTTTCGGTATTTCAAAATCCTCCCAGAAATTATAGCATCTGACTAGCAGTAACACGTATGTATATTATATTACATTATACGTACCTACATATACATACGTATGAACTTGTGTATATTATATTATATTTAAGCTTGCTTTTCTATATAATTATTGGTAGATATTTTTATATAATTTCATGTCATAATAATAGAAACATAATATATGAAATCTACATATAAGTAGTATTATTGGATTTCATTATTCAGTACAGACAGTAATTGAATAACCCGAAAAAATAAATAATAATAAATTAAATTACATACTATTATTAATTTTTAGTATTTATTTATGTACAATAAAAAATAAATTGTTTATGTTTTTAAATAGAATTTGTCAAACGATCTGATGGTATGTGGGTATTGGAGTTATTGTTACACAGTCAAAGCACCTTTAAATTTATACATTGATTAAAATATGAAGTATTCTATAGGTTTTATGATAAAGCTAGTTTACGTGGTAATAAGAGTTTAATAAAATAAATAAAAAATATATCGAAAAAATTATTTATTTATTATATTTTGCATGTAAAATTGCGTTTCTGTAATAAGGGTGGCCTTAACAAAAAACAAAGCAATCAAATCCATACGTGGTAGAGCTATGATGCAGCTATATTACGGTTGTAGTGGGTCGGCTCGACCGAGGAAAGACCACGCTTTCATAGAATACCAGCGTAAAGTAGCGGCTTAACGCTGCTGTGTTTTGTATGATAAATCTAGAAAACCGCCAGCGTAAAGTAGCGGCTTAACGCTGCTGTGTTTTGTATGATAAATGTAGAAAACCGAGCCCTTTTTAGAGGAAACTAGGCATTCCATCTAAGTTTTCAGCGGGTGACGACGCATCTGCATTTGATTCTTAATCGAAGATAGTAGTAGTAATTTTCATGTTATTATGATTTAGCATTGAAAAATACATAAAACTTGAAATTTTCACTCTTCTACGATTAACCCTTGTTTTTAATCGCGATTTTTAAAACTAAAAAATATTTCCTAGAAATAATCTATATGACAAAACAACGTTTGCCGGGTCAGCTAGTCTCTGTATAAAGTGTCATCAAAATTTGACCTGATGTTTTGTGTCAGTAAGTTCTTGAATGATATATTATATCAAATATTTATTTAATTTATCTAAAGAAGCTTCGAAATTAATTTTATTAATAAACAAATCATTTAAGGTAAACTCATTAAACGTGTTAATGGCTTGCTTTATTTGAGCAAAGTACTGGATTTATGGTTGTAACATTATAACCAACCGATAAAGTACTTGCTACGTTTAAATTGTAACCGCAATGTGATTTACTAGCGATACAGTAAAGCGATTTTGTTACTTTGGTGAACGTTTTTTTTTTCTAAAAATAAACCTTCACACTAGGATTTTCTCACGTATCGTGAAGGCAGTTATTTTTTTTATAGGACAGGGTGACAAATGAGCACACAGTCTACCTGATGGTAAATGGTTGCTGTGGCCCATAGACATCTACATCTATCCTCATATGTGAATCAAAATGCAGATGCGTTGTCACCTGTGATGACAATGATGAAATGCCTGTTTTCCAGTAAAAAGGGTCTCCGGTTCTCTACACTCACCACACGAAACACAGCAGTGTTAAGCTGCTATTTTACGCTGGTATTCTAATACGTGATACTTCCCCGGTCGAGCCGACCCATTCGTGCTACAACTATACTACTAATATAGCTGCAGCATGGCTCTACCACGTATAAAATTTAACAAACATAAATCTCACGAGGACAAACATCCAGATCCGGAACAATTATTTTTAGGTCATACAAATACTTGTGCCGTGCGGAATTCGAAACCGCGGCCCTCAGCGCTGCAAGTCATTTCTAAGCCACTGCACCACGGAGCCTACTATCGAAAAAATTCTACTTCCACTTATTATTCTTAAATAAATTAATAAGCTACTTCAAACGATCATACCTAAATATATTCAACACAAATATAAAGTTATTATGTATATATATATATATATATAGTAATAGCATATTTACAAGAAGGTATGTGTTGTTAAAGCGTATATCTTCTATTGATAGTGCACAGTGAATAGTGCTGTGCAAGCTGTACCAGCGCTGTGTGTATGTGTGTTCTTAGTGGAAAGAGCCAGTTGTCCAGTCCATGTTGTAATATGAGATGATGGCTGGTCAAAAGGAGTTAGTGATTTGCATGTGGTCAAACGTAATTGCCTTGCGTATATGTGTGTGAATTTCAAAATATAGGGACCGTAAACCTAATCACGTCAGGATAGACGAGCACAAGTAGTGGTGATTAATAGTGTTTGTTAAAGGAATTCATAAAGATACACGCCCGAGGACGGTCGTATGTCAGGATTGGTCGTATAGGCGCGTCTATAAAATACTGGCCAGATCCAGAGTGAATGTTTTACTCTAGCGAAGTGTCGTATCGGTGGTAAAGTTGCAACCGTTGTATGTTATATATCTTCCACATCATCAGAATGATTGGAGGTCCACGACTGTGCGATTTCTTCCTCGTTGTGGGGTCGTCTACCACTGGCAATTTTTGACAGATATTTCTTCCTTTTTAAAAGGCCGTAAACACGATTCCCCCTGGTGTTGCAGTTGTTTATGAGAGGCGGTTGATATATACCATCAGGTGAACCGAGTGTTCGTTTGCCTGCTCTTTTAAAATATATATACACACATATATATATATATATATATATATATATATATATATATATATATATATATATATATATATATATATAATACCAAAAATTTATTTTAAAAATATAAAATAATATTTCATTTGAACACCATGTACATATTCCTCTAAACAAACATCGTTCACGTCCATTCATTCTATTTCCAATCACATCTCAGTGTTTCTAGTGAACGTATCGCAATATTCACAACTTATCCATATGTTATTTGTATAGAAATATATATCTTATAATAACGTAATATTTCTTACTCTAAATAAACTAAAAGGTTTATGCTCGAAAGACGGCAAACTGCAGTGTGCACACAAATTTAAATATATTGCACTGTATGTACTTATGAGTTGGGTATACAACATATATAAACATTTTTTATTTATATGTATTTCGATAATTAAAAAAAAGTACTTCGTCTATTGAAGTTCAAAGTTTTTTATGAGTATATCCAGTTGCGCAGTACAGCATTATAGCGTAAGAGTGTGTATACATAATTTCTATTCCTTCAGAGAGAGATCAGGCGTAGGACCAATACATGTTTGCTGAAACAGGGTTACTACTGAGTATTTTTAACAGAAAAACTCAATAAGCTATTTTTGGCCTAACCCATAAATTTGAACCTGGGATCACATGATTAGTAGTCGCACTTACGACCGCGAGACCAACGAGACAGTCACATGTAGAAGTATGTAGAAGACTTAATATGGCGTAAGGGCTTCGATATATTGTTTAGCCATATATCAAAGTAATCTATCCTAACCGAGCTTTGATCTATAAAATATTCGATACGTCTTCTCAGACTTATACATTTTTGGGGTGACATTACCTGAATGGCAAGTAACCAATTAAAGCGAAGAAAAATATGAAGGAAGACGGTGCACTGTTGTTTTTAGATAAGCGTCGTGTCGCCTTACAGATATAGCAAATTTGTAATAGGATGTAATATAATGTAAAATAATAATAGTCATCAACATTTTCTAAGATGATTAAAAAAATTTAAAGTGCCACCAACTTATCTGTTCAGTTGACAGAGTCGCTAGTGGAGTGCTTACTATTGCCATTTAAGAAATTTACCGAGGAAATAGGTGACTACATATTCATTACACATAATATAAAATAAAACAAATTTCGTGTTAATATATATATGTACATATATATATTAATTATATTTATATATATATATATATATATATATATATATATATATATATATTTTATAAAAATAATTGTGGTCGTGGTCTCGGAGTTCAAGCGGTCGAACTCCAGGAATTCCTGTTTTGAAAGATGTACCCGCGTTAGATACTGGTTCCAATAATTCATCTTCTGAGTCACTGGAATCGGTTTCGCTATCGCTCTGACACTCTATAATAAAGGGTTCATCTAAATACGCGTCTTTTAGTCTGTATTCATTTTCAATTTTTTTCACATGATTGCATATGTTTTTCCACTGCACCGGTGTAATTTTATTAAATGCATCTTCAATTAATTGGGGCATTAGAACATTAGATTTTCCAACATTTTTGTCTGCTATGTTCCTTTTCATAGAGCTCCATATCATTTCAATTGCATTCAAGTCGCAATGATAAGGCGGCAATCTAAGAATAGCATGGCCATGACTTTTCATCAGGTTATCAATTTCGTATTCCGGAGCAGGTTTATTTCTCTTTATTAATTCATAAAGCTGAGGTTTTGTCATTTGTTCATTGAAACTTACATTGTTTTTTTCAAGCCACTTCTGCATATCAGCCTTACTGTGGTTTGAATTAGGACACCTATTTACGCAAATACTATGGTATGGCGCATTATCCATTACAATGAGCGAAGGTTCATGCAGATTAGGTAGTAATTTTTCATATACCCATTTTTTGAAATTAATGCTATTCATTTCATCATGGTAGTCCCCATATTTTGTATTTGATTTAAATACGAGAAGGGCATTCTCCACAAAACCTTTTTCTCCACCTGCATGGATTATGATCCACCTATTACCTTTCGAAACAGGTTCCAAATCACCATCTTCTTCAGGACCTTGCCAACATTTCCCAGTTGAGTGAGACGAGTGAATGTAAGTTTCGTCTAAATAAATAACAGGTCTTTTTTCACCACGCTCATTTTCTTTAATTTTTTGTAGGTAGGTTGCTCTCCATGCAACTACGTCGTTACGTTCGCACAACACTTTTCTATTTGATTTCGTTTTCTTATAACGAAATCCTATTTTGTGAAGCAATTTTCGAAGAGTTTCACGTTCTCCTTTGAAATCAATATCTTCCTTTAAAATACTCAGTAATTTGGGTATGGTAGGGATTTCTTTTTTCACTGAATAAAATTCGTGAATTTTTCTTCTTATAACACCAATGTCAAAATTATCAACTTCTTGCTTCCCGGTTTTTCTTTGCCTTTTTTTGCCAGGGGTAGAAATTTTAGAATTGGATTCTTCAGCGTGTTTCTTTTCATTTACGAGTTTGTGTACAAATCGCTCAGAAACACCTGTAACGAAACGACAAATAATTATTGTATAGGTAAAATTAAATAAATGTAAGCCCGTGTATATGCCGTCACTAAAGCTACTTCACAGACCACAAACTACAAAGCTAGGTACTTTAGACGAATTACAGTAAATTGAGATAATTTTTTTACTATGTTTTACAAGTACATTATTTGGTGATTTTAATTTTCCATATCTGGCAATACTAACCAGTCGCGGCAGCAACGCGCTCATACAGCTTTTCAAATGGTATAGTTGGGGCTTGTACACGTTTCTCTTCTTTCATAAAAGATAAAACTTTTAGGATAATCTGTCGCGCATCACTTTTAAGAGCTTTAGGCATTTTAATTGCACTTTTTAAAAACATTCACCTGATAGCTCAGAATAAATAATAACTGACAGCGAAATGTCATTTACAAAATGGCGGCATTAGTTCCAATTTTGTCCACCTGAACAGATAAGTTGGTGGCACTGTATTTAATATAGGTTACAATTTTTATTTTTACTTGAAAAAGAGGCCATCAAAAGTTCATTGAGCATTTTATTTAAAAAAAGAAGATTATGATGAGTGAGCCTGACATAATATATTAGAGATTAAGGATCGAATTCCTGAAAAAAAAAACTCCTGAGCTATTATGGAATACGTATAGTATGGAATACCAATTATTATTGGTATCACCATTATCATCATTAAAACCTATCAAAGCCCATTACTGAACATAAGCCTCCCCCATAAATAGCCTAAGAGCGAGGTTAATTAACAGGCGTTGTTATGTTTGGTAGGCGGATTGACAACCGCAGTTTTTTTTTAAATTGTTTTAAATTGTTTAAGGAAGTTACTATTGCCCATTCTCTGTTTTAGTTCAGTCCCTCTGTCGCCTCTCATGGCCCCACATGATGATAAGAGGTTGTGAATTCTCTTACGCAGTCACTACACCGCAAATAGTAGTTAGTAGAACTTCTGTTCCGTGTAGGAAATTGTCGAGATATTGCGTTTCTGACGCAAAGTGGTAGTGCACTGTTATTGTTAATATTTGAAAGGTAAAGAGAGTCTGTATAATATATATAAAAATAGTCATCAAGGCAATTTATCCTGATCTTGGTATCTAAATTATTCTTTGTTTGAAGTTCGTTATAGATACGCATTGACTGAATTAGCCACTTACTCTCAGGTGAACTGTAAATTTATTGCCGTGAAGATTTTATATCAAAAAGCGCGCTACGGTTAGAAAGAGTTTGTCTCATCACCAACTATAAAAAGCATTATGTATAATGCTGATATTTTACACTAATATTCACCGAGATGACTCATATTCAGTGATGCTAACTTAGTAATAATTCAATGCTCAAGTTTCTAATTAATTTTTCTTATTAATAATGTGAAAATATAATAATGTACGTCAAATTAATTTTTAAAATTAATTTGACGTATTCTTCGAGCTCATATTAGTAATGTACCACGCACATGGGATTTCTGTATAACCTCTTTATTATTTAAATTAATTGTTGACCTATTATTACGAGAGTCAGAATAATGAGGATGTGTTTTATTATCTCTCTTAAGACTTTTGGTGTTCGCCATATTCATTGTTGTTTCATACTAGTGGTACACGGAAATCTGAATGAGGCTTACTATACATTTATCTATAAAAGTTGGAGTTGTTGTCTGAACTCTTAATCACTTAAATGATTATTTCTAGAAGGTAGAAATTTAAAGCTTTTTTTTTCAAAGAATGTAGATGTATTTCTATATTTTATTAATATACGTTAAAGTAGCTGAACGGTTAACGGTAGGGATTACAAATTTAGATGTTGGTTTTAATCCACCATTCTACTATTTTCATGAACTAGGCCTTTTACTTTATATACAAACTAATTAGGGCATCTCATTTTAACGAAAGATTTGCTTTGTTTACTTTCGCTTAATTTGCAATTGTAGAATTGCTCGTCTTAGAAAACCTCTCTATCAGAGCCACACGATAGGATTCTCTTTTAAATATTATTTATGGGCATCCCAAATTTTAACATAAATTTGAAAAGTTAAGTAATATAAAAAACAGTAAAATATCGTTATGAAAATATAAAGGAAAAACTTTACAATATAGTATACAGTAGTTATGTGGTAACGACATATAAGCTGTAGTTATTTTGTATGCACAATTGTATAAAAAGGAGTGGAGTAGAGTCCCTGAGTTGTGTCGGTCCGGAAAAAGTAGTATTTAATAATACTACGAATTTGAATACATTACTCATTTCTATTACGGTAATGGATACAAATCTAGGGCCAAGCAGTAGTCAGCTGTTCGGTAAAGCCATGTAACGACCGAATAAGAGTCCTCAACTTCGTTACTTACGAATTTTTAAAATATCTCCTAGTCTTCGATGTATATGATGTTTACAACATGCTACTAGTTTAGATAATTAGGATTACAAGACATTCTGAATACAAGATGTCAAGTAATTAATGGATAACCTTGAAATTATTTATAGCAGAACTACTGGCCGTTGACATTTAAAAAATAGGATTTTTTTATTTTAATTTACATTAATATACACCATGACCACAAACGAATGTAATCCATCATTTTGTTTTGTTATAATATTTAACGTTAACTGCTTTGGTAGAAAGGCAGTGTAAAATAATTAAAATTAAAAAAAAAAATTGTAAAATATATTTTTTCAAAACTTGAATTATTATTCTGTGCTAAATTGTGATAAATATTTTAAACAATATTTAAGCATCTTGAAAACAAAAAAAACTGATCAAGACCAAAGACTTTCTAGCCGTGTCCGGCGAGCCGCCTCGAAAATCAGCGATCGACGCTATATGCAATTACTTAGTATTTATACGACACCCGAAATATACTTTTTGTTATTTTGTCATAATGTGAAAAATACGGAGTCTTAAATGAATATTTAAGACATTTATTTCTTTTGCAAGAAAGTATAATGTATATCGTGCCAAAGGCCGATATCGCTTTACGCCCCATTTGGTGTAAAAGAGGGTCTTGCAATTTTGTAAGGACATTTCTTTTCATTTCGAGCAACATCAAATCTTCTCCCTTAAATCAGGGACAAATTTTAAATCGTGATAAGGCAAAGTACGGAAGATATATGGGAATTACGTAATGTTGTTTTCAGATAATGTCATTTTGTATATTGCAAGAATTTTGTAGTTAAAAGTTAAGCGAAAACCCCATATAAAGTGAGATCCGTGAAACAGGATAAATAGAATGAAAAATAAATCAATCATACACATAATTATCGTGCCATCACTGCATTAATACCGTGTAAGAATATCCACTACCCCATATCATCCTGTGGGTATCGTAAGAGGCGATAGAAGTAAACAAATCAGGAGATTGGCAGTAGCGTCTTACCAATAACGACTAAAATAAAAAAAGAATGCTGCTAAACCGCTTGCCTAGGGTGGCAACTATAGCAAATATCCCTCCTATAAGGCAATCTATGAGGAAGCCTATAGAGTTTAATAGACTGTAACTGTAACGGTACACATTATTAAATTTTCACTTCAAAAGATTTAAATACATAATGTGACCGATTACATTAATAATTTAAAATTTAAAATTTTGCACAACCGACTTACCGATTATTAAGGATAGCTCAAAAACGATTGCTCAGACCTTGATCAGAGCACCAGCTTTCAAAAAAAAAGAATCATCGAAATCGGTTTAAGTAGACCAAAGTTATGAGGTAACACGCAAAAATAAAACATACAGTCGAATTGAGTACCTCCTCTTTATGAAGTCGGTAGGAAAATGTAAAGATAATATGTATGTATTAATACGCGAAGAGAAAACTACCCCTTTTTAAGCATTTTACGCGCACATACAACAAAAGAGATCACCAACTAATTTAAAAATGTTACCAACTAATGATAACTGACAGATTAACAGATTAGCTGTAAATTTTGTGTGATTTCAAATGTTACGTTTTTAGTAGTCTGTGTTATTATATAAGTTTATTTCAAAGGAAAAAAGCGTCTTTTTAAATATTTTATGGCAACCACTTAGTATTTAATAAAATTAGTTTAATCCTTATTATCAAAAGACGATTGAGCATGAATAGGTTTGCTTATAAAATTAAAAGTAAAATAATATCCCTCTATATCACCATCAGCCCGTAAAAGTCCACTACGGGACATGATCCTCTCCCGTTTTGTGGAGGATTTGCCTAAATCGTTACACCTGGCAGTCAGATTTACGGTCGCAACGGTCGGTTTTACGATACTACCCGCCGTCTTATTTTACTTCTCGTTTTCCTCAAAAGTCAAGTTTAGGCAAATAAACCAGCTATAATATCTCATCTTAAGGACTATTCGTCAAGAAATAGCCAACAGCCTATATATAATACGTTGTTTATTTCTTGACGGGATATTACCCCGCGATTTGTGTTGAAGAGTTTATTACGTGGTAGAGCCATGCTGCAGCTATATTAGTATTGTGGTGGGTGGAAGGAAAAGGGGAGATCTCCCGCCAGGCAAGTTGTGCAGCCCGGGGAGCGGCCAGCGCTCCGAGTGGTAGTTCAGAGCTATTCTATATATACTGCTTTAACTTCGGAACTTTGTTAGCGCGATTTAGGCTTCGATGTGTTTTGCTTGTAGCGCGATGACAGCGCTGCCACAGTAGTATAGTTGTAGCATGAATGAGTCGGCTCGACCGGGGAATGACCACGCTCTCACAGAATACCAGCGTAAAATGGCAATAATACAAGGCAATACCAGCTTGACACTGCTGTGTTTCGTATGGTGAGTGTGGAGAACCGGAGACTCATTTTACTGGAAAAGAAACATTTTATCTTAGTTCTCACGGGTGACGACGCATCTGCATTTTGATTCTCTATTGAGGATAAATATAGATGTCTATGGGTCACAGTAACCAGAGAGTCATTACGAATTGTCGCGCACGCAGACTCGACGACTTCCAGCCTCTCAAACAAGCCGGTACCCGAACAGGTTTTTAGTACCATAGACCACATACACACCCTTCGGCAAATTGTACATAAGACAGAAGAGTACAATCTGCCACCTTGCCTTGCGTATGAGGACTATGATAAAGCCTTTGATTCCGTCGAAATTTGGGCGGTGCTACAGTCGCTTCAACGGTGCCAAGTTGACTGTCGGTATATAGAAGTGCTAAAGTGTTTGTATAGTAGGGCTAGGATGGCTATTCGAGTACAGAAATAGGGTACAAAACCTATCTAACTACAGAAAGGTGTAAGACAGGGTGATGTTATATCCCCGGAACTCTTCACCGCTGCATTGGAAGACATTTTCAAGCTACTGGACTGGAAAGGAAACGGTATTAACTTCAGTGGCGAGTACATACCTCACCTTCGATTTGCCGACGATATATTCCTTATGGCAGATTAGCTGGAGGGCCTAAGCATTATGCTCAATAACCTCAATAGTTTTTCTCAACGGATAGGTCTAAATATGAATATGGACAAAAGAAAGATCGTGTTTAATGTCCATATCACACCTATGCTTGTAGTTGTTGGGAGCACTAAACTCGAAGTTGTTGATGAGTATGTTTACCTGGGACAAATAGTCCGAATAGGTAAGTCCAACTTCAACCGAGAGGTTAATCGACGGGTTCAACTAGGTTGGGCAGCGTTCGGGAAATTACGGCACATATTTTCGCCAGGTATACCTCAAAACTTGGAAAGGAGACTGTACAACCAGTGCGTATTGATAACTTTTTTCTAGGTGAACCGATTTCGATGATTCTTTTTATTTGAAAGATGTTGCTTTTCATGTGGTCCCATATAAATTTGATCAATGTCTGACCAATAGTTTTTGGGTTATTCTTAATAATTATATTGAAGTCGGTTGTACAAAATTTTTTATTTTAAATTATGAATATAAAAGATAAAAGGGACAAAATGTTTGAGTTTTTTTGATGTATTTTCTTTTTCACCTTATATTAGCTATTCTTAATCTCCTATGATAATTTTATCGGTTATTGCAAATAAATCTATAGATATGGTGGATATATGCTATAATCATTACTTAGATAGAATAAAATATGACATGGGCGGACGCCGTCAAGGTAAACCCCAACCAGATCGAAAGCCGGGGAGACCTAACAGCCTAAGGTTAGGGAGAAATAGAAAAGAACTGACGGACATGCGAACGAGATTGAGTAGCACTTTCTTCATCATTTGAGCTCAGAGCGGCCTGTCGTGGAGTCCCAGTTGCTTCAGATGACCCAAAAGACTGACCGTGGTTAACCCGTTTACAGAGACGACTACAGAAATAGTTTCGGCGTAGGCTACCTCTAAATGAAGGTTACTTTATAAGCCAGGTCCAGATATTTTGTTTTCTCACCTGTTTCTTCTTTCATGAGGTTCTTGTCATTTGGAATTATAATATTGACCAAAACTATCATTGATTGTGTCCGGTCCATCATCACAATATCAGGTTTATATGACGGAATAGTCCGTGATGATGGCGCGGTTTCAATAGAGCGTGGCGCGGCCACTTTCAAGCAGTTGCACTTTTTATGTGGTAGAGCCATGATGCAGTTATGGTTTGGTTGTAACACGTAAGGGGTCCACTCGACCGATCGAGATCAAATGTAGAGAACCGGAGCCCCTTTTTACTGAAAACGAGGTATTCCATCTTAGTACTCAGGAGTGACAATAGATCTGCATTTTGATTATTAATCGAGAATTGTTGTAGAGGTCTACATGGGCCACAGCATCCACTTACCTCTACAGGTGGACTGTGTGCTCGTTTGTCACCCTTATTGTATAAAATAGCACAGGCTCCGACAAGAATTTTTAGTAAGGCGATTATTATTATTATTACAAATTTAAGTTACATTCTTTTTAGATACTCGCAAAACATAGGTTATTCGGTGGTAGAGCCCTGCACCAGTTTTTTGCTGTTGCACGTATGGGCCGGCTCGAGCCGGGTTGGTACCACGACCTCACAGAATACCGGCGTGAAGTAGAGGCTCTGCTTCTGCGTTTCGTCTGGTGAGTGCAGGTGGCCGGAGGCCCAATTCCCCCCCCCCCCCCCCCCCATCAACATGGTAGCGGAATTAGACAATAGACTACCCCAGGAGGGTACCAGTACCCCTGGAGAATCCCTCGCTGAGCATCCACGACCATGTTATTCCAATCCTGAGCGTGGGTGCTCAGGCTGCCCTGCGTATTCTGGGGGGGGCAAAATTCCGCTCAAAAACAAAACTGCTCGGGGCAAGCTGAGCAACAATACCAAGGCGACCCCTGCCACGCTATCCGTGAATTTCTGCAACATCAGGGGACTTCACTGTAACCTAAACGCCGTCCACTACCATCTCGAGACGGCGAAGCCGGCCTTGCTCTTTTTGACCGAGACGCAGGTTTCCTCTCCGACTGATATTTCGTATCTCTCCTGCCCGGGGTACAAATTGGAGCACTCCTTTGTGCCTCGGGCTGGAGTTTGCGTGTATGTTAGAGAGGACATCTGTTCTCGACGCCTCGGCAGTCTTGAAGGTTCGGACCTGTCCATCCTTTGGCTACGCGTAGACAGCGACGACCATCCGCGCGTCTACGGGTGCCTCTATAGGTCCCATAGCGGTAAAGCCGAAACAGACCGACTCATCGACCACGTCCAAATGGCTACAGATTCCTTGCTACAACAGGTCCCATCCGCAGAGATCGTGATCCTTGGCGATTTTAACGCCCACCATGCCGAATGGCTCGGTTCACGTTTAACCGATCATGCGGGGAGATCTGTTTATGACTTTGCCTTGGCATATGGTCTGACACAACTGGTTACTTCGCCTACGCGGATTCCAGATGTGGAGGATCATACACCTTCCCTGTTGGACCTTCTGCTGACCTCTCATCCGGACGGATATCAGGTTTCCGTCGATGCCCCTCTCGGCTCTTCGGACCATTGTCTGATCCGGAGTATGGTGCCACTCACGCTCCCTTCGCGGTTGCGTTCTGCAGGTTGCCGCCGTGTTTGGCATTACAGGTCGGCGGATTGGGACGGAATGCGGTCTTTCTTTGCATCCTACCCATGGGGGCGGGTTTGCTTCTCGCCGGATGATCCCAGTGCTGTTGCTGACTCTGTCACTGATGTGGTGCTACAGGGAATGGAACTATTTATTCCATCATCTGTAGTACCCATCGGAGGCAGATCTCAGCCTTGGTTTGGTCGCTCCTGTAAGACTGCATTGCGCAGTAAGCAGGAGTGTTATCAAGCCTGGGCTGCAGCTTCGGTGACTCGGGATGTAAACACCAGCACACTTAAAAAGAAGTATAACTTCGCCTCCAGGTCCTTCAAAAGAGTTATTGCCAAGGCAAAGTCAGAGCACATAGGCAGAATTGGCGAGAAACTAGTTCGCCTTCCTTCGGGAACCCGTGCATTCTGGTCTCTCGCCAAGGCTGTCCAAGGGAATTTCTGTAAGCCATCACTACCATCTCTGCACAGGGAGGATGACTCACTGGCCCATGACGCAAAAGACAAAGCCGACCTTTTAGGCTCCCTTTTTGCGTCCAACTCGACTCTTGATGACGGGGGGAAAACACCGCCGACCATCCCGCGGTGTGAGTGCTCCATGCCGGATGTGCTGTTCTCACAACGCTCGGTTCGCAAAAAACTGCTCTCCCTGGACATCCAGAAGTCGAGTGGGCCTGACGGAATCCCCCCAATTGTGCTGAGGACGTGTGCTCCGGAGTTGGCACCGGTCCTAACGCGTCTTTTCCGGTACTCCTACTCCCAAGGCGTAGTCCCGAATTCATGGAAGACAGCTTTTGTCCACCCGATCCCTAAAAAAGGCGACCGCTCAGATCCGTCCAACTATAGGCCTATCGCGATCACCTCCTTGTTCTCCAAAATAATGGAATCCATTATTAACTGCCAGCTCATCCGGTACCTTGAGGATCACCAGCTGATTAGTGACCGCCAATACGGTTTTCGTCGGTGTCGATCAGCTGGTGATCTTCTTGTCTACCTGACCCATAGATGGGCGGAGGCAGTAGAGTCCAAGGGGGAGGCGTTGGCCGTTAGTCTGGACATTGCGAAGGCCTTTGATCGGGTTTGGCACAAAGCGCTTCTTTCAAAGCTGCCTTCCTATGGGCTTCCCGAGAAATTGTGCAATTGGATCACCAGCTTTCTTGCAGATCGGAGCATCAAGGTCGTTGTAGACGGTGCATGTTCTGACTACAAGCCTATTAACGCTGGTGTTCCACAAGGCTGTGTGCTATCACCGACGCTGTTTCTTCTGCATATCAATGATATGTTGCTAACTGGTAACATTCATTGCTATGCGGATGACAGCACTGGTGATGCTCTATACACCGGCCGGGCCAATATTTCTCGGGAAAACGTCGCCGAGTACCGGAACAAACTTGTGTCTGAAGTCGAGTCTTTGCTGGACAAAGTCTCGGATTGGGGGCGACTAAATCTAGTCCAGTTTAATCCTCAGAAGACACAAGTTTGCGCGTTTACCGCTAAAAAGAACCCCTTTGTCGTATCTCCTCAGTTTCAAGGCACTCCCCTTCTTGCCTCAGCCAGTATCGGTATCCTCGGAGTCGACATATCGAGTGACGTGCAGTTTCGTGGTCACTTGGAAGAGAAGGCCAAATTGGCCTCTAAAAAGCTTGGCGTGCTCAGCAGAGCGGGACAGTATTTCATGCCAGCACACCGCCTGCAACTTTACAAGGCGCAGGTTCGGCCTCACATGGAATACTGTTCCCATCTCTGGGCAGGGGCTCCCCAGTGCCAGCTCCTTCCACTTGACCGCATCCAGCGCAGAGCGGCTCGAATCGTCGACGACCGAGCCCTTTCCGATCGGCTCGATTCATTGGCACTGCGAAGAGATGTTGCATCTCTTTGCATTTTCTTTCGCATCTACCATGGGGAGTGCTCTGAGGAATTGTTCGGATTAATCCCAGCCGCCAAATTTCACGAACGAACATCGCGGCAGAACTCCCGATACCATCCACACTATCTGGATGATTGGCGGTCCACCACTGTGCGATTTAGAAGATGTTTTCTTCCTCGCACAACTTCCTTGTGGAATAGTTTACCACCAGGGATTTTTCCGGACCGATACGACTTAGGGACCTTCAAGAAAAGAGCCTACTCCTTTTTAAAAGGCCGGCAACGCATCTGCAATTCCCCTGGTGTTGCGGTTGTTCATGGGCGGCGGTAGTCACTTACCATCAGGTGAGCCGCATGCTCGTTTGCCCCCTCTCCTATAAAAAAAAAAAAAAAAATTCATGTAAACGTTTACATATTTTGGAATTATAATTAAATTTGATCGATGTAATTAATTATTTTTATTAAATATTATGAATTATAATTAAGTATTTTATTAAATAAATTGTCGCCTTGTTCTAAATAATTTAAATGCTTTTTGTTGTAATTTAGTGTTTAGAAACAAATAATTTCTTTTACCAATAAGAAGACAAATTTGTTGTTTTATTTTGTTATTTGTGAAACTTTAATGCATTAATAAAACAGCTCTTATCTTTTAAGTTATATCATGTTTCAAGACAAAAATGTTTTTATCGTCTTGGAACTTTCAAATTGAGAGGGATATATTTTACGTTTATTTTGTACTAAAAGATATTTCATTCGCCTAAACTTACGCCATTAAGAAATCACAATACGACTTTTATTCTTACAAAATTTTCGTTCAGGACCCCTAGAACTAATATGCAAACTAAAATTTTAAGAAAGATTTTTTAAAAGTATTGATTCTGACTATATGGAATATATTTGTGATCAAAACAATTTCTTAATGTTAAATTGTTAAATAAATATGATAAATATCAAATCATTAACATATAAATATATTTAATACATAGTAGAGCTTCGTGAATCGTGCAGCATGTAAGCCGCAGCACAAATGGGTCGGCTTGACCAAGAATGAACAACGTTCGGTCGTTCATACATTGAATAGAATAGAATAGAATAGAATGATTTTTATTCAATATGGATTATTACATAATACTTATTGAAAGTCATTATTTTATTTACCACTGGTTCGGAAAATACCTCTGTCCTGGGAAGAACCAGCAAGAAACCCAGCGGGACTTTTTTTTTAAACATAATTTCACTTAACAATAATTTTGATTATACAATTTTAAATGAATTTTCATAGAACCAGCATGGTGGCGATCACCTTATTCCCAGGGGTTATTTTCACTCATGTATTCCTTGATATTATAATAACCCTTTTTGTACAGTTTTTCTTTAATAAAACTTTTAAACTTGTTTATTGACAAACTTTGAACATGTTCTGGGATTCTGTTGTAAAAGCGTATACATTGCCCCATAAATGAATTACTAATTCTGTGGAGTCTTGTAAGTGGCATTACAAGCTTATGTTTGTTCCTAGTGTTTAAGGTATGAACATCCTTATTCTTATTAAAGCTATTTATGTTTTTATGTACATACATTACATTTTCATAAATATATTGCGATGCCAAAGTTAATATGTTTATTTCTTTAAATTTTTCTCTAAGGGACTCTTTACAATTTAGATTATAAATCGCCCGTACGGCTCTCTTTTGCAAAACAAATATAGCTTCAATATCAGTCGCATTACCCCATAGCAAAATTCCATAAGACATTACGCTATGAAAGTAACTAAAATACACTAACCTAGCTGTCTCAATATCTGTGAGACTTCTAATCTTTCTTACAGCATATGCTGCAGAACTAAGTCTGCTTGCTAATTTAGATATATGGGGGCCCCATTGAAGTTTCGCGTCAATAGTAATACCGAGAAAAACAGTGGTATCCACAAGACTCAACTCCTCCCCATTTAAGAGCACATTGGTTTTCGAATGTTTTACATTAGGTATTGTAAATTTAATACATTTTGTCTTATTGCCGTTTAAGAGCAAATTGTTGGCGTTAAACCAATGTACTAGTTTCGATAGAGCATTATTTACATCGTCATATTTAATTGACTGCCGTTTCAGTTTGAAAATTAAAGAGGTATCGTCAGCAAATAATACTATATCGTGATTGTCCCCTACAAGATAAGGTAAGTCATTAATATAGATTAAGAACAGGAATGGGCCAAGAATCGAGCCCTGAGGAACGCCCATTGATACTACCGATCCGGAGGAACATTTACCATTAATGACGACTTTTTGAGTTCTGTTACTTAAATATGAAGTAATAAGTTTAAGCGCCAAATTTTTTACACCGTAATGTTGTAGTTTCCTGATTAATGTATCATGATGAACACAATCGAAAGCCTTGGAAAGGTCACAGAAAATACCTAAGGCATCTTGTGAATTCTCCCAGGCATTAAAAATATATTTCATAAGCTCAACACCGGCGTCAGACGTCGAGCGACCCCTTGTAAAACCAAATTGATTTTTATGAAGTAATTTATTTGTATTAAAAAAAAATTAACAATTGATCCAAAATTATTTTTTCAAAAATTTTACTGAGAGTTGGTAGTACAGAAATAGGTCTATAATTAGCGGGGTCCAATGTACTACCAGATTTAAATAAAGGTATTACTTTACTATACTTCATTAAATCAGGAAACACACCAGAATCGATACAAGTATTAAAAATAATAGCAAGACGAGGTGCAATTAAATCTATTATGGACGTAATCACTGTAACGGAAATCCCCCACAAATCTGCGGTTTTCTTTACATCAATGGTTTTGAAGTATTTTACAATATTATGCGGTAATACTTTTTCAAATCTAAATTCTTTTAAACAGGTATTAACATTCTGTTTAAGTAATGATTCGGCGACAGTTGGAGAAGCATTCAATGACTCTGTTGTCAAGATAGGAACATCAGTGAAATATTTCTCAAACACCGCTGCAACTTCCTGATTTGATTTAGTCAATTCATTATTAATTTTTAATTGATAGTTTGAATTACGAGGTTTCTCATTACCGGTTTCGCTGTTAATTATACTCCACGTCATTTTAATTTTATTCTTAGCTGTCTTAATTTTGTTACTAATATGTAATGATTTGGCTGTGGAGCAAACTCTTTTAAATATTTTAGAATAATTTTTTACATATTCTTTAAAAGCATCGGAAAGATTATACGATCTTTCATGGTAAAGGTCATATAACCTTCGTCTGCTTTTATGAATTCCTACTGTCGCCCACTCATTAAATGCCTTGCGACTGTTTCTGGAGAATGTTTTAGAAGTGAATGTTTTATTAAATTCATTGTTTATAAAGGTAAATAATTCTCTATATAAATAGTTTGCATTGTTCTTATAAGAAAGGGATGGAAGGATTTTTAACATATTACTTCTAAATCTCTCCAGGCGTTTTGCATTAATAGGAACAAACACAATTTTCTCATTTACCTGTTTTTTGTGCATATAAGGTAACGAAACCAGTTGTCCACAGTGATCTGAACTAAGTTTTTGAATTATTGATTTGTTGATTGGTACAACACCTGTAAAAATATTATCAATACAAGTTGCACTACACCCTGCAATACGTGTAGCTTCAAAGAATAAATTATTAAGATTATAGGATTTGAACAAAGAACAGAATTTAATACTGATGGAAGAAGTTTCCAGGAGATTGATATTAAAGTCTCCACACACTACAAGAGATTTATTCTGTTTATTAAGCTGAACTAAAACTTCTTCCATAATTTTTTCAAAAGTATCATAACTTGAACATGGGGGTCTGTAAACACTGACAACAATAAGGTGCTCAAGCTCAACACATGCCATTTCTACAGTACGCTCAACAGAGAGGCTCACAATGTCTTTACGTTCTTTACATGATAAGGACTTATTAGCTAATATTAAGGAGCCACCACGTAATTTAGTATCTCTATTGAACGAACTGACCACCTGGTGATTACTGAAATTAAATATGGAGTTGTATTCTTTCAACCAATGTTCTGTAATACATAAAATATTTATACTGTTACTATTTAAAAATAATTCAATTTCTAATTCTTTGCCTAACATACCTTGTATATTTTGATGCACCAGGTTGATACAGTTTTTATTATTGTTATTTTGTAAAATTGCATAATTATGTATTGGTAAGTTGCATTCTAAGCTATTTAAATTATCTTTGCTAGAGATTGCCTCTATTGTCTTATTATCTAATTTAAATAAATGTTGAGAACTATAGACCTTTACTAGTAACAAGGCATGACAGGGGTGACACATCTTCAGTCGAGGGTAACTGTAGGTTAAGTAAATTATCACTGGAAACTTATTATAAAAATTTTGCATGGAACAATACGGAAAAGGATAAGTAAAACGATATTGTTATGTTTTGCGCTTTCTTGCAACGATGTTCAGCCGATTTTGTTCCGCCCATTGATGTCCTGATGGAAAGTTAACATACCTGGTCGGACTTTTTTGCCCTAAGATAATGTATACATTTTCATCAGAGCGTAATAGATTTTCCAACAAATTATATGCTAGACATGACCTTCATATTTTATATGTTCGTATATATAACGTCAAGCATAATTAAGCTTTTAAAAAGGTAAGTAATATTTCAAAGAACTAAAAATCACTTTAAATAAGAAGTTAAAGCTGATTCCGAACTATACTAAAATATTAAATTAATTTCACATTCTGAAGTCGGTGCTAAGATGTAGTATATAGAAGAGTTAAAGTCCTGACTTCAAAACATGAATTTATTTTACTCCTTTAAATTTTTTAGGTCGAAATGGCCGGAGTTAAAAACAAACAAAATGAAACGCGATAAAGTCAATTTAAGTAGTTTTATTCAATGAATCAAGAAATTCTTTTCCTTTCTGTCCTATAATCCCAGATCTCGCATTATTCAGGTCAAACATGCTCCTAGCATGGAGACATTTATAGTATATTAGCTTATTTTTTTTTATACAACAACCTAATCTTTACATATATAATTCTTCTGTCCTTGTGTATGTAACTGAACTCCTCCTAAACAGCTGGACCGATTTTAATGAAATTTTGTGTCGGTGAAATTGATTCCAGAATGGTTAAGATACACAGTTGGAACCGGTAGTTGGTGATGTTGTCGAGATCCAGAAATCACCCGTGCAAAACCGGGGCGGATCGCTAGTATACATATAAGAATTTATGATTTTTAACTTGATGTTATTCAAATGCATTTCAAATTATACCAAGCGTTCACACTTTTATTTAATTTTTAATACACTTTATTCTACTAAAGTTTGTTGACAAGCCTATTAAAACTACTAGTTAACGACACAACGTTAAACTTTAAATTGCTTTTCCTTCAAATTAGCTTTGCAAGTTATTATAGAAATTAATAAAGTTGTTCTGAAATTAATCTAGGGTTTTGAATACATATTTTATTTCTTATGATATTTGTTGGGCAGTGTTCAACGGTGGTGCTCGAAAAAATATGACTTATTTTCTTTTCCAATATTGCTCAATATCATATAATGAAAGCGAATAAACAGTGTTTATTGCTAGTGATGAACCGATACGTGATTTTTCACTCCTGGCTATACAAGGGTGCTTAAATTTAGCTAGCTCTATAGAGTACTGTAATCGGAGTTTCTCAGCGTAATAGAATTTGTAACAAACATATCAGCTGTAGAGCTAGACTTTATTTTCCGTTGTATTAGTTGGTGAATATATGCATCGACCTCCAGCGGGTGGCAGCTGGTGGTAGGTGACTCTCAATGCTGCGACTGAAATTCATTGAACGTTTCCATGAGGTGATTAGTAGACTGATGCGCTCTACTGGTAGAAGCGGTGTGACCTTGTGTGAGACGTACACACTGGCTACTTTTTGTTGCATTCAGTATTAGATATTGTGACGGCCCATTACTATTAATAATAAATAATAATTGACTTTAATAAAAATTTGTCTAAAAATATCTTAAATGTAACATTTTGAATAATTAAAATGCATTAATAAGCATAAAGTTAAAATACATTAATTACAAACATTAAGTATATAAGTAAAATAAAGGCTTAATTTTGTTTTTAAAAATTTATTTAAACTTAATATATATTAATGCTTGAGATATTCAAAAAGGTATTAAATAATAGAAATACAAGTCGATTATATATACAATAATAAAGATAAATAACATTTATAAGTTTTATATTATATTTGGGAAATGGGTCAAAAAAATCGTTACTAAGAATGTCTTTGTAATGCTGGAGCGTGTTTATGTATTGCTGGAGCGTGTTCATGTTCATTGCTTTTATAAGGCTGTTGCAGGAGACACATACCTGCAGTCGTACATATACAGGGTTATTTTGCAATATATAGCCAAATTTGCAGAGAAGAATCAGAATAATTAATATGGTGATGAAAAATTAAATAAAAAAAATCTCGAACTTTCTGTCCTTTTTATCTTTGAATTTCAGAATACAATCGGTAATACATTATTTTAACTGATTCTCCAATATCTAGTGCCTATTTTTTTACTACGCACACACACATTTGAAAGGTTTGCTCGGTCGGCAAAAATGTTGTGAATTGAATAGCACACAGAGGGACGCCGTACGTGTAGTTGTTGCCCATAAGGGCTGCTGGACACGGGTAGAGTAAACAGTAGAGTGAACTAGCATACTACTCTACCGGTTCACAGTACTCTACCAATTTTCATTTTGTTAGTAAAGTAAAAAAAAGAGAATATGGACAAGAGATTGGATATTGAGAAGGGATGAGCGAGGGGCTTCAGCACTACTTTTGAAAGAGTTAGCAGCAGAGGACGTAAAAGAATATAGACTAACTATGAGAATGACGCCAGAAATGTTTGAGCATTTGCTCAAAAAGGTCGGTCCGAAAATTAAGAAACAAGATACTACAATGAGGATGGCATTAACACCACGAATAAAATTAGAAATAACTTTAAATTTCCTAGCTACAGGAGATAGCTACCGTTCATTGCAGAATCATTACAGAGTGTCTAAATGCAGTATTTCGAAATTCATTCCTGAAGTTTGTGACGCCATTTACGAAAGCCTGTATGAGTATATCAAGGTAAGTTGTTTTATTGCTGGAGTCAATATTATTGGTGTGCTTCACCACATCGACTAACATACCCACAAATGGCAAGCCGGCAATCTATGCAGATATTTAGTCGATAAATAGTTGAAATTAGATGCTTAATAAAAACATATCTATTTCTATGTGTTTCGCTGTGGTGACGCACAATTAGTGTAAGCAATTTAATAATAAGAGACAAATTAGTAAATGTAACTTTATAATAAGAAAAAAAATGAAGGAAAAACACGTATCGGTATTTGAACTTAGACTAAATATTTGTAGAATTCCAAGCATGGGATAAGATTAATTGAGTTGCTTTTGGGTTTCTTGATAATCAACTTCACTTTGTAAGTAAAATTGTGAAACATCTTGAGTTTCAACATTGCCATTAGTTTGCAAGATTGATTGAGAAGGATCTTGAGTTTCTTGTATATAAACTACATCATTCTGCAAGACTAACCGAGATGCATCTTGGGTTTCCGGTACGTAAACATTATGCTGTTCGCGTTGCGGTCGGGGAGTCATAACTGAGGGTGTACTTGCCTTAGATGTGTTTGAGGTCGAAGGCGGTATTAAAAACCGGACCAAAATTGCTTGTATTTCACTTTGTGCCAGTAAAGATTGTTCGAATGACATTTTGTCCAACATTAAAGCAACATATGAGCCAAACGCACTGATGGCACTTTGAGCTCCAACGGGAGTTGTAATTATGTTGTTACTACTGCGTAAACTATCGTGCACTTTGCGTACTTCATTAACAGCCGAAGCAAGAATTTGTAAATTCTTATTTTTGGATGTCTTTCCTTTTCCCTTGCCTTTTAATGTTGGAGCTATCTGAATTGGCGCTGACTGTGAATCTTCAATATTTTGTGCAGTACTGGTTGTTGGCTCTTGTGAGTCATTTATTGAGACTGACGATGGCTGTGGATCATGTGCATTTGAGACTTCAGTTTCGTTTTCTGATATTTTATTCTGTAATTAAAGAATATAATTGGGTTATTTTCTTTTGATTGCAGGTACCAGCTTCAGAAAACAAATGAAAAACAATAAGTAGTGGATTTGAAACTCATTGGAACTTTCCAAACTGTTGTGGTGCCATCGACGGCAAACATATTTTGATACTAGCCCCTCCAAATTGTGGCAGCGAATATTTCAGCTACAACGGCTCGAAGAGTATTGTGTTAATGGCAGTTGTCGACTTTTACTACAAGTTTCTGTACATTAATGTTGGTGCCGAAGGATCACAATCAGATGGTGGTATTTTTAAAAATTGATTTCAGATTTCAGATGAATTAGAAAGAGGACTTTTGCCTGAAGGATTATTCCTACTTGGTGATGATGCTTTTCCATTAAAGCCATACTTATTAAAACCATATAAAACTTACAGAGGTCCTTTGACAATACCTGAAAAATTTTTATCTACTATCTATCGTCTGAGCCGAGCAAGAAGAATTGTGGAGAATGCATTCGGTATTTTGATGAGCAGGTTTCGGATATTTGATGGAAAATAGATTTAAAGACTTCCACAATTCGCAAACTTGTGTTTGCAGCCTGTTCTATTCACAACTGGCTGCGTGAATCATCGCCTTCTTATTTGCGAGCGAGTGCGGCCGATCAAGAAAATATACATACTGGAGAAATTAAACCCGGTAGTTGGAGAACCGAGATTGAAGAATTGCGTAATCTTGAGAGATTTAGGAGTATTCAAAGCACCAATTTAGCTAAGAGAATACGTGACCGAATGAAGGACTATTTCAACAACGATGGAGCTGTACCCTGACTATATCGTCATATATCCTAAATAATGTAATAAAATATTGTTTTAATAAACACTAGGTACGTATCTCAGATTATATTGTTCCTTCAAAGTTATCCTGAGTCTTGGTGCTTCGTGTAATAGATTTTAATAATGTATCCATTACATAGTACCATTTTAAAGAAGCCACGTAAACTTCGTTACTTCCACTGCCAGACTTTTGAGATTTTTTTTATTTTCATTCGTTCTTGGTTATAAGTACATCGGAGGTTTTTGATTTTTTGTTTTAATTCAGAAACTCCAAAGTTTTCCTTGCTCATTGCACGAATAATATATTTGAAGGAAGTATAGTGGGTATAATACAGAGACTAATTTTGTAGTTAGGAATAATAATTAATTCGTTTACACAAATTAACTATCCAACGAGTCGAGGATAAACTAGTAACGGAATACGACAAACGCACCGTTCCACGTCAGAGCCAAGACTGTCTTAACGGCGGCCGCTCCGTTCGTTTTATATAAGCAGGACGGGTGGCAACGCAGGTGCAATGCCGCAGGTTTGCGGTACACGTGTCGTTTACGAGAATTCTGTCTAGCTAGACCGATGCCACCGCACCTACAACGGTGCAGGTGCCGTCATATTCATAGGCCGCATGCCTTTTGTTCTTATCTTTATAATCACGGTGGCTTATATCCCAGATACACGGAAACTCCCCGTAAAGCTTCACTAGTTTTAAAGTTTCTGATTCAGCCCACTTCATGATATTTTTTTCATAAATCACTACTACTAAAAAAACTGCGTACAACTTTAGTAAACAATGCCATGTGCCTTTTGTAAACAAGTCTAAACTAGGTACTCTACTAACCGTTTACATAGGTCGAGTACTCGGTAGAGTAGAGTGGACGCCGGGGTTGGGGAAGGAAAGTGGTAGAGTAGCTCTCCCACGGTGCTAGCCTACTCTACTCTACCAAATTTCAGTACTCTACTCTACCAGCGGTGGCTACATAAGTATAGTAAGTAGGATAGTTAGAACTCTACCGCTATATTCTACCATTTACTCTACCCGTGTCAAGCAGCCTTAATAGTTTTAAATAAAAGTAGAAGCCTTATTTACTCGTATTTTAAAAAACTGCAGTAAAGATATATCATTATTTATATACTTTAACGTAAATATAAAATTTAACTACTCTTTGAAAAATAACCCTGTATACGAGTATGTTGTGGTCAGGTGGGTGACTACCAAAATACTGTTGCACAATGTAAAGTCCCATATTAAGGACTTATGACAGTAAGGTTTATGATATAAAAGCATTTATATAGCAGGTCTCTAAGATGCATAAGCATTGTAATAGCAGAGTTGTGGCTTGAAGTCCCGTATTTATAAGACATGAAAATAAGGTCTATGAGTAAAATAAATATATGGAACGTCTCAAATCTGTAATAGTATTTTATTAATTGAAATGGGAATTGAAACGGATTATTATAGTGGCGTGTTGAATGCTTCGCAGTGTCCGAGACCACGGTAAAAGTGGACTCGTTAACCGATATGTCCTAGGCATTTATCATCTTAGTGCCGATAGTAAGCGGGATTGTTGCCCGTGGAAATCTCTCAACTCTACAGATTGTTAGACGCCGCCCGTCTTAGCACATAACGTTATGATACGTTGGCTATCTTTCGGATTAGGGAGAGTATGTATTTGTATGAGGTATTTTTAGTTAACAACATTATCAATTTTGTTACCAATGTCGATAGGGATCATATGGTTGTGTTGTGAGGGGGCGCCATCCGTATGATAGTTGCATTAATGCTACTTGCGGTATTGCGTCTTGTGATGGATATGTGGGTGTACTGCGCCTGATTCGATGCATCGTGTGGTTCGGGTCGATGGAGGTATGCGGGTGGTGATGTCTGCTGGGACTGTTTGGGGGACTTTGGGATGGTGTAAGCCGACGATATTTGTATTGATGCTTGTTGTGTTTTGAAATAAACAAGGAGATCCCATTCAAGGAAGATGTATTTGTTGAAAATAGTAAAAGTGTGAGAGCGGATATTCAACTTGCTTTCTTGCTTACACAAAATTATTATTAGCAATAAGACATCGTAACGCACTATACATCTAGTATCGAGCATTAACAGTTCGGCCACACCGTACACATCCCGCCACAATTACACACCAGTGTAACGTAAGGAACGTTATTACATGACAAAACCAAAGTATGCAAACCAACAGCAACACTACATATCTCAGTGTAACACAGTGCCTCTCAGCTACACCATCTTTCTCGCCTGCACCACAAGAACCACTATAACGGATAAAACCAAGATACTATCTTATCACTCGTAGCAAGACTTAACTCGTAGAATGACTTAGTGGGAGCTTCTCGGTATATATCAGCAGGGGCCGGAACGCCTCACTGTGCCGTCGCCCCCGTGCGGTCGTGCGCTATCTGGGTCCGCTAGTTGACCGAGCATTCCGCTTGCGCCGTCGCCCCCATGCGGTCATGCGCTAGCGGGGTCCGCTAGTTGACCGAGTCCCCGTCCCCGTACGGGAATTCTTAGGTCGGTTCAGTTGAGAAATAGAAGAACGTCAGTCCCGTCCCGTCCCGCCGCAGCTAGCGCCGCCGGCCCCGTGCGGTTGTGTTAGCTGTCCACGCTCACCGTCCCCATACGGTGGGTCCCCTCCCGCCTCCACTACCGCCGCCACCCCCGTGCGGTTGTGATAGCGGTCCGCGCTCACCATCCCCGTACTGTGGGTGCCTTCCCGCCTCAGCTAGTGCCGCTATCCCCGTGCGGTTGTGTTAGCTATCCACGCTCACCGTCCCCGTATGGTGAGTGCCTCCCAGTCTCCGCTAGCCGTATTAGGTGCTCGCGCTCACCATACGGTATACGGTGAGTGTCTTCACTCCCCCGCTAAAGCCGCCGTCCCCGTGCGGTGGTGTAATGTGCCGGCGCTCACCGTCCCCATACGGTAAGTGCATTCTAGCTCATTTGACTCCCACTTTTTCACTCCTCTGGCACCGCCACCCCCGTGCGGCTGAGTTAATTTACCCGCGCTCCCGTCCCCGTACGGTTGTGCCCCGCACCCCCCTTCCCTAAGGGGGGTCGCTTCCGATGCGGCGAAGAGGCCATACAGGCCAGAGCCAGTCCCACAGGTGGTGTTTAGTGGGTAGGCACTTCTCAATGAGTCCCACATAACCACGCATCCGGCTGCGTGGCATGCTATGACCATTCACCACCTCCCTCCCCCGCTTCCGGAGGGTAGTCTCTTGCTCTGGGCGCAAAAAAACATAATCCTTTCACTCAATAGCTCGTGGGTCCTCGCTTACGAGTCTATTTTGATGAAGCTGTAAAGACCGCAAGGCCAACAGTATACACTTTCAGAAAAAAAGCTACCATCGATATAACGCTCCGCTAGAGTAAGGTAACCTCTCGCTCACTCTCGGTCTAACCGGTATTTTATAGACGCTTCAACATGTTTATGATTTTTTTTTGTTTTTTCGTTTTTTATTGTTTTGTTAATGTTATTACTACTGTTGTTTATGAGTTGTTGGTACAAAGCGTTACGTTTAGGTGAACAATGAGTAATCTCGGTGCGGGAGCGAGTGACTCACAATAGGCAATTCGTGATATTTATCAAAGCCAACGACAACCAAAAATGGCCCTAACGTTGACCCTAACGACATAATAATCGCTCCCAAGGAAAACTGATGTCTGTAATAAATATTTTTAAGAAAGTTTTGGAGTATTGGCCTGCAGATAGACCTCCTTATAAAACCCATATAATTAATAAAACTACAGACGTTGCAGGCAAGAATTATACAATATTTGTAAGTAATATGGCAATCTTGCTTTGCTCCTGTAATCAAAGAAGATGAAAGGCTTGGCCTATTTCATGGCATAATTGATGATGAGGTAGAAATATTTATTAAAAGTGTTGACAAAAATCACTCTTCATCTAAATGTGATGATGATCGTGAAATAATATGTAGAAGAAGAAAAAGTTTCACTAACAATTTAGTGCTCTAAGTTGTTTTTTAAATAAAATATTGGTTAGAAAATGACTTTTATTTCCATTAATTTGTTTTGTTGAAAATATTAAATATATATAATATCTTCATCACATGTTACAATGTGATGAAGATATTGTCATTGTTATTAAAAATGGCTGAATTTTAACATAATTGCGAAAAAATTTATCAGCCTAGGGTAATTTAGGAACACACAATTTAGTCACATGTTATACCAATAATTAATTTCTCAAAGTTATGATAAAACAATTTAATGAAATGAATTTTTCATTAAAATTTGAATTGAAATGTCTTGCACTTCTGCTTCTACGAGCTTCATTTTTCTAATACTATACATAAATGAGGTATAGAAACTGATAAATTTTTATCTAAAGCACAACTTCTCAATTATATGACATTGTGTTATAAATGTCTTCACCTCAGTCCCAACTAGCGGAATCTGGTCAACGGAAGATTTAACAAAATATCTACATATTGTTGCACGCCACCATTAATGTCTTGTACATGGCAACACTAGTCACCACTAGCGCTCTCTGGTGTTGATTAGCAGAACTAGGAGAGTCAAGATCCTTCTAGAAATTCGGGACCGATATGCACTCGAACATTCTAGATGTCGCTACAGTAGAAGGTTCTGGAAACTATCTGAGGCTTATATAAGGCCGGTATAGACCACGACCGAGTCAGTATTGAATTGGCGATACAAGAGAATACTTCGAAGCGAAATAATGGCGAACTGTGTTTTATTATTAGTGTGATTTTAGATTTTAATTAGTGTTGTGTAATTAAAGTGTCGATTTTAATAATTCAATCGGCAGTTTTTAATTGTCTCGAACCTCAAGCTCGTAACAATATTATAAATTAAGGAACCCCGCTGCGTCTGTGTTATCTCAGTAACGCTAATCTCAGAAACTACTTTTGTGATTTTCATTCAGTTTTATTGAATAAATGAATTCTGACATACGACTAGCTTTAGATATTGTATAAAAATATTAATCTGTAGTGCAAATAAGCTAACGTTATAAAGTCGGAAAATTGTGACTTCCGAGCACTTACATGGCGTGCGCTGTTTAATCAAAAATAAAGTTATATGAATTATATTATTGTGGAATTGTTCTTTCCAAAGAGCTGTAAAGAAAAGTCCGTTATAGTTAAATATTGTCTAATGTCTATCTAAAGAAGATAAATTCAAAATAACTAAGAAAAACTTTAATAATAGACGTAGTAAAGCTACAATTTATGAGAGTTGTTCTTGTAACAAAGTAGAAACCCTTATCAAATTTACTATGTTCATTGTTTGATGCCTTTTATCTATATTAAAACAATCCTCATTAATTTTTTTTCAAGAGCTTAGTTTTAACAAGTGTTTTGCATATACGAAAATCCCGTGCCGAAGCCGGGCTGGGTCGATAGTTAATGATTAACCAAGGAGTATATTATAGTCTCTTTTTTCCCTGGTCAAGTCCTTGAAACATTTTTTTAAACTGATGTAACAATCGAACTAACTGGTATAATTTATTTACGATTTTCGTATAGTAGCGGTATAGAAAAATCCTATACTAAATAGACGGCAATTCAAACCGTTATTTGCTGCTAATTAGTGTTTTGGTTCTGGATTTTATTCGGTGAGCAATTTAAGAAATCGTTCACGACGCATCAATTTTTTCGAAAGGGTGGACGTGTACCCACTAAATTAAGAAATTTAGAGCGAAATCACATTGCGATACACTAACTGAATAAATAAATGTATTACTCTTGATAGATTTTTATGAGTGATAAATGAGCACACAGTCTACCTAATGGTAAAAGGATGCTTTGACCCATAGACATTTATATCTATCCTCGATTAAGAATCAAAATGCAAATACATTGAGGACCAAGATGGACTGGACTGGACTAAGATGGAATGCTTCGTTTCCAGATTGGATTGAAAGAACTATGATAGAACACCTCAATTCCAGTAAAAAAGATCTCCGGCTCTGTACTTACACTCACCATACGAAACACAGCAGCATTGAACTGCTATTTTACGGTGGTAGAATACCAGCGTAAAATAGCAGCTCAATGCTATGAGGGCGTGGTCCTTTCCCCATCGAGCGCCAACCTATTCGTTACAACCATAATATAGCTGCAGCATGACTGTACCACGTGAAATACATATTCACGCACTTTTCGTCCAATTATATTGAAATGTGTTAGGTTATCAAATTCAATTTAATTAATTTTAAATTTTTGATATTCTTTTCTAACCTATCTTCTCTCTTATTTATTTTCGTCACTTATAATAATTCCAACATTAAAAAAAAAAAACTACATCTTTTAAAGAAGTATAAATTACAAACAAACGTATAGTCGTATGACATAGTATAGTCTACCTGATGTTAATCGCCTATAGATGGTAAGCTTCTAAACTTTGATTAAGGATCAAATCGAAGATGCCTTAATTGAAAATTCTCTGAGAAATAAATTGGCATTTTCTTCTTCTTCTTTATGAGCCTGTAAAATTCTAGTGTCGGAAATTTGCTTCTTCTACATAGGGAGGAGTCTCCAAACAGCAGAACTTTGCTGCTATTTTACGTTAATATTCTATGCCAGCATGGTCCTTGTTCCGTAGAACCGAACGACCCTTCGTGTGGCGGCCATAATACGATGCAACATTACTATAGCACGTATAAGGTTACCGTCATAGTTACAGATTATCGAAATCCACTGCTGTACATAGGTCTCCCCCATAGTTTGTCTCATAGGGTGGATATTTACCATAGCTGCCACGCTCGGCAGGCGGTAACCAATCACGGTAGTCTACAATGTATCTCTATCAATACTTTTACTATACGTTTTGTATGAACAGCAATAATATAGTGCATATCAAACCTAATAAATCACTCCTAATCCTTTAATAACGCATAACCTAATGTGCCGATTTGTAAGCAATTTCTTTCTTATCGCGTAGAACACACGTGAGTAAAGTTGAATAAAGTCGATATTATTGTAAATAATTTTAATGTGATGTCATTGTATTGTTAAAATACTTCCAGTAAAAAAAAATTGTGAAATTATAATATGAACTATACTTTTCGTTGACTATATCCGTCTTACTGCTGAGCCCAGTCCCGTTTTTTGTGTCTGAAAGGGTTGCGAGATGTTTGGACCACTATGTTCTCCCCAGTACTTGCGGATTTCTCATGCTGTTGAAATGTTTTATTCGGAAATGCTTGTATCCTTACGATGTTTTCTTTCACTGCTGAGCACGTGGTAAAGCAGCACTTAAATTTACATTTGAAAATTTAATTGGTGGCGGCGATTGAAAAAGAGTTGCTCGCGCACTGAAATATTAAGGATCTTAAAATTTTGAGAAGAAAACCATTTTATATTTTGTAATAATCTTTTTCTTCCTGCCCTTATGGCAAGTGATTTGGGAAAGGCATAATATATCTTTCTCTTCCATTGTCATTTACCAGCCCTCATCTTCTCACTCACTCCTTTCTTACATATATCATGTGTGTCCATCTGTCTTTTCTTCTACTTTTTTATTTATCCAGTTTCACAGTTATTAAAATAATGATTGATCATCTTCAATACAATACAATACTCTTTATTGTACACCAAGAAAAGATTAAAATATCAAAAAATAAAATAAACAACTATTGAGGGAAATACAAAGGGCGGTCTTATTGCTACATAGCAATCTCTTCCAGACAACCCGGAAGAAGAAATAAATAAAAATAAGAAAAAGAACAATGGGCAAGGTTTACTAATTTAAAAAATAAAAACAAATAAAAATAAAATAAAGATACAAACTTATCAACTTAACAAAAGACAACATTCTTCAGGTAGATCAATTACCATAATTAAGCGGAGGAAATGAGAGGGGTTAGAGAGACAAATAGTATTCTTGAATCTGTTTCTGGAATACATTTAAGGATTGAGCACTTCTAATTGACTGGTGTAAGGAGTTCCAAAGTCTTACTCCAAGAACAGAGGATGACTTATCATAATAATTCGAGGAGTGCACAGGACATTGGATGGAAAGATTTTCTTTGGATCGTAAGGAAAAATTATGACAGGAGCTGAGAAATTTAAAACGTCCTTTTAGAAAGGAAGGACTTGATATATTAAATAAGACGCAGTAGAGAAAAGAAAGTATATGAGTATTCCGACGAAGATGGATTAGGAGCCACTTGAGCTTAGTGCGGTATTCTGAGACATGGTCATATTTGCGAAGCCCAAATATGAACCGTATACAGAGATTTTGGAGTCGCTCAAGCATGTTAAGTTGCTCCTCCGTGATATCAAGGTAACAAATGTCAGCATAATCGAGTATAGAGAATAGTAAAGATTGTGCAAGCGTTATTTTGGTGGCAATGCGTAAAAATTAATTAAGCCTCCGGAGTTAAGAATGAGCTAGCTAATAGTTAAGTTTGTACACGCCCCTAGCTGCCCAAACCAAGGCTGACGGGATTAGGGCCCATGAGTAATCCCATCGACGAGCAGCAGAGGGACGGGGCCAGAATGTGGCCACGTGGAAATTCCTAATTACAATAAACCAGATGGGAGGACGCTAGAAAGACATAGTACTTACCATTATCCGAAGCTAACTTCGCACAAAGGCTTGGGCAAGCCGTGAGTGTGTGTAATAGTGGATGGCGAGTAGTGTACAGTGAGGTGTGAATGTGTGGGGCCTTGTCAAGCATAGGCGACCAGCCGCTGCCGAGTTCCAGGCTGCTCCAAAATGCTGCACCGCTTCAGACTGCTTCGGCGCCGGACCACAGTCACTTTCCTCGTTCATCACGATGACAGTCAATTAACTCTATCGTGTGATTAACTAACTTACATAAGCCACTAACTATCGCGGGGTATAAGGTTACCGCACAATACGCTGTAGTGTGATGCTACTCACGTATCATTTTACATTATTTTAAATTCATTTTTCCATTCTGTTTCGATTTTCTGCATTCACCTCAAAACTGGATATTTTACATCACCTTTATTTCCATAGGATCCTGTAACGATTTTAAACCATAAGAACACAATAACAAATCATTTCTACTTCGTATTTTCACATTATCAGCACTTTTAAATTGGTGTCAATGGAGTCTACCTTTTTTCGATCTTTTAGCTAGTTTTCCGTAACTCTACAATCTTGGACTTTGTGTGGGCAGTTGCGCTACCTTTTTTCCTATATCAATAATATCTCATTTTCCACTTAAATCTTACCGTTTTTTTATTATAAACCAAAAACAAAAATTTGACATATTTTGTCTTTCTTATTTATATCGTTTCCATGGTAACTATATTCAAATTTGCTACCGATCTATTATTCCTATATCGATAATTCCACATAAATCCTCTTTTCTCTTGACCATTTACAAAAAATTTGCGTATAATTTAAATAATTTTTCCGTTCTCTCTAGAAAGGTATAAAAGCCGAACAACCGGTGAAGAAAGGCAGTCTCGCTTCAGTTCGCGAATTGGAAGTATCTCCTAAAGGCCTTATCCCGGGGCCGCACTGCCCCGGGATCCTGCAAGGCTCCATTTACACGTGAAGTCTTCGGCGAAGCCTTCTTCAAACTCGGGCCGCGCCACTCCGGAATCCTACAAGCCTCCATCTACCTCGGAAGTCGCTTCGAGTCTACTACAAGCGCGGGGGCCACACTACTCCGGGCACTACTACTACTTACTCCAGGCGCCGAGTGCACCTACCGCCGGCGCTACCTTTGGGCGCTGCAACTGCTGGCTCTAAGCGTTGCACGCCCCTTCTCCAGGCGCTACGTGCGCCGGCTCCGGACGCTGCGTGTACTGGCTCCAGGCGCTGCGCGCCGTCGCTGCTAAGAAACCTACTTCTACAAGCGCAAACGGCGTGTGCTGGCTTCAGGCGCTGCGTGCCGTCGCTGCTAAGAAACCTACTTCTACAAACGCAACGTGTGTCGCTTCGACTTTTAGGCCCCTCTTCAACGCTATATTCCCCTATTCTCTCACCTTTATTTTTTTTATAATCTAATTGTATTCTCACTTCATCCATCATCATCCTCACATCATTTTTTTTATAAAATTGTAAATACCTTTTATAAATTTAAATATATTGTTTTTCTGGCTCTACTTTTGTTGTTTTGTTGTACTTAGGTTAGGTTCTATTTTTTTTTTATTGTCGCTTCACGACATTTGGCGCCCAACGTAGAAGTCCTCCTTCTCTCTTAATTCTTCACCTTTACTGCGCCTTGTCCATTCCCTTTTGATTTAATTGCTCTCCCTTTCGTTCTTAACTCATTATTCATCATTCATTTATTCATCCTTTTCATACCTTCCAAATTCTAAAACAACACTTCATCTAGTGTTTCAACTTATCTGGATTATATTTAGACCTACATTTTACACAACACTTACATTCATCACTTTAATATTTTTATTGTAGATAACCTTCCAAATTCTAAAACAACACTTCATCTAGTGTTTCAACTTATCTGGATTATATTTAGACCTACATTTCTCACAACACTTACATTCATCACTTTAATATTTTTATTGTAGATAACCTTCCAAATTCTAAAACAACACTTCATCTAGTGTTTCAACGTATCTAGCTTATATTTAGACCTACATTTAACACTTACATTCATCACTTTAATATTTTTATTCTAGAACAAAACTTCATCTAGTTTTTCAACTTATCTAGACTATATTTAGACCTACATTCAACACTTCACTTACATTCATCACTCTAATATTTTTATTCTAGGTAACTTAAAGAGGTATAACTTTTCAATTAAATCTTTATTTCTTAAACTTAACTTTGAACTTTACACTTTATATAAAATTGTTTTTCAAAGCTGAAGCGAGACGATTCATAACTTTTCTAAGCATTTACAACTGTTAATTTGTATATATTTATAAATATCTAAACATTTATTAACTGCTAATTTGTATATATGTATAAATATCACATTTAATTTGTATATATGTATAAATATCACCATCATTTTCACCTTGCTATTATTTCTCTTAATTTGTGAGTTTGTTTGGTAGGTTAATCTTCACTTTTTATTATTATTTCAGACACATCTCGCTAGTGATGTTGCTGATCTCTGGCTTTGAGCCCTACCGCTCTGGCCGTTCTTCATCTTTACTTAAGTCATAGCGACTAAAGCTTGCTTAAGATTGATTTCTTTATCTTTATCTTCACGCAGGAGCGGATGACAACTCCTTAAATAATCCTGAATGTCCCTTCGAAAACACACTTTTAAGAGTGATGTTTCTTCGACTAATTTATTTTTTTTTCCACGCAGGAGCGGATGACTACTCCTTAAATAAGCCTTAATGTCGTCTCGAAAACACACTTTTAGAGTGGTAGTCATTGAATGTGAACTCCACCCTTACCTGAATAGCAGATGATGTATGTAAGAGATAGTATATCTGATTTTGCCTGGTGATGTCTGTTTCTGCAAAGCTGTGTTTTTATGGTTTATTTTAGAATGTATATATCAAAATTTTTGCTGAGTCAAAAATTTTCCAGGGTCGGGGGGAAAATGTAGTGTGATGCTACTCACGTATCATTTTACATTATTTTAAATTCATTTTTCCATTCTGTTTCGATTTTTTGCATTCACCTCAAAACTGGATATTTTACATCACCTTTATTTCCATAGGATCCTGTAACGATTTTAAACCATAAGAACACAATAACAAATCATTTCTACTTCGTATTTTCACATTATCAGCACTTTTAAATTGGTGTCAATGGAGTCTACCTTTTTTCGATCTTTTAGCTAGTTTTCCGTAACTCTACAATCTTGGACTTTGTGTGGGCAGTTGCGCTACCTTTTTTCCTATATCAATAATATCTCATTTTCCACTTAAATCTTACCGTTTTCTTATTATAAACCAAAAACAAAAATTTGACATATTTTGTCTTTCTTATTTATATCGTTTCCATGGTAACTATATTCAAATTTGCTACCGATCTATTATTCCTATTTCGATAATTCCACATAAATCCTCTTTTCTCTTGACCATTTACAAAAAATTTGCGTATAATTTAAATAATTTTTCCGTTCTCTCTAGAAAGGTATAAAAGCCGAACAACCGGTGAAGAAAGGCAGTCTCGCTTCAGTTCGCGAATTGGAAGTATCTCCTAAAGGCCTTATCCCGGGGCCGCACTGCCCCGGGATCCTGCAAGGCTCCATTTACACGTGAAGTCTTCGGCGAAGCCTTCTTCAAACTCGGGCCGCGCCACTCCGGAATCCTACAAGCCTCCATCTACCTCGGAAGTCGCTTCGAGTCTACTACAAGCGCGGGGGCCACACTACTCCGGGCACTACTACTACTTACTCCAGGCGCCGAGTGCACCTACCGCCGGCGCTACCTTTGGGCGCTGCAACTGCTGGCTCTAAGCGTTGCACGCCCCTTCTCCAGGCGCTACGTGCGCCGGCTCCGGACGCTGCGTGTACTGGCTCCAGGCGCTGCGCGCCGTCGCTGCTAAGAAACCTACTTCTACAAGCGCAAACGGCGTGTGCTGGCTTCAGGCGCTGCGTGCCGTCGCTGCTAAGAAACCTACTTCTACAAACGCAACGTGTGTCGCTTCGACTTTTAGGCCCCTCTTCAACGCTATATTCCCCTATTCTCTCACCTTTATTTTTTTTATAATCTAATTGTATTCTCACTTCATCCATCATCATCCTCACATCATTTTTTTTATAAAATTGTAAATACCTTTTATAAATTTAAATATATTGTTTTTCTGGCTCTACTTTTGTTGTTTTGTTGTACTTAGGTTAGGTTCTATTTTTTTTTTATTGTCGCTTCACGACAACGCACACGGAGTTTCTGGATCAAAGGTCGCTACCGTTTCGCGTTGCAACAGTTAGTTCTAGAATATCAGAGGCCGCACTAGCTAATATTGTCGAATGCACTTATACATATTCTGAGTCGGACCCAATAAGTCCCGGGAAGCTCTCCAGCAGGAATGCGCATCACAAAATCCTTGACCGTATATTTACGAGCCGCACCTAATTATTCCGAGTTCCCTAACAAAATGACAGCGTGCCAATCGTTAGCACTGCCTAAAGAAGACTTATTAGACGACGAATTATTCCGGAATTTCCAACATTGATAACATTTAAACTAAAGAGACAATTTTGACAAGCAGAATGAGCTTAATTCTTTAATTCTATTGTAAATATTGTTCATTTAAATACAACTTTTGTTTCGGTTGTCAACAAACAGGAAGAAGGTAATGTAAAATATTTTAATGACACTGAAACCAGTAGTTGAATTTAAACTTTCTTGTTCGGGAGTAGTAATGAAAAAGTTTTCATGACTTTGAGAACCTTGCTAAAAGGTATTCCGTGTTGTAAGCTTAAAATAAAATTAGCATTTCAAATCCAATTATAATAATTCTATGAAATAATACATTCAACCTTCGATTTATTCTAATATTAAACTTATGCCCTTTCTATCAAATTCATGGTTTCTCGATCTAGCCTCAATTTTATTGTACTTTCTTTTAATATTTTTTTACTTTAATTCCTAAGAATATCTTGAAAGAAAATCCGAAAAATTAATTTTATTCAATTTTTAGTAAAGTTATTATGGTAAACAATTCTTGGGAGATTTGGCACATTTGACACAGACTTGTCATGCTTGGTTCATTAGTGTTGTGTTATTCTTGCGTTAGTGATGGCATGAGTTTGGCTCATCACTAGTAAATAAAATCATTGACCAGAAATTGGGTTCAACACTCTAAGATGTTTCGTTATGTGTCGGTCACTACATTGTCCATAAATATTCCTTAGTTAATCAAAAATCACATAAAATAATACTGTATATTTTATGTAATATTTGCCGTAGATATCACGCTTCAGGCAGACAGGCGGGTTGACAGTTGCAGTTTATTTCAATACGTTGAAGTTGAAGAAGAGTTGTAATCAGAAAGATGCTGTTCTTCTGTAGACTCCAACCTCCAACGACACTTATGGTATAATATTATGGTGTAATGAATTCTCTTATGTCGACACTACATGTTTTAGCACGTTATACGTGAACTTCCTTTTAAATACGTGAAATTCGTCTAATGGAGCTAGCCCTAAACATTTTGCAAGCGACTCTAATTCCTTCAACGCCAATAAAAAATAATATCACTATAATTATACTGGGAGAATATTTACATCCTATGTGCGAATGAAGTTAAATTTTTATCCTGTGGTTTTTACTCACAAAATAAATAGCTTAATCGCGCCTCTTCACGTAATTATTTATTCATTTAGCCAGTAGCAGGAAAATTAGTGTCTGTCTACTCACTAAAATATTGATAAGTGGAATTCAAAATAGGGAGGCGCTTTAATTATGTATCCATTTGAGCGAATGCTAAAATGTAAATAGTTAATTATTACTATCACTGACAAACGTAGATGGGTTCTGTATTTTCAAGTTGAAAATAATTTGTATCGCATTATAACGAGGCAAATTTTTATTTTCCATATTACCCTAGTAAAATTTTTAGAATATTCAGAAAATAATTTAAAATTTTTGGAATCAAACGTTTATTCATCAACAACATGTTTCACAAAATGTTCATATCGATTGCCGTCAGCCACTATGCATTCTCTACATTTTCTTGAAAAATATTGATTTAATATACTGGCATATCTTCCAGAATTGATGTCCTCTCAACGACCTCAGCAATTTTCTGATGCTAGTCGCGTAAGTTTAAAATTACTTTAAATGTCAATTTATTATGATTATAATTAACATAATTATAATCATAATAAATTTTGATTTGTTAAACCCAAGTACACTGCGGTCTCCTAATGAATAAAAGAGAGCTTTTTGATGCAATAGTTATCGAATTTAGAAGAAATGCTAACATTTTTCATAAACTTAAAATCAATATTTTACGTGGTAGAGCTATGCTGCATCTATATTAATAGTATAGTTGTAGCACGAATTGGTCGGCTTGACCGGGGAAGGACCACGCTCTCACAGAATACCAGCGTAAAATAGCAGCTTAATACTGCTGTGTTTCGTATGGTGAATGTAGAAAACCGGAGACCCTTTTTACTGGAAACGAGGCATTTAATCTTAGTCCTCACGGCTGACAACGCATCTGCATTTTAATTCGCAAACGAAGATAGATGTAGATGTCTATGGACCACAGCAACCACTTACCATCAGGTGGACTGTGTGCTCGTTTGTCACATTTATTTTAAGAAAAAAATGTAAAATTATTGTAATTTATATCAAAAATAGATCCCGTAAACAGACATTTTGTGGCACAGTGGCTTACTATTGAGTTGCAGCTCTGAATTCCGCGGTTCGAAACCCATACGTAACAATTAATGAATGTAGAGACTTAATGTCGACACTTACGGCACGGTCTCCGTAGGACCGTATGGGGCCGACTGAAAATCAGCGTCGCTATCCCGCGGCTTATGCTGAGGCGGTCCCTTTCGCCACTTCATCTGTTTCGATTTTTAAGTCATGAATTGTTGTTATATCCTCTATTTTTTTGTTTATTCATTTTCTTGTATTTTAATTTTTTTTTATTATTATTTTATTCTTATTCGTATTAATTTTGTTTATTAATTTGTCATTGTAATATGAAGTGTCGGAATAAACGTCTTTATATCTTTATGTCTCTATATATTCAACAAATTGTTTCAAAATTTGATGTTTATCCTTCTGCAATTTATGTATGTAAACTGGCATCGTTTTCTATATAAAAATAAAGCCACCTCAAATACCGTGTAAAACTTTTCAAACGCAATGACACCGGATTACTGAATTTATGCCCTCAAAAAGTTTAAATAATGTTAGCTAAAGCTTTCGGTTTAATTTTTTTATGTATATAGAACAGTAAACATTAATGAGTATTCAGTTATTAAGTCTGTAAACGTCTAATGTCATTTAAATAGTAATACAAGTACTATCGATGGAAAGAAAAAAATAATGACGCAAGGGAAGGGAAAATAAGCTTCTCGCGATGGAAATAAAGACAAGTAAGTATTCTCAAGCGAGTAAACCCTGAACGGCAGTAATTGCTAGTTGCAACTGCTATTGCCGACGACGACAGATTCTAATAACACACAGCGGTCAAATAGATTGTCGTTTTATTTTGTTTGTTAATTTTGCTTTTTCCTCCTTAACGTTATCTGTGAAAAAAAAGACTTATTGCTTTTTAATTAAATTTATCATAAGTACAAACATATTTCTGTGTATTCTCTTATGTAGCGTTAGAGGTACTACCCTAGAATATCTTTAATAGCCTCTAACATATCTCAAATATTACTACGTTTTAGCAAAGGTGAATGTATTATTTATGTAAATTTCATAATATTTTGCAGACTATAGTAAATATTAAGTCAATTTGAACAAAGAACATGTCAAGTTTGACGATTAAAGCTGGTAGGACTCCTTTTCTGCTCAGAAGTCCGTCAGTAGAGGCACCATCCACTTACCTACTTCTGTGAAGGGTATAGAGGCGGTGTAATAACAGGCTGGGAGGAATTCAATCTTAGTCCTCAGAAGAGACAACGCATCTGTACCATCCTTTGTTTCAAGTTGGCCGCAAGTCTGCATTGATAACAGTAGCCACAACTATCAGGTGGACAGTAAGTTCCTTTTTGGCGGCATTACCACTTACCTTCAGGTGGGATAGTAGATATGCACTGGCTTATATTGCCCTGACTTATAGGAGTGTTAAACAATGTGCAAGAAAGAAATTAGGCTTTAGTTCGTGTTAATGGAATTCACACGTCTTAGAAATATTTTAATTTCACAGACGAGTCTTCCCTAAGCTTTTAGTCAACGGTTGCTCGGACGCGCTAAATACGGAATACGTGCTAAATGCAATTAACAATTTCATGGATGTCGGCGGGATTGAAGCTGGATCGCGTGCGTTGTCTGGCTTCTGAGCTACCGCGACTCTATATAAATAGCTCTATATGTATTATACTATATATATATTAGATTACAATTAGACAATAATAAATTGTTATGAGAAAAATTCCGTATCGTTATGCTAATGTTTTGCGAAAGTAAATATTGCTTCCGTTACTCTGTTACAACCTATTTAAAACGTCTGTCGCTTATTACTCGTACTACACCCACGGGATGATATGCGGAAGTAGATATTTTTACATACGCTTTCAAATAATATTGCTTATTATTACCTATTTTATTTATAAATTTGCACCTGCCCACTTTTTTTCCATATCTCATAGAGATATATCTCATAGGGTTGATAGAGAATGGGGGATATTTGCTATAGCTACCACGCTTGATAAGCGGGTTAGCAACTGCAGCTTTTTTATTCAGTTATTATCATGAACACACTGCTGCCCGTCCCAGTTCTGGTTCAGTTTCCCCTCTGTAGGTTCTACGGACACTCCCGGGATAAAAGCTTAGCTTGAAGTGATTGTAATAAATAACATAATTTTTATAAATAGGTGGCAGGTGTCTGTATATGGTATACTATTGTGACAAAAATTATTGAGAGGGACTAAAAATAAATATTAACTAAATAAATGCATTTTGAAACACTACTCGAAATAATATTAACCTCAAGAGGGCGATAACACGATTTTAATGAAGGCAGCAAAACATAATTTAATTGTTACGAAAATAAGTCGACTCGATTCAAAAATTATTCTGCTGTGTTTTTAAATGAAATATTATTGGAATTTAATATAGCTTTAATAAAAATAACATTTCAAACCAATCGGCTTAGGCAGACAATAACCCTGATATAATTTAAAAAAGTTCTCAAACGTTTAAATGCTGTCAGAGTTCTTACCTATTTTGCTTACACATAGTCTTTTGCAAAACGATTACTTTGATGTTTGTGATGAAAACAGGATTGACCAACTCATTAATATAATTTCTTGCCGAACGGTTTCAAATTACTGTTTGTTTTACCAACTAACGATGTTGCTATTTATTAGACAAATCAAAAAATTTGTGCGTTGACTGAACCTTTTTGGAATCAAATTCCTTGTCGGACGATACAAATTTGGCGGATGGGGGCAAGGCGAGAAAAAGTGTAAGATTTTTCCATCACGACCCATTCTGACGTAGTGTAGACGGCCTTGGCAGCTATAAGGAAACGAAATGGAATAATATCCATCTCCTTCACACTTATATATTATCATATTTTAAATTAAGCTTCATTTTAATAGACGAGATATAGATAGATCAATAAGAATATACTACGAAAAGAATTTCGTTCCAACCGAGTGTACCACTACACTCACGCATGTTTTATTATGTTAGAAAGAACATTGGTTTAAAAACTATATATTTCTATTTAGTTCACCGGTAGAGGAAAATCTGCACATGTTAATAAAAACTTTACTATAACCAATCCTAAATACGACCCTGAGAATACTGTTACTGAATATCTCTCACCTTTGACGTAGCTCCCAGTTGCCCACAAAGTTTTCTTAGATCTGTAAACATATCAACGAGATGGTAAAATCTGTTGACTTTATAGAACCTTATTAGTCATGAGTTTTTCAGACCTTAGTAGTCTTAGATAAATTCTACGCCATCTGTTATGTCCTCCAGACAGAATTTCGGTCCCGGCGGCTATCTTAACGGAGACTAGCCATCTGCGCAGGATAAGATTATAGTACCCAAGCGTATACGCAAGCACAGTTGCAATCTCTATTCCCTAATTCTCATAGTCCGATGGGTTGGTAATCCGACATGAGGGGAGAGGAATCAGGTGCAGGACCTACGGCTTTACGTGCTTTTCGAGGCACGGGGTTGAAACAGCGCCAAATTCCTGGCTCCGGGCTCCTATGAGAATTTCTCGACAGAAAAACCAATATCTGATTTTAGCCAGACCCGGAAATTCAACCCAGAACCAGATGATCAGCAACCGCGTTTACGATCGCTAGAACAACAAGGCAGCAATATCTGTATTAATTAGTTAAAAATCAGAATATTATAAACGATATAGTACCACGTGGGGTTTTCGAGTACTAGTATCGGTCGCGCCAATTTGATATAAAAATGGCCGGATTACATTTTTTTAATATCATTGAACACACTGAATCAATTTTTTCTTAAAAATAAGTATCAAATTACTGATACTTATTTTGAACCATTATTAAGGAAAAGTATGGCCGTGTCAACGTGGCCTCAATATTTAAAAAATAAATACTCATTTATTCGAAGTAAATAATTAGATGTTTTGAGGGATGTCAGTTACTGTTATAACGTTATAAGTAGCAACAAAATTATTGAAACTTGTTTTCAAAATTTTAAGATTCCCAAGTGAGAACTAAAACGCAAATGGAAGCATTGCAATATAAAATAACGGGTTTAAGTTTGGAAGCTGACTATAATATGTACTTTAAGCGGGCAATTATTTTATATGTATATTTATAATAATATGTTATATACCTACATTATAATTAATTATATTTAAAAAAGATATTATATGTTACTTAAATTAAAAGATGACAATACGTAGACATAATGAACTTCCATACATTTATTTTACTTATGAACATATTTTAAAGGGATACCTTTTAACTGTTGAGAAAAAATAGTCTACTTGTAAGTTTCTTGTCGGTAATTGGTACTTATTGACAGTGCCTGATTTAGATAGTTTCGTCAGCTCTAGGCTTTTATGACTACCCCCCCCCCCATTCCACCGGCCTGTTCTGTCTGGCCTGCCCAGCCCGCGAATATATTAATATACTAATATATAATAAAAAATTTACAGTCCACCTGATGGGCCATGGTCATGGCAGACAATGGACATCTGAAACCAACTTCAAACAAAGAACAGTACAGATGCGAGTGTCCGTTATATCATCTGGTATGCCTCACAGCCTGTTATTGAACTGGCTCTTTATTCCCTTCAGACTCGAACGCAATAGTGCGCGCTCTGTTGCTTGGCGGTAAAAATAGAAAAGGGGATGTTGCTTACCTAGACGTACACCTAAACAGAAAAGGCCTACAACTTAGAAAATACTTCTCGCAAAATGCTCTACCAATTTGGACAAATATTTGTATTTATGGTAATGTTTTATATTCCAAGTTTATTTACTTTGTAAGTTTGATAGGTATCATCCATGATTTTGTTTGCTATTGTCGCCCAACTTAACTAATATTGACAATATTCTTACACAATTAATATTTTCGCCGTGATTAGCTTGACATGTACATATGTACACCTAAACAGAAAACGTGCCCTACAACCTAGAAAATACTTCTCGCAAAATGCTCTACCAATTTGAAGAAATATTTCTATTCATGATAATGTTTTACTTTCCAAGTTTATTTACTTCGTAAGTTTGACAGGTATCATCATGATTTTGTTTTCGTCGCCCAACTTAACTAATATTGACAATATTCTTACATCATTAATATTTTCCCGTAATTAGCTTGACATGTATGTATGCAATATGTGCGTATTTTACATATTATATACGTACGTATTGAATATTTACGTATAAGAACGTAATGTAATTTTGTAATACAGTTTTACCTATTTCCGATCGTCTAAATATTCTCACATTTTGCAGATATTGACCGTGTAGTAGCGGTGTTCTTACATCGCCAGAATTACCACTATCCAATGTTGACGTTATTAGCATTGGATAGTGTGTATTCTTATATCTACTACCCCATATCGTCCTGTGGGAGTTGTAAGAGGTGACAGAGGGAAACAAATCAGGAGATGAGCAGTAGCATCTTCGTAACAACAACTCAAATCAAAAGCAGCTGATCCAATCCAACTGTCAAACATGGCAACTATGGAAAATATCCCCTTGCTATGTTCAGCAGTGGACTTTAATAGTTTGTTACGGCGATGGTAAAGGTTATAGACGCATTAAAGAACCGATAACAAAACAAATAATTTGTAACTATGACCTATTATTCCACAAAAATAACAATTATTTATGCGTATTTTTCAACTCTTCTATTATTCAAACTAAGGTGTATGGGAATGTTGTCTTTATGCCCGTTGATGGCAATGAAATTATTAATTACATATTTTAAGCAGTTGATTTTTTCTTACTTTAAAAAAAAAGTTACTCCTCCTCCCACAGTTTCTCCTGTACCATTAAGGCGGTTTACATAAATAAATTGTATAAGGACACCTATCCAGACCTGGAACAATTATTTATAGTCCATTTAAAAATTTGCTCCTTTCGGGATTCAAACCCGCGGCCCTGCAACACCGCGGACAAGCCTATAGCACATATGTGCTCGGCGGTTAAAGCAAACTCCTTTAGGTAATAAGTATGTCTGAGTAAAAAAATTCTTAGACGATATTTGAAGTTCCCCATCACGCATTGTAGCAGCTTAAGCTTCATATCTATTTTGAAAATGGCCTCTACCCAGAAGTCCAAATAATATAGGCTAATTTTAAGACTAGGACTACAGACGTTAAAAGGCTTTTAGTGTTCCCTTCTCTGCTGCATGTATATTGTTATCTAGCACCAAGTAAACGTGCGAGAGTTGGTGGACAAAAGGTAATTTTGTTTGAAACTTATAATATTTTTTTCTTGAGTTTTTGTTTATTATCAGGTAATAAAGGATATAGATAAAAATGTACAAAAGGAACCGATGAAGACTAATAAATAACATACTTTTTAAATTATTATCGAAATACATAAATTATCGCTTAATATAAAGTACTTTTAAAAATTTATTCGATTTATAAAATTGAGTATTTCAAATATACGCGCATATTTTTTTCCGAGCATATACTATTTCCAGTAGAATCAATTCTCGAGTGTCAAAATCTATATTTTTTCCAACCTAGCCTTAACTCTTATATCGTAAAAATAATACGTTAGTACATATTCGCCATGATGACTTGGTATTGCAGTCTTTTGATCACGGAACTAAGAGCATGACACAAGTACATATTTATTTGGTCTACAAATAATTATTCCATGTGCGGGAGTTTTTTTTTATTTACAATATCAGAACGTCTTAGTCTCAATAGTAAATATGAATAATTATAAGAATATAATATATAAGGAGCAGAAGCATTAGAGTCTTATTTCACAAGAAAGGTGATAAGGCTATGCTGAAAAATTATCGAAAAATATACGTCTATAAGTTGTTTTCGTGGGTCATCACAAATCGACTTACGAGAATACTCGACGACTTTCAGCTTGCGGAACAGACTAGGTTTCGAGGAGTATTTGGCACTACAGACCACATTCACACAGTGCGGCAAATAATAAAGAAGACAAGAGACTATAATCAGCCCCCGTTTCTTGCTTTTACGGACTATGAGAAAGCCTTTGACTCCATCGAAATTTGGGCTGTTCTGGATTCTTTGCAGCGGTTCCAAATTTAATTGCGGTACATCGAAGTGCTGAGATACCTTAACAACACCAGTACCATATCCATTCAAGTACAGGGCAGTCAAACAAAACCAATCCAGTTGTATCGCGGAGTGAGATAGAGGGATGGTATATCCCCTAAACTGTTTACAAATGCACTGGAGGATGTTTTAAGACCGTAGACTGGGAAGGACGCGGCATTAACGTAAACGGTAAGTACATCTCACACTTACAATTTGCTGACGATATCATTATATGAATGAATATTACAAACGTGTTGGTCTGTGTATGAATCTGAACAAGGCAAAAGTTATGTTTAACGATCACATCATGCTGTTCCGATTACTGTTGTTGGTGAAATTCACGAAGTTGTAATAATATACCTACCTCGAATATACCTACCTCAGCAGATTTTGCTACTAGTTAAGAATAACTTCGAGAAAGAAGCCGATCGGAGAATTCAGTTAGGCTGGGAAGCATTTAGAAAGCTTCTATTAAAAACGTTACTAAATTATAGTGTTTGATCTTGATGATGACGACGAATATAATGGTTATAAAGTTCCAGTTTCTGGCCATTTTACGAATACGGTGCATTAGTGTAGACGCGGTCAAACCCAGAGTTTTTTTTTTGTAAGCGCCATTATTAGTATCATATAATAGTCTAAGAAACGAATATAGCCAGAACTGCAGTCTCCGGTAGGAATTGAGTGAATCACATCGCAACTGCGTTACGTTTTTCCATTATGATAATATTTATCAGTACCGAAAAATGTCGCAAAAATTTTTCGTCATAAGTCTATCTTGGGGCGCTTTTAAATACCTTTTTATATACCAACACTGAAAAGTTTTAGGGCAAAAAACAATCACCTCGAATGCGTGTTCACAGACTTCAAATTTCTCTTTAATTTAAATCTTTTCTCATAATTTTTTTCTTCACCAAATTGCAACTAATGATTTACAGTGGTGCTGGTAAATACACGTACAAAAACAGAAAACTAAAAGTCACAACGGATAAAATACATTTCATGGTCTAACTTTTTCAATAAAAGTTATAAAAACATCACAACTAAGAATCATGTTAATCAGCTACTGTGTTCGTGTATTGTGGTAATTAAACGCCTGGCGTGTCGATAACGTGCATAGAGCTAATCGCGCTCGTTTGTGTTCCCTTCATTATTTTTAGAACAATATCGTTTTACTATCTAAATCAGGTTCACTTTAACGTAATATTGCAAGTTAATAGTTAGTAAGTAATATTTTGGAACAAGGAAGATTGTATCTAGAGTAATAGTCTTGTACTTACTGATAATGTCCTCCAGACTGGATTTCGGTTACGGCGGCAAGTATTCAACGGATACTAGCCATCTACGCAGGATTGGATTATAGTGCCTAATTATATGCGTAAGCACACGTGCACTAACTATAACTTGACACAACCGGAGAGAGATCAGGCACAGGACTAACTGCTTTACGTGCTTTCTGAGGCATGGGGAGTAATACCGCCAACTTTCTAACTCCGAGCTACTACTGAGAATTTCTTCTCAGAAAAATCCAACAATTGTTTTTGACCCGACCCGGCAATCATCCATTCGTCGAAACGCTCATAAACTGTGAAGACAACTAGGTACACATCAAGCGGAAGTAATATATTCTATAACTAACAAAACATCAGTAAACATTGTACTGAAACGAACTGTTGTAAATTAGCTCGCATTAAAGTCAAATGGTTCCTGTTGCTGCTCGTTCAATCGGTTGCAGTTAAAACTTTACTCGCCTCATATATTAATGTGCACAATTGTATTGTATCTCCACCATTCTCATGAGTCAATTTCCATTTCAATAAATCGTTGTTGTAGTTCACAATTTAATTCTTGTTCGTTCGTAATGTAACACAGTGGGGAAATCTGTGTGTTGGAAAAGTTAAAAATATGAACTTAAAATATTTTCAGGAAATTCCCGCCTACGCCCGTCACACAATCAAACAACGCAGCGGACTCTTTGATGCTCTTGAAGCCTCTCTGAAATGTGAAGTGCCGGTGTCCACAGTGGAATGTACATAAGTTGTTACTTAAATTTTTAGGATTACGTTTTATACAAGAGATTCTTTTCATTTAATTCTGTACGTTGGTCCCAATGAAGCACATAATTCTTGATCACAGAGTTTTTGGCAGAATTAGAAAGAAATCAGGAACATAATTAAGACTTTAAATATATCTTATTTTTAGATAAGAAATGATTTACCATCATCATTAACAACATAGGCCACCCGAAAGGAATGCCACAAAGCACCTTCATCCATCGACCTCCTGCATGTCTTCACTCCATCTAGTGGGGGGACACCCTATACTTCGTCTATCTGTACGAGGCTGTCACTCGGGAACCTTTCTTCCCCATCGGTTGCGGGATCTTTGAGTTATATGGCCGGCCAATTGTCACTTCAGCTTACTAATCCATTAAGCTATGTCGGTTACTCTGTTTCTACTGCGGATTTCCTGATTTCTAAGTTTATCACGCAGAAAAACCCCAAGCATAGCCCACTCCATAGCTCGCTGAGCAACCTTAAACTTCCTTAAACGTCCAGCAGTGAAGGACCACGTTTCAGATTCATAAGTCATCACTGGCAACACGCACTGTTTGTACAATCTTGTTTTCAAGTTTTGAGGTAAACCTGACGAGATAATGTGTTGTAATCTCCCGAACGTTGTGAAGCCGAGTGGAATATGTCGATTGACCTCTTGGAAGAAGTTGGACTTACCTAGTCAGACTATTTGTCCCAGGTTAACATACTCATCAACAACTTCGAGCTTATTGCTCCCAACAACTACCGGCATAGGTGTGACATGAACCCTTTGTTTTATCTTTGTTGACTACTAATATATTATATAGGCTAGCTCCGCGGACGTTGTTTCTGCCATTTCCAGGTTTTTAATCCGCGTTTACCTCGTAATTTTTTTACAACGTAAATATAAAATGTTATTTATAATTGTTATTCATTATCGGGATAGTAATAATAGTGATTAAGAGTTACTAGTTACTATCATGATTATCATAATGATGGTTAATAACCCGACCATAGCATAAACGTCATGCCAATAATTTGGCTAGGCCAGATGTTTCACCCATTTAATGCTGCTGGACATCGCCAATCTGTATGACAACGTATGTTACGTCTAACGTATGCTTGTACCACCATCTGTCGGAAGCCATGCGATCCTGTTGGAATATCCCATAGTAACCTTTTACGATACCCACGCGACCGAAATGGCGTAATAGATCATATTACTTTACAGCATTAATTTAAATTAAATGTAGGTACATGGCAAATGATAAGATAGAATTATTAAGTAAGTTAAACTCAAAAGCGGCACCACAAAATTATTTTATTCAAGAGCGAAAATATTCAATAATTAACATAAAATTTAACAAAAGTGAAATTTTAATTAATATTAAAAGTATACTGTCACAGATGTTTTTGAAATGAAATTAAAAGTTGAAACACAGATGCTTATGACAGAATATAGCGCAGATGTTTGTATAATGTTTATTGGCTAATCGTAATGTCTTAAATGCACATTTGTTTTATTTTATTAATTAATAAATTTATACGCAGTAAATTATTAACCAAGTTCAAAAAACGAAGTTCACGGATTTCTCGGACAACTAGGAGATGACGATTTTAACGTATCTACTTAGACTATATTTTAGTTGTTAATTGAACATGTGATATTTCTTAAATCACTCAAAAGTGTCAGAAAATATAACAAAAGCACCGACTTCAAAACCTATTTGTGAATATTATTATAGTATTTTTATTTCTTTGAAGTCAATTTATACCTTTTGTTGAAATTTTATTATTTTTAAAGATTTAATCCTTAAAAGCAAATTTTAAAATGTTTGTTAAACTTGGAAATTGTTTCAGTAAACCTAAAAATTGATTTAGTGAAGCTAACCAATAATTCAATTACCAATATAAACGAGGATTGTGATCGATATAATACAAGTCTTTTTTTATCAACCTTTAAAGTGCTTCGAATAAAATGCATTCCGTGCCTGTCTGCCGTTAGTCATGGGCTATTTTCTCAAAGACGAAAATAATTCATGTAATTAAAATATCTAGTAAAAGTACTTATGAAGTAGAGAAATTACAAAAGCGAAGATGAAAGAATGGACTAGTTGTAATGGGTCCATTCAAAATGTGCTATTTATTTTTCTTTCTGGTTATTGTGTTCCGATCTTAAGGTATAGAGAGCAAATAGAATTACAAGCCGTGAGGCATACCATCTTTGTCCTCAGCGGTAATAAAGCATCTTTAGCCCTCTTTGTTTGAATGTAACCATGGACTGCAATAGCCAGTTACAACCAGGCGGACTGTAACTTCGTTTGTAACTTCAGTTTAATTATAAAACCTTCTTTATGATCCCGTAAAGGTCCACCACTAGACATGGATCTCTCTTGTAAGGAGGGAGGTCTCTGTAAATAGGTTTAGCCTTACTTGTCACGCTTGGCAGGCGAATTGGTGACCGCAGCGGTAGACGTTCCCGTCGCCGGTCTGGATATTTTACACCTAGCGTAAACGAGATATATGTATAACACTATCTATGTATTTCATATCTTATAGACGCCTCTTATGGCATTAAGGCAACAACGTGTTTCAGTTTGAAGGGTAACAAAGTCAATATAGTTCAAAGCTTTGAGACCAGTTATGTTTTGACATTTGTGATCTTATTTTGCTTAAAGTTGTAAGCAAATGTTCAAAGACTACAGTAGCTACTTTTTTTTCTTTTTTTTATGGGATAAACATACCAACAAAATAAAGGGTGACAAACGAGCACACAGTTCACCTGATGGTAAGTGGTTGCTGCAGCCCATAGACATCTACAACTATCCTCGTTAAAACTTACAAAAAACTTACAAACTGTTGGACAAAGATAAGAATTTTATACAAAATATTGCTGAATCGGCAATGACATTGTGTTATAGACTTTAAAAATTAGACAGTAGTAAAAGTAGGATTTGCGGTGGCTGACCACTAAGTGAGACTAAGACTTCACTTAGCGGTCAGCCACTGCAGAGAATACTTCACCTGAAGATTGCTCGTGTAGAAGCGAAACAAGTGTCGTATTATCGACGGTGATTTGTCTTTTTTGGTGTAATGGTGTTGGTAGTAGTGGTGACGGGATTAGTGGTGTCGGCGATAGTTAATGATATTATAGCTTTGTATTACTATATGGATTACTTGGACTGGATAAATACTATTAAATTCCTCCTGATTTCAATGAAAACGATAATAACTTTAATCTCTTTTTAGATTTTAGGTAACAAATAACGAGCAAAATAAGATTCCTAAAATAAAATTTGTTTTACTATTTCACACATATATTTATTTCAAATCGTTATTATTACATAAAACACACACACACACACACACACACACACACACACACAATTTATTGTTAGTAAGAATTGGCTTGACTTGGCTCTTTGCACTACTACTTATGAAATTTGTTAATTATTATTAAATAAGAGTACTGCAAAGCCAATTTCAGGGTTTCCTATCTGCCTTTTTTTATACCTTTAGCATGTGCACTCTGTTGTTAATGGGGTTCTCATATTTTCAGAAGACTCGCTACTAACCGCATCGCCTATATCTCGCGTCATCGCTCCCGCCTTTGTGTAATTTAGATATAGAACAGTATAGTAAAGTGTATAAAAATTTACAATAACGCAATATTTTACGATTTTCAGTAAAGTTTATGCGTGAAGCCAGCCGGCATCTCATCATCGTGGCTACAGCCCTTGAGACATGAAGCAGATTAGTAGAAGTCCAGGTGAGGGCACACTGCACGTGCATTCCTTCACGTCCTTCCTGTAGCCCAAATTTAGAGAATTTGCAGTATCGCGAAATAGTAAATTCGCAACGCATCCATACAGTTCATTAATTTACGTATAATCATCCTTTTAATAGCTGTGAACCAGCAGTTGGTCATTTAAACCAACACAGCATTTTTAGTCACTCCGACCGGGATAATTAATTTCACGCTAATTCTGGGCCTTATCGGTGAATTACAATCAATTAACTTTATCCATACATCATGTAAATAAAATTGAAGTGTCGGTCTCTAATATCGAAATAACTGTCTGTCTAACCGTCGAGATTATATTCATGCCATTTAAACGTAAATAGTCATTTGTAAAAATGTTGTCTGTCTATCTGTTTATCTGTCTTGGTTAATCTTCTTAATGGCTGAACCGATTTTAATAAAACTTAACAAACATATAAAGATGAATTGCATACGTGCTCTAGGCTATATTTTAACTGAATAACTTGCAGACATTTTTAAGAAATCGAAAAATTTAATAAAATAAATGGTCTTTGATGATTATCTCAAATCTAAATAACGCCGCATTGATAGATCTTATCCAAGGGGAGCCGTGAAGAGTCGCTAGTTTTTTTTTTAATAAAAAAACAGTCAAGAAATACTTTTTCAGAAAGAGTGTAATATTCTTAAACTTTTAAATTTAAACATTTAAATGTTAAATAGCAGTTTTTTAAAAGGTCAAATGAAAAATTTGTAATTCAAATGTGGTGGCAGTTTAATCCCGAATCCTTCTCGCACTTTTCCAATTCACTATTACAACTAATTAAAACTTAGTTTAATTCGAGACTGCCATTATACTTTCAGAAATGGCGACGGGTTAACCCACGACAGTAAGTTTGACTAACGGGTTTTTGTGACACCGCAATGTAATTCGTAGTTGCATCGAATTTGAATAAAATCATCAATACTGAAATTCGTTGAAGTTCTTGATTTATTTAACTTTTCTGCCGACTTCGAAAAAGGAGACGGTACTCAATTCGAGTGTATGTTTTTTTATGTGTGTTACCTCATAACTTTGTACTGGGTGAACCGATTTCGATGATTCTTTTTTATATGAAAGCTGATAGTTCTCGTGTGGTCCCATTTGAATTTGATCAAGGTCAGACCAATAGTTTTTGAGTTATTCTTAAATAACTTATATTGAAATCGGCTGTACTTTTTAATTTTAAATTATTGAAGATTCATTTAATTTTCGTCTTACAAGATTTCATCTCATTTCTTTAATATGTGTCTACTAACTCATATTTAAAAAATTGTTATGACACTTGAGCACTTTCTAAAACGTGAACAAGACTATGTAAATGGAGGTCCATATCTTATAAAGGGGGAAAACAGAGTGACTTAAATAGCTGCTTCTTAGCTAAGGCAATTTCGTAATGTTCTTATTTTCGCCTGTTGACATTCTGATAGTAATTTCAGTAGTAACAAGTTATCTCAATATAACTTTGTTAATGGTATAATAAATAACATTTATTTTACTTACTTATCGCCGTTGCTCCTTGTAATAAAAGAAATTGTTTTTATTTTATTAATTCATCATTATAGCCTATCAAAAGTCCATTGCTGAACATAGGCCTATGCCATAAAAAAACTCATAAGGAAGATATTTGTCATAGTTAACACGTTTGGCATGCGCGTTGTCAACCATAGTTTTTTATTATTTTCAGCTAGATTAAGGAATAATAGGCTGCTGCTCTTTACAACAGCCACGGGATAGTTATGAGGTATTTGATTTTCTTACTTGCCAGTACACGGCAGCGTCTTTATGAAATTTATTAATATTTATTTTATTCGGGTGTATGGAGAATAAGCAAATGGTGATTGACGGGGGAGGCATTTTTGATTGCTTTGTTGGATGTATCGAAATAAATTCATTGTTATACAAATATTATGTGACAGATTCCTTCAATTTTTTACTAACAATTTGTTTTCAAGCGTAAAACAGGAATAGTAGTTTTGCCATGTCGTCTCTTTGGACCTTTAATGATAAGGATATATGTAGTATTTGTCATTTTTAAGCAAAACTATGGCAGAAGCTTCAATTATAAGTTGATCGCAATTATCATACAATGCCTAACGAACAACATAAATTTCGAAAGTTATGGGTTCAAATGCACCAATCAATTGCCGTGGTGAACCACTCCAGATAGAAGAAATGTGTATTCAAGTGGCTAACGGAAGATTAGTAATGAAGATTACTATATTTAGTTATTTAAAGTTACGTAATTGAAAAATAATATTCCGAAGATATCCCGGACGTCAGTCTAAGCGAGATTAGAATGGCTCTCCAGCACCTTAAAAACGGTAAGGCCCCAGGCGAGGATGGAATTACAGCGGAGCTTCTGAAAGCGGGTGGAAGACCGGTACTTGAAGTCCTTCAGAAGCTCTTTAATTCCGTCCTCCATGGTGGCATTACACCGGAGGCGTGGAGCAGAAGTGCGGTGGTCTTGTTCTTCAAGAAAGGTGACAACGCTCTCTTGAAGAACTACCGACCGATTTCCCTTCTGAGCCGCGTCTACGTGCTGTTTTCGAGAGTCATTACGAATCGTCTCGCGCGCAGACTTGACGACTTCCAGCCTCCCGAACAAGCCGGTTTCCGAAAGGGCTTTAGCACCATAGACCACATACATACCCTTCGGCAAATTGTACAGAAGTCCGAAGAGTACAATTTGCCACTATGTCTGGCGTATGTGGACTATGAGAAAGCCTTTGATTCCGTCGAAATTTGGGCGGTGCTGCAGTCCCTTCAGCGGTGCCAAGTTGACTGTCGGTATATCGAAGTGTTGAAGTGCTTGTACAGTAGGGCTACGATGGCTATCCGAGTACAGAACCAGAGTACGAAACCTATCCAATTGCAGAGAGGTGTAAGACAGGGTGACGTCATATCCCCGAAACTCTTCACCGCTGCATTGGAAGACGTTTTCAAGCTTCTGGACTGGAAAGGATACGGTATCAACATCAATGGCGAGTACATCACTCACCTTCGATTTGCCGACGATATAGTCCTTATGGCAGAATCGCTGGAGGACCTAAGCACTATGCTCAATGACCTCGATAGTGTTTCCTAACGGATAGGTCTTAAGATGAACATGGACAAAACAAAGATCATGTTCAATGTCCATGTCACACCTATGCCGGTAGTTGTTGGGAGCACTAAGCTCGAAGTTGTTGACGAGTATGTTTACCTGGGACAAATAGTCCGACTAGGTAAGTCCAACTTCGACCGAGAGGTCAATCGACGGATTCAACTCGGCTGGGCAGCGTTCGGGAAGCTACGACACATCTTCTCGTCAGACATACCTCAAAACCTGAAAACGAAATTGTACAACCAGTGCGTGTTGCAAGTAATGACTTACGGAACTGAGACGTGGTCCTTCACTGCTGGCCGTATGAGGAAGCTCAAGGTCGCTCAGCGAGCTATGGAGAGGGCTATGCTCGGAGTTTCTCTGCGTGATAAACTTAGGAATGAGGATATCCGCAGTAGAACCAGAGTAACCGACATAGCCCAACGGATTAGTAAGCTGAAGTGGCAGTGGGCCGGCCATATAGCTCGAAGAACCGACAACCGATGGGGAAGAAAGGTTCTCGAGTGGCAGCCTCGTACCGGTAGGCGAAGTGTAGGGCGTCCCCCCACGAGATGGAGTGACGACCTGGTAAAACATGCAGGAAGTCGATGGATGCAGGTGGCTCAGGACCGTGCTTTGTGGCATTCTTTGGGGGAGGCCTATGTTCAGCAGTGGACTTGTGAAGGGCTGTAATAATGATGATGATGAATTGAAAAATAACGTAAACAAAGGAAACTAATATACAGGGTCATTTTTAATTTACTGACACATCATACAACATCTGTAATAAAAAATGCGTGAGTGTCGTCGAACTCTCGGTTGGAACGAAGTTTCTTGCATAGTATATTATTATTGAATAACGTAGGTATCATATTATTGATTAACAAATACATATAAATGAATTACTAACGTCTATTAAAATGAAGCTTCATTGGAAATAAAATAATATTTCTTTCATGGCAAGATAAGAAAAAGTGCGAGGGAGATGGATATTATTCCATCTCACTTCCTCACTTCGTCGCCAAGACCGCCTACATTAAAAAATCTTACACTTTTTGTCGCCTAGCTCCCATCCGCCAAACCCGTACCGTCCGATAAGGAACTTCGTTAAAACTTGAGTATTTACCTGTGAAATGTACAGATATCAGGATTATTTCTATTTTCAATACCACAGTCACTCACAGAACAAGTAACTATTTTGGAAAAAAATAACTTACTAAAAGTAACCACTATTACATTATAAAATATTACAAAATATTTAGGAGCTTATTTCTTGCGTGCCGACTTGTGCCGATCTGTCATTCAAAACCGGTTACAAGTCATGAAATTTGGTATCCTTTTCTATCTTGTATTTTTGCCATAAGGAATGTTCTTATCCTATAAATACTATGTCGGTCTATACACCAGTATATTCTAAGTTTATGTGTACATGCACAAAATAATAAAGAAAATAATCCTATAAATACTGCCGTACAAGCCAAACCATACCAGAAAGTAATGTTAAATATATTTAATTATTGAAAATTATATTTTTGCTTCGCCAAGTGAAAAAATTTTAATAGATGACTCTGATACTGATCCAAACTATGTTCGGCAAACGAAAAAGAAGAAACTGCCCCCTAAAGTCATTCCTATCTCATCTTCGTCTTCATCAAGTAGGTCATCTACAAATTCTAGCAGTATTTCTGATTCTGAAACTGAAAACAGGGCTATTCTTGATACTGACACATTAACTCAACGTCCAGGCGTTGTCAATGAAGATCGAAATGATCAGCATAGAGAAGAAATAAGGCGAGGAAAGAAGAGGGAAATAAGAGAATTGTCATGGAAGGCTAATATTTGTAAACTTTTGATGAATTATGGTGAAAACTATCAATCTTTGTCAAAAACAAAAAAAAACCGTTTCCGATAGAAAAGTTCGCACTAGTTGCGGCGAAAAATGCAGACTACGTTGTAATACAAAGATAAAGGAAGAAACAAGACAAAACATATTTGACGCATATTGGGAACTTGCTGATCTTTAAAAGCCAAAGGAGTATATAGTCAGGCGTACTCAAGAAATTAGAAAAAAAAACAGGTAATCTAGCACACAACACTGTAATGACTTAATAGAGCATTTAATTTCGAAATTGCTGGGAATAAATTCAGAATATGAATATGTTTATTTAAGATATTTTTATAATATGTTTATTTAAGATTTTATGTAATACTGCCATAACTACTGCATTCTCTAAGAAAAATATTTCTGGTATTGTAGCCAATGATTTTATAGGGAAACACGATAAACAACCAAAGATTGATGCAGAAATTAAGGACAGTGTTGTGGAGAGCTTATTAATAGTATCCCAAGGATTGAGTTTCATTACTTGAAGGTGCAAACATCGCAAAAATTTATTTGCAGTGACAAATCTCTTGCCAAAATAAATAAATTCCTTCTACATAGTCATTCCCAAAATGAGAGTGACAATGTTTACAGTGTCATCGAAAGACAAATAAAAAGGCATGTTTAGTCTGGTCCGATATATAACCCACAACAGTATTGCACACTGATTCGTACAGCAAAAAACTCGGACAGTACTTACCAACTTCCAAGAGATGACATCTGAAAAGTTTTACGGCACTAAAATCTTGCAAGAAGAGTGGGGAAATAATTTCAATATAGATGAAAATCGCAAGCAAGTAAAATGGCATGATGTTAAGATCTTAAGAGTGGAAAAGGAGATTTCGGGAGCATTCTCTTATAAAACGATTTTCAGATGAAAATTCTAAAAAGTTATTTGTAACCAAACGCCAAAATAAAGCCTATACTCAAATAAATACGACTATTTGAGGCAAAGATATAAGACCTTAAGAACCTAATAACAAAACATGTTATCCCAAAGGTTTATGTAAATTCATATTTTAAAAATGTACTTGGAAATAATATCTGATTGCTACGGTACGATACGGTTGTAATTATATTTAAAAAAAAACTGATATTCCTTTTTCGTGCTTATTATGTTTACTATTTGAAACTTACTTAGTTTAATAATAAGACATTGGTATTTTTTATGGGTAGTGTAAGTGATTTTCCCTTAATTCCAATTGTTGATCTCAAAGGTGCTACACAAAATAACTAATACGAGTAATTACTGCTTAGCAATTTATACGTTTTTTTTATTATAACAAGATTATAAATCTTACATTTGCTATATAACTATTGTTTAATTTTTAATATTTTGAAACTTATATTGGTGATTTATCATAGCCGTAAAACTTTATGAAAGTTTTATTTTTTTATTTTTTATCTGAAAAACTAAAGAAGATTTTGTAAGCGAGAGAAAACATCTCAATTGTTTGTTCTCAACTAATTTAGAACAGTTTTGCTTGAAGAGTTGTTAATTTATTTTGTGTTCTAATTTAAGTTCAACTCAAAATGGTTAAATAAAACTGTTTCAAGTCTGAATGTGCTTTATTTTTTATATCAAATCACCATCTTAAAGTGTAATAACTCGAAAAATGGCTATAATCGGTAAAAAGGATTGAATCTCAGCTCTAGTTTATATGCAGTGACATTTTACAACCTATTAAGGATATAAAATAACATTGATTTCCATAGCTTCCCTAACGAAAATCGAAGTTATAAATTTTTTTATCTTCTGAGATATGACTGTTTTTAATAGTCTCACTTAGGATCTGAGTTTGCTAATATACGAGGGTGACACTGAAAGTTTTTAGAAAATCTAAAACTGAAAATCTATCAATTTATTAGTTTTATTATATATTTTCAAAATTATGTCCATTTACATCAATACATCTCTGCATACGATGGAACCACTGAGAAAAGCACTTTGCTCACTCGTCCCACTGCTTCCTCGGCGTCTGTTAAACGTTTTCCTCGAAGTGTTTCTTTTATTTTCGGAAATAAATAAAAAACGCAAAGTGCAAGGTTGGGGTTGTAGAGTGGGTGACCCAGTAATTCCACGTCTGACGTCGCCAAGGAGTCGATCGTTTGCTTGGTGGTGTGCGATGAGGCGTGTTCATTGTGAAGGAGGATCCTACTGCAAGGTCGTTTCTCCCGAACTTTTTCCAAGACAAGTGGCAAACAATTGTTAGTGTACCTCTCTGCAGTAACTGTTTTTCGATCCTTTAAAACAATTGTTGCGTAATGACCTGTCCCTCCGAAGAACAAGGCCACCATATTTTTTCCCACTCTTAGAACTCTCTTCACTTTAGTTGGCAACCCCTCGGAAGGAAACACACAGACAGCAGACTGTCTCTTAGTTTCAGGATCATAACAATCAATCCTGCTTTCGTCACACTTAAGTATGTCGAAAACAGCATTTGAATCACCTCCGTTAAATCATTCACGAATTCAATCAACACGACGGAGTTTTTGGGCCTCTGTCAATTTATTAGATATCAACCGGGAACTAAGCTTCCTGACCGCTAAATGTTCATGGAAGATTTTGTACATTTGATTAATACCGATGTATAAGCTTGTCCGAATCTGCTGATAAGTCACTCTTTTTTCAGTCTCTATCATACGCCGCACAACACTGAAGTTATCTTCAGTTGTCGCCTTAAAAGGCCGTCCCTCACGCAGATTATATATATAGAGATTAGTGCGACCACGTTTAAACTCATTAAACCAGTTGTAAATAGTGTAGTAATACTTGTTGACGTAAATAACATCGAAAGTCATAAAAAATCAGTATATGAAATTTTTCTCGCGTAAAATTTTTGCTAACGTCACACAGACAATTTTCGATGTGCTGCCAAATCGTAAACAAATGACAAATTAATAAAATACTTATACTAATATTAGCAAAGAGTCCCATTTTCAAAATTTGAACTTATGTTTTTATTTTACCGTTTACAAGTGGCCAGTTCTAAAAACTTTCAGTGTCGCCCTCGTATATATACTAATAATACTCGTATAAACTCGTATATAATAGTAATAGTAACACATACTTAATTGACAAATATACGAGTAAAAAATGTTAGATTGCTTATAATAACTGTCTAGTACTTTCTAACCTTTGAAATGTCTGTACTGAAATGTAAAAAGAAAATAATTTTAATAAAAATAAAAAAGTATACAAGTGCTGTTTGAAGACAGAAACGCGGATCACAAAAAGTAACTAAAATGTACTAACGAGTTGGAGTACCAATATTTTATCTATGATGTACTGTATATATCTGTCTTATATAAGTAACAGTTACTTTTTCTTTGTTTACAAAAATAAGAAATCTTGTAATTTGGATACATATTATGATGTATCTCCTCATCAAATGTATCTCTGTATCATGACGAGTATATTATTTACTTAATATATTTATGAACGCACATAACAGCTTTTAATGTAAATAGTTAAAGAACAGGCCACATAGAGGCAGTCAGGGAAGCGTTTCAAATGCGTGAATGTTTACAACGGACGAAATGGTAAGTGGAAAACACGTGGACCTGGTGTGAGCTTTGTATTCCTTTGTAGTTAAGCAACTGATTACTCAAATCTGAAGCGGAACAAGAAATGCCATTTCATATTAAGTCCTATACCGTAGCTTATGTGCTGCTTCCAATATTGCTTCTACTAGTATCAAAATACGAATTACGAATACCGTTTTATACTAAAACGGTATTCGTAAGAGGTCTTAGCAAGATCGAAGTTTTAACAAACAACACTCTTTTGGTATTTATATCGTGTATCCAATTCCGTTTGGGTTATTCTTGTGCCATAGTGCTAAAAATAATATCGTCATCATATTATTATATCTTTATCACAAACGTCTCAGAAATGTAAATTTTATATTGAATTAAGAAGCGTGGTACTAAGCAAATGTGCCAAATGTAATCATTGAGAGGTAAAATTTCATTATGGCTCATTGTACCTATTTGGCATTCACAACTTGATGTTAGAGCAGCCAAAGTGCAAAACTTTGGTTGTTAAGTTCGAACGTGACTGGTGCTTTGTTACGCCGACATGTTGTGTTGATTCTGCCTATGTTAAAAGACGTAAAACAGGTACACAATACTGGTTTATTTATGGAAAAGTTGCGACAATGTGCTTATAAATAGGGATTACGAAATTTAAAATTTCAAGCAGTAAACTCACCATTTGACTATTTTCTAGAATTATAATTTCTTTACCAGGGAAAATTATCACGTTACTTTGGTTATTTAACGCAATAGAGGGAGATACTCCAGTACATTTGAATTACTATTTGTTTTATTTTGTAATGCTTTGTTTGCAAATTAACGTGTACTACAAAAAGGTGGCCTTAAAGTTACTGGACATCCTCTGCCAGTCGTACTCCAGGTCGATCGGAAATATAAATAGGGTGCAAAGTGCAAAACTTAAAAAATTATTGAGATTATAATAGAATAATAGAATTTAGAGAAAATAAGACAATATATACACAACATAAATACACATATATAAATACAGAAATACATATTATTTTGTTTCAAATAATCTGAACCGTATCAAATAAATATAACATCTTAATCATTACAGCCTTTCACACAGTCACTTTTCACAAGTCACAGAGAAACCCCGAGCACAGCAGTCTTCTTAGCTTGCTGAGTGACCTTGTGCTGGCCATCAGTGAATAACCACGTCTCAGATACATAAGTACTGAATAGGAGGCTAAAGTGGAAATGGGCCGGCCGTATAGCTCGAAGAACCGACAACCGATGTGGAAGAAAGGTTCTCGAGTGGCAGCCTCATATCGGTAAGCGAAATGTAGGGCGGCCCCTCACTAAATGGAGTGATGACCTGGTAAGACATGCATGACGTCTATGGATGTACGTGGCTTAGGACCGTGCCTTGTGGCATTCCTAGGGGTTAGGCCTAACTGGACTTGAGAAGGACTGTAATGATGTTGATAGTGATGAAGATAATTATAATTATTATCACTATAACTCGGGGCCAATTACAAACCATCGCATTCCTCGGGAATGCATTATTAAGCTTTCGGGATCCCGGCTTCAGAGGCCAATGGAGGATACTTTTAAGGGCTGATAAAAATAAATAACCAATATCTGGATTTTTCAGTAATTGTAACTAAATTCCTTAAACACATATATCCTCTTAAGGTTGAACCTTTCTTCAATCTACTTTTAGCACTGCGCTTGTTTTCTTTTAATAGAAGATGGGGTAAGCCAGCGTGCAGCTCACCTGATTGTAAATGTCGACCGCCACCCATGAACAAATGTAACACCCGTGGAATTGCAGGTGCGTTGCCGGGCTTTTAAAAAGGAATAAATTTGTTGAGAAATGGTAAACTCAGGTGGTTTAAGGAAATAATTTTCTACTTTTTAACCTTCATGTTTATTTATCTACGTTAACGAATAATGAAATAAAATGTAAACAAAAAATTAAATTTTAATAAGTTTGAAGTAAATTATTAACAAAATTTAGCACAGCTTTCTCTGAGAACTTTTTTCAAAATCTTTCCAGAAGGGTTTCTTGGCAAACTCTTCATAAATTCAACATCACTTAATCTTTTATAGGATGCAACTCTGTCCTCTACAAACTTTTTGACATTAATGGAGTCTTGTTTACACCCATCTTTAAGAACTACAAAAGCCTTAGGTACTTCACCCAGTTTAGAATCTGGAACACCAATTACCGCAGCATCTAAGATATTAGGATGTTCTTTAAGTACACTTTCTAATTCAGCTGGAGCGACTTGGAAACCTTTCACCTGAAAGTGTATAATTATAAATTAATCAATATACTGGGTTTCTATCTAATTAGTAATTAGGTTTAGTGTATGTAATAAGCGAGTAAATTGTAGTTTACCGTGTTTTAGTGATGTAATAAATGAACTACCCTATATTTCATCTGTAGGTGTCGATTTTGACACGCATCTTTATGCGACAGAGGGAAACAAATTAGGAGCTGTGCAGCAGCATCTTTGAAATAACCACAAAAAACCTGCGTTTGGCCGCAGTATTTTTAAGTGGCAAACCCGCTTGCCAAGCGTGGCAACTATGGTAACTATCCCCCCTATGAGGCAATCTATGGAGGAGGCCTATGTTTAGCAGTGAAATTTAATAGGCTGTAACTGAATAAGTAAATAAAATAAAATATAAAAGAATGAACTTAACTGCCGAAGAATAGTGATATTTTTATAACCTTGACACTCGTACCATTTTCATGTTACTGCTTATTTAATAAACAGACTTGTTTCGCCTGGGGGCATCGTCATGTTAAGGCAAAACCGGTTGATATAATAAATAAGTGTATTATGTACGTACCTTAATGAGCTCCTTTATTCTATCACATATAGTGACTACACCGGCGTGATCAATAGAAGCTAAGTCACCTGAACGACACCATCCATCATCTGTTATAACAGCTTTAGTCGCTTCTGGGTTGTTTCTGTATCCTTTCATAATTTGAGGTCCTTTTATTAGCAACTCACCAACCTTTATAAAATATGCAATATATCAATTTATTTTTTCTTTGGGAAATCTTAAATGACTTTCATATTTTTGTCATCTCTATTGAATAAAAAAACGTAGTAAAATGATTTAATTCTATTATATTCTTCATAAAATTAACCGCTTTTCTTTCTTTTTTCTTCACGATAAAAATTTATAGATATTTTCAACTATAATATGCGTCGAAATAAGATGGTAAAAGCCGTTATATAGTTATATCCGTAACGTTATAGCTATATACAGTAATATAGTGATATAAAATTGGTTCTTAACTGTCTTACTAGAAATATAACTATGACATGACCACGATCTAGTACTATAACTATGTTACAAGTGGAATGCAGGAAGTAAAGACTGCGTAAGAACCTTTTTTGCCAAGTCAATCTTATGTATTTAAAACATAAAAGATTTTTAATATTGATATGGTCACTATAAGATGTTATTAGGTTAGCCTATTACATAATAACTTGAGACAGAAGGACCCTTAAGTAGAGACTGAATAAATAAACCGACTTGGTATTACATGGATCTCACAACTTTTCACGGTAGAAGAACTGAGCTGTTGCGAGACTTGGATTTTTTTCCAAGTTATGTTTTTGATAGCAACTCATTTCTTTTTGTAGATAGTCCTACTTTTTTGCCTTTCCGATACCATGTACTTCTTGAATACCAACTACGGATTTTCGGGACAATTTAGTCTACCTAATACTTTGCGGGATTTTGGTACAACTTCATAAGACAAGTCCCATTCTTGCTTTTTCATTCCGTTAACCATTTTAAAAGTTACCTTTGAACATTAATATATCTAGGTACCTATCTACATCTATTATTTCATTTATATTATACATATACAGGTACACTGATCCATTCACTGCAAATGTAACTTTGTAATCCTATATATTTAAATAGATTTCAAAGTTATTTATGCAGTTGATTTATCTAGAAAACTGGACCGAAATCACAAAATATTTTATTTTTTCTTGATTTATACACTAAACACTAATTGTATTCCAAATATGAAGATTCTGTGTCTGCTAGAAGTGCCTTAGAGTTTTCATGATCGGTCAGTCAGTGAGTGACAAAATTAAGGAACTTTGACTAGTTATAATTCTAAATCTACTGTTTCTAATTGAATGAAATTTGAAATATGCCGTGTTTATACAATGCATGCTTGGTTCCTGGAAATTCAGGCTTCTATTTCTAACCCTATAACTTCGTTGTGGATAACACAACGAAGTTATAGGGTTTCGGAAATGGCCTGAACTGCTTCGAGAAAAGGATGGTACGACCGTGCCGCTTTTTTGTTCGACTTGGCGGGGGCACTCCCGTGCCCTCAGAACTAAAATTTCGCAAAAAATATAAAAGGTGATGAAATTTAAAGTATTAATTATTATTAAAAAAATTAGTATGCAAAAATTAAACATTAAAAAATTTCAAAAAACGTCAATAATATTCTCAATAAGTTCATCAGCATCAGCATCTTACTAATAACAACTCGCTACCCACCCATCAATTGTAGCAACTATGGCAAAAGGGGGTGATCCATATGAGGTCATCTGTAAAAGAGACCTATTACATACATTGCCGTGTAGTGGCGGTCAAGAATATCCACTACCCCATATCCTCCCGTGGGTGTCGTAAAAGGCGACCAAGGGAAACAGGCGGGAGATGGGCAGCAGCATCTTCCTGATAATAGCCAAAATTATAATAAAGAAAACTGCGGTTGCCAACCCGCTCGCCAAGCGTGGCAACTATGGCAAATACCCCCCCTATGAATGTAACAAAGAGACGGCCCCCAGTCCCCGGCGGCCCCGCTATTCCTGGCTACGGTGGCGACCATGGTAACGGCGGGGCAGGGGGTGCTAAGAATCTCCGGTGGAGGTTCGGTTGCCACCTTAGACGACTTGACCTGGCAACGTACAACGCACGCACCCTGAGGACTGACGAGAAGATCGTGGAGCTGGAAGAAGAGATAGACAAGTTGCGCTGGCATATTATAGGATTATCCGAAGTCCGAAGAGAGGGGGAGGACACGGTAATCCTCGAATCCGGCAACTTGTTCTATCACCGGGAGGGCGACCATCTGTCCCAAGGAAGTGTCGGATTTATCGTCCACAAGTCTCTCGTTAACAACGTTGTAAAGATCGGGAGTGTGTCGACGAGGGTTGCGTACCTTATACTCAGAATCACCAAACGGTATTCGCTGAAGGTCATACAGGTTTACGCACCAACCTCGGCACACCCCGATGAGGAGGTGGACGAAATGTATGAGGATATCTCTAGAGCCATGCATTCCTCCAAAACCCAATATACGGTGTTAATGGGAGACTTCAATGCAAAACTAGGCACAGGAGAGAACGGTGAGCTGAAAGTGGGGAAATTTGGAATAGGGCAACGGAACCCAAGGGGCCAGCAGCTGGCCGTCTTCATGGAGAAAGAGGGACTCTTTATGATGAACTCTTTCTTCCAGAAGCGGCCCCACAGGAAGTGGACCTGGTCGAGCCCCGACGGTTCGACAAAAAATGAGATTGACTTCATTATGACGACCAGACGACAACTGTTCAGTGATGTCTCCGTGATCGCGAGGGTGAAAACTGGTAGCGATCACCGAATGGTTAGAGGCACACTGAACCTAAACGTTAAGTTGGAGAGGTCTCGTCTAATGAAGTAAACGCTCCGTCCCCCTCGTGCTCTGTTTCAAGGTCCCGAAACCTTTCAGCTCGAGTTACAAAACCGTTTTCAGTGCCTAGAAGACTGCAATGAAGTGGACGATATGAATGACAAGCTCGTGGAAACTGTCCATGCGGTCGGAGCTAATTTCTGCAAGACCCGCCGCAGAAGAACACAAAAACTCTCCGATCACACTCTTAATCTCATGGCTGTTAGACGGGAGATGAGGCTGCATTCTTCAACAGACTTGACAGCATACAGGCAACTGAACAGACAGATCTCTAAATGCATGCGGCGGGACTTACGCAACTTCAATACAGCTCGTATTGAAGAAGCGATCGAGCGGAACCAAGGCTCCAAAGTCTTTGCCAGAGATCTGTCTGCCAGAAAGAGCCAACTGTCAAAACTGAAGACCGAATGCGGCAGCATCGTTTCCGGGACACCTGAGATTTTGAGTGAGATTGAGAGGTTCTATGGGCAGCTGTACACGTCATTGTTTGAGCCACACGCAAGTGTGAGTAACGATCCAAGAGCGAGTCTCATCCGACACTATTCCGAAGATATCCCGGACGTCAGTCTGAGCGAGATTAGAATGGCTCTCCAGCACCTTAAAAACGGTAAGGCCCCAGGCGAGGATGGAATTACAGCGGAGCTTCTGAAAGCTGGTGGAAGACCGGTACTTGAAGTCCTTCAGAAGCTCTTTAATTCCGTCCTCCATGGTGGCATTACACCGGAGGCGTGGAGCAGAAGTGCGGTGGTCTTGTTCTTCAAGAAAGGTGACAACGCTCTCTTGAAGAACTACCGACCGATTTCCCTTCTGAGCCGCGTCTACGTGCTGTTTTCGAGAGTCATTACGAATCGTCTCGCGCGCAGACTTGACGACTTCCAGCCTCCCGAACAAGCCGGTTTCCGAAAGGGCTTTAGCACCATAGACCACATACATACCCTTCGGCAAATTGTACAGAAGTCCGAAGAGTACAATTTGCCACTATGTCTGGCGTATGTGGACTATGAGAAAGCCTTTGATTCCGTCGAAATTTGGGCGGTGCTGCAGTCCCTTCAGCGGTGCCAAGTTGACTGTCGGTATATCGAAGTGTTGAAGTGCTTGTACAGTAGGGCTACGATGGCTATCCGAGTACAGAACCAGAGTACGAAACCTATCCAATTGCAGAGAGGTGTAAGACAGGGTGACGTCATATCCCCGAAACTCTTCACCGCTGCATTGGAAGACGTTTTCAAGCTTCTGGACTGGAAAGGATACGGTATCAACATCAATGGCGAGTACATCACTCACCTTCGATTTGCCGACGATATAGTCCTTATGGCAGAATCGCTGGAGGACCTAAGCACTATGCTCAATGGCCTCGATAGTGTTTCCCAACGGATAGGTCTTAAGATGAACATGGACAAAACAAAGATCATGTTCAATGTCCATGTCACACCTATGCCGGTAGTTGTTGGGAGCACTAAGCTCGAAGTTGTTGACGAGTATGTTTACCTGGGACAAATAGTCCGACTAGGTAAGTCCAACTTCGACCGAGAGGTCAATCGACGGATTCAACTCGGCTGGGCAGCGTTCGGGAAGCTACGACACATCTTCTCGTCAGAAATACCTCAAAACCTGAAAACGAAATTGTACAACCAGTGCGTGTTGCCAGTGATGACTTACGGAACTGAGACGTGGTCCTTCACTGCTGGCCGTATGAGGAAGCTCAAGGTCGCTCAGCGAGCTATGGAGAGGGCTATGCTCGGAGTTTCTCTGCGTGATAAACTTAGGAATGAGGATATCCGCAGTAGAACCAGAGTAACCGACATAGCCCAACGGATTAGTAAGCTGAAGTGGCAGTGGGCCGGCCATATAGCTCGAAGAACCGACAACCGATGGGGAAGAAAGGTTCTCGAGTGGCAGCCTCGTACCGGTAGGCGAAGTGTAGGGCGTCCCCCCAGGAGATGGAGTGACGACCTGGTAAGACATGCAGGAAGTCGATGGATGCAGGTGGCTCAGGACCGTGCTTTGTGGCATTACTTGGGGGAGGCCTATGTTCAACAGTGGACTTGTAAAGGGCTGTAATGATGATGATTTTATACAGTGAACTTTCATAGGCTGTAATGGACAAAGCACACTTGACCAGTGGCCGAACTAAACCTTGTAGTTAGCTTAAACACAAATTATTTCCGAATGCAAAAAGATAAAACGGAAGCAAAGCGAAAACATTTGAATTGTGGAATCGTAATGCGATTTTGCTACTAAAGCTTCATATGATTACAGTTTTACTTTCCGAAATAGTATTCTTTATAGAAAATCTTGTAATTGGTTTAATAAGACAGGTATTTAGACGAATGATTCAAAATAATTTAAACGTGATAGAGCTATGCTGATATTGAGCACGAATTGCTAAAGAAAGGTGCACACTATCACAGAATACCGGTGTAAAACAGCAGGTCAATACTGCTTTATTTTGTATGGTGAGTGCAGAAATCCGAAAACTTCTTTTAATAGAACGCATCTGCATTTTCAGAATAGATTTTATACGTGGTAGAGCCATGCTGCAGCTATATTAGTAGTATAGTTGTAGCACGAATGGGTCGGCTCGACCGGGGAAGGACCACGCTCTCACAGAAAACCAGCGTAAAATAGCAGCTTAACGCTGCTGTGTTTCGTATGGTGAGTGTAGAGAACCGGAGACCCATTTTTCTGGAAAAGAGGCATTCCATCTTAGTCCTCACGGGTGACGACGCATCTGCATTTTGAATCTTTATTGAGGATAAATGTAGATCTCTATGGGCTGCAGCAACCACTTACCTTCAGGTCGACTGTGTGATCGTTTGCCACCCTATCCTATAAAAGAAATTAGATAGATCTATGGGTCACCTTATCCACCATTGGGTGGACTTTGTGCTCTTTTATCGTACTATGACAGGAACAGTGGAAATATTCCATTCCCGATACTTTTAGTGCAGCCTATGTATAAGAAAATTCTAATATAAGTTTTCAAAAATAATAAACACTGGTAATTAAAATACTACTTACTTCGAGCAGCTACAAAGTCCGCAAATATGAATAGATAAAAGCCAGTTTTATTTACCATTTATTTTAAACGAGCATCATGATTTTGCTTGAGCGACCTAATTTTTGTTTGAGTAACAAAGTTATGTGCCACATTATAGTAATGGCAGAGAATGCCGATAGGCATTAAGTCCGCCCTTTTTACCCTATTTATTAAGGTGTTAACAGTTAAGATTAAATAAATAAATAAATATTTAATATTTTTCAAATGAAGTGATTAAAAAAAGTGAAATTTCGCCAAGAGATATCCTACTAAGCAGCGTAATATGCAGACAACAGTTTTCAGTGTAGGCTAGTCTTACCTTTTTCATAGTATACATATACCCGCAACGCAATAGAATTCACTACTACATATTACCTCGTGGGTATCACGTAAAAGGCGACAAAGGAAAAGGAAACAGGAAACGAGCTGCAGCATCTTCCTGATAACAACTCTACTCAAATGATAAGGGACTGCGCTTGCAATCCGCCCTCCCGCCTACTACATGAAGTAACGACCTGGTAAGACATGCAGGGAGTCGATGGATGCAGTTAGGTGTCTCAGGAATAGTCCTTGAGGAATCCCTTGAGGGACACCTATGTTCAGCAGTAAACTTGCGAAGGACTGTAATGATGATGATGCGGTTGCCAACTACTATGGAAATCTATGGGAGAGACCTGTGTTCATCAGTAAACATTTAAATGGTTGTAATATAACGTAATTAAATCATGAACGAACAATAATTATCTCATATTTTATCATAATCATTTTCCGCTAAACAACGCCTGAATGTGTCAGTATAAAATACCATGAACATTTTTAATGCAGCCTCTAATTTCAAAAATAATTGACGTCTGTTTGCCACTGATCTATTTGATTTAGTACTTGGATTACCTTGTTGTATACCTTGATGATAGTGATGAGATTAATCGTCTTCACAAATATTCGGATTAGATAGGGCAAAGAGTAAATGCCAAACACAGGTTGAATGGGGTTCTTCACTCTATTAGAATTATCACGAAAAGTACTTATGGCAATTCACAGAGCTTTGTTAGTTCCCACTTAATGGGTAATGAATGTTGGGTCAGAATCATACCAAATGAATGTCCGTAATATTAGCCTACCCTTCTAAAGGACATGCTTAAGAGCTTATGTATGTACTACAACGAGGTGCGGTACTTTAAGTGATTGGTCTCTTGCATAGAAATCACCATTCCGCATATACCTCCACCTTATATATCTGTGCACATATCAACGAAAAAATTTAGAACGATAGCACTACAAATAGCGTCAAAAGCATGAACTGATAAGTTTTATTGGGGAGGTGAGTGATTGGTGTGTGAACAAATGCTACTACTGAAAAAAGAAATAATAGCTCTAAATGCATTAAAAATTTAGATTATACATCCCAATAACAAGGGAGAGTCTCTTTGTAATTTCTACTAAGGTACTTACTGCATTCGGCCCCAAATTTCGGTCATCAGAGTCGACAATTCGCAGTTTAGTACTAGGCAGGGCTACACCTACTGAAGTGTAATTTTTTGATCCTGGTGGTACGGTTGTCGCCAATGATGTTATTTCAGTCAATCCGTAAATTTGCAAAAAATCTACGTTCGGCTGAAAATAATTATTGTTTCACAAATCTTGCAAACAAAAAATCTCTTAAATATTCAATTGTATTTATGGTGTTAAAAAGTTTGTCAATATTTTTGTAACAATTGTAAATTCTATACTTCAGATAAAATTGTCGTAATGGTAGTAAAAGAAAGTGAATGACAAGTTAAAACCATAAATCTGACAAAAATGCAAATATAAATTTTTTTCAGGCGCCCATTCGACCTAGTACTCTATAGTTTAAAGTTCCAAGTTAACAGGGATTAAGGCAATGGCTTGAATCTATAAACATAGACACAATCAGTTGATCAGTAACGGTCAAAGAGCAATAGTCTCATGTCCTAATGTGTAACGTGCGATGAGCCATGATGAAAATATCAGAGAAGTGATTTAGATTTAACGCAGAAATAGAAAATAACAGACTTCGCGTCTTAGACAGAACTAGCGTGCCGTCTGTACCTCACTATCTTACTATTTCGTCAATACGACATTTTTGTACGGTACATTTGCAAAATTTAACAAATGTTCAAATAATCATCTTTCTTACATCTTTACGAGCCGATCTGTCACCACCATTCCTCAGAAATACGTGGGGTATTACTCGATTTTCATACAAATACTGGCATACGCTCATTCCACTAAAAAAAAGTCCAGCTGGATTACTTGCTGGTTCTTCCCAGGACAGATGTGTTTTACGAACCAGTGGTAAATAAAACTTTTTGATTTTTAATAAGTATTATTTAAAACCTTAATTATATAAAAAAATTAAATTTCTATTCATATTTTTATTTCTACTTCATGGCTCTTATTTAATATTTCTATGTTGTGATGATAACTAATGACATAAAACAAAATAAGCAAACCTTTGATTTTTCAAGTACTTGAAAAATATCTTGTTTTGGCAGCGGTGCAGCTCCACAGATATAAGTATGAATATTAGACAAATATTCGTCTTCAACGCTAGGGTGAGATCCCAAAAATGAAGCTAAAAATTTCGAATAAAAAATTTCAAAATTAAATTTGTCAATTAACTGCGACAGTAGCCTAAAGATGAAGAATACAAGCATTTAAGGTTGCTGAACACTTATCTACTTGGTATGGTTAAGAATGCGCTAGTTTTCTTTTAAAATGCCTGTACATCTCCTGTTTCAGTTTCTCTCTGTCACCTCTTACGTGACACCCACGGGAGGATATGGGGTAGTGGATGTTCTTACACCGCCAGTAGACGTTAAAAATATATTAACCATTCCAAAATGTGATATCATCATCATCATCATTACAGCCCTTCACAAGTCCACTGCTGAACATAGGCCTCCCCCAAAGAATGCCACAAAGCACGGTCCTGAGCCACCTGCATCCATCGACTTCCTGCATGTCTTACCAGGTCGTCACTCCATCTCGTGGGGGGACGCCCTACACTTCGCCTACCGGTACGAGGCTGCCACTCGAGAACCTTTCTTCCCCATCGGTTGTCGGTTCTTCGAGCTATATGGCCGGCCCACTGCCACTTTAGCTTACTAATCCGTTGGGCTATGTCGGTTACTCTGGTTCTACTGCGGATATCCTCATTCCTAAGTTTATCACGCAGAGAAACTCCGAGCATAGCCCTCTCCATAGCTCGCTGAGCGACCTTGAGCTTCCTCATACGGCCAGCAGTGAAGGACCACGTCTCAGTTCCATAAGTCATCACTCACAACACGCACTGGTTGTACAATTTCGTTTTCAGGTTTTGAGGTATGTCTGACGAGAAGATGTGTCGTAGCTTCCCGAACGCTGCCCAGCCGAGTTGAATCCGTCGATTGACCTATCGGTCGAAGTTGGACTTACCTAGTCGGACTATTTGTCCCAGGTAAACATACTCGTCAACAACTTCGAGCTTAGTGCTCCCAACAACTACCGGCATAGGTGTGACATGGACATTGAACATGATCTTTGTTTTGTCCATGTTCATCTTAAGACCTATCCGTTGGGAAACACTATTGAGGTCATTGAGCATAGTGCTTACGTCCTCCAGCGATTCTGCCATAAGGACTATATCGTCGGCAAATCGAAGGTGAGTGATGTACTCGCCATTGATGTTGATACCGTATCCTTTCCAGTCCAGAAGCTTGAAAACGTCTTCCAATGCAGCGGTGAAGAGTTTCGGGGATATGACGTCACCCTGTCTTACACCTCTCTGCAATTGGATAGGTTTCGTACTCTGGTTCTGTACTCGGATAGCCATCGTAGCCCTACTGTACAAGCACTTCAACACTTCGATATACCGACAGTTAACTTGGCACCGCTGAAGGGACTGCAGCACCGCCCAAATTTCGACGGAATCAAAGGCTTTCTCTTAGTCCACATACGCCAGACATAGTGGCAAATTGTACTCTTCGGACTTCTGTACAATTTGCCGAAGGGTATGTATGTGGTCTATGGTGCTAAAGCCCTTTCGGAAACCGGCTTGTTCGGGAGGCTGGAAGTCGTCAAGTCTGCGCGCGAGACGATTCGTAATGGCTCTCGAAAACAGCACGTAGACGCGGCTCAGAAGGGAAATCGGTCTGTAGTTCTTCAAGAGAGCGTTGTCACCTTTCTTGAAGAACAAGACCACCGCACTTCTGCTCCACGCCTCCGGTGTAATGCCACCATGGAGGACGGAATTAAAGAGCTTCTGAAGGACTTCAAGTACCGGTCTTCCACCCGCTTTCAGAAGCTCCGCTGTAATTCCATCCTCGCCTGGGGCCTTACCGTTTTTAATGTGCTGGAGAGTCATCCTAATCTCGCTCATACTGACATCCGGGATATCTTCGGAATAGTGTCGGATGAGACTCGCTCTTGGATCGTTACTCACACTTGCGTGTGGCTCCAACGATGATGTGTACAGCTGCCCATAGAACCTCTCAATCTCACTCAAAATCTCAGGTGTCCCGGAAACGATGCTGCCACATTCTGTCTTCAGCTTTGACAGTTGGCTCTTTCTGGCAGACAGATCTCTGGCAAAGACTTTGGAGCCTTGGTTCCGCTCGATCGCTTCTTCAATACGAGCTGTATTGAAGTTGCGTAAGTCCCGTCGCATGCATTTGGAGATCTGTCTGTTCAGATGCCTGTATGCTGTCAAGTCTGTTGAAGAATGTAGCTTCATCTCCCGTCTAACAGCCATGAGATTAAGAGTGTGATCGGAGAGTTTTTGTGTTCTTCTGCGGCGGGTCTTGCAGAACTTAGCTCCGACCGCATGGACAGTTTCCACGAGCTTGTCATTCATATCGTCCACTTCATTGCAGTCTTCTAGGCACTGAAAACGGTTTTGTAACTCGAGCTGAAAGGTTTCGGGACTTTGGAACAGAGCACGAGGGGGACGGAGCGTTGACTTCATTAGACGAGACCTCTCCAACTTAACGTTTAGGTTCAGTGTGCCTCTAACCATTCGGTGATCGCTACCAGTTTTCACCCTCGCGATCACGGAGACATCACTGAACAGTTGTCGTCTGGTCGTCATAATGAAGTCAATCTCATTTTTTGTCGAACCGTCGGGGCTCGACCAGGTCCACTTCCTGTGGGGCCACTTCTGGAAGAAAGAGTTCATCATAAAGAGTCCCTCTTTCTCCATGAAGTCGGCCAGCTGCTGGCCCCTTGGGTTCCGTTGCCCTATTCCAAATTTCCCTACTTTCAGCTCACCGTTCTCTCTTGTGCCTAGTTTTGCGTTGAAGTCTCCCATTAACACCGTATATTGGGTTTTGGAGGAATGCATGGCTCTAGAGATATCCTCATACATTTCCTCCACCTCCTCATCGGGGTGTGCCGAGGTTGGTGCGTAAACCTGTATGACCTTCAGCGAATACCGTTTGGTGATTCTGAGTATAAGGTACGCAACCCTCGTCGACACACTCCCGATGTTTACAACGTTGTTAACGAGAGACTTGTGGACGATAAATCCGACACCTCCTTGGGACAGATGGTCGCCCTCCCGGTGATAGAGCAAGTTGCCGGATTCGAGGATTACCGTGTCCTCCCCCTCTCTTCGGACTTCGGATAATCCTATAATATGCCAGCGCAACTTGTCTATCTCTTCTTCCAGCTCCACAATCTTCTCGTCAGTCCTCAGGGTACGTGCGTTGTACGTTGCCAGGTCGAGTCGTCTAAGGTGGCAACCGAACCTCCACCGGAGATTCTTAGCACCCCCTGCCCCGCCGTTACCATGGTCGCCACCGTAGCCAGGAATAGCGGGGCCGCCGGGGACTGGGGGCCGTTTCTTTGTTACTGTCATTCATAGGGGGGTATTTTCCATAGTTGCCACGCTTGGCGAGCGGGTTGGCAACCGCAGTTTTTTTATTGTAATTTTGGCTATTATCAGGAAGATGCTGCTGCCCATCTCCTGCCTGTTTCCCTTGGTCGCCTTTTACGACACCCACGGGAGGATATGGGGTAGTGGTATTCTTGACCGCCAATACACGGCACGGTGATAATATTACTTTAATTCATAACCTACCGAACATGTAGACCATGTAGTTGCGAATATCTACTACCCCATATCGTCCCGTGAGTATCGTAAGAGGTGACAGAAGGAAACGAACCAAGAGATGGGCAACAGAGCTTTCCCAAGAAGAACTAAATAATTTAAAAAAAATGCGGTTATAAACCCGCCTGCCAAACTTGAACTAGAATGAATTTCGGCCACTGGGACCAGTGTTAACAAAAACTAACCATCTGCGCGGGACAGGATTACATTGTCCGAGTACATGCGCAAGCATAGGTGCACCTTCTATTCTCTCAATATCATAGTCCCATAGGTCGGTAATTCGACACGATTGGAGAGCAATCAGACGCAGAACTAATGGTTTAACATGCTTTCTGAAGCACGGGGGTGAAACACCGCCAGCTTCGGGGATACTGAGAATTTCTTAAGACAAAAATACTGTTTTTTGGCCCGAACCGGGATTCGCACCCGGTACGTTATGATAAGCAGTCGTGTTTACAACTTGATTAATGAGATTGCGAATCATGAATTATGAGGCAGTCAAATATCCTCCTTGTGAGGCGGTCTATGAGAGAGATCTATGTTCAGCAGTGGACTTTTGATAGGTTGTAGCGGTGATAATATAATATATTAGATGCTTATATTTAAATGAGAGGTGTCCGGTTTAGATTTCATCATGTAATTATTTTTAATTTTTGAAATTGATTTACAGCAAGGTATTTAATCTGTTGATTGTTAGCGCTGAAAAGATAAATATAATTTAAAGAAAAAAAAATACCTAATGGTGGTACAAGATGCAGCAAACTTGTTTTGTGTTCCTTAATCGCGTGCAGAAATGTTTTTCTTTCAAGCTTAGGCAATGTGACAATTTTAGCGCCTATTGCTAATTTTTGTAATAGAATGACGGCCAGACCATACATGTGATACATTGGTAGAACTGCTAACAATGATTCTTGGTGTGAATCTGAAAGGAAAAGTTCAAAGTTAAGTTCCGTTATGTACAGTAGTTTTTTCCGTACGAGTACAGTTTAGCAACATCATTAATGTTCCACGTCAAAATTATCAAAACACATTGGTGTTGGTTTGACACAGAGGTGTTTACAGAAACTATATGTATAAACTTTTGAATTACTCATATAATCACTGTCAAAAATAAGATTTTGAAGACTAAATTAGGTATCTGAAAATATTACAATTTATTAATCATAGGTTAGGATGCGTCTTACAAGGAACCACGCCGCGCGTAATGTGTAAGCAAGACAGTAAAACAGTGCTATACATATCGAACCTAAACTAACGGTTAAATAAATATGACAAGACGTTCTGCTGACAGCTGACAGACCTTCTCAAGAGGTAGTAGGAGATCGACTCCATCATCTCTCAAGAGCAGACCAGCGGGAAGAGGAGCGCGCTGTCGACATATTCCAGCGCATCGTCAAGAAAGTCGGCGAGCAGTACCAAGTCGGACTGCCATGGAGGGATGACGTCATCAGCATGCCACTGAGTTACAAGATGGCAGCACAAAGACTCCAAATCATCGAGCGGATGATAGATCGGTCACTGGAGTATAAGAATGCGTGCTATGCTCCCACGGGAGGAGTAATAGAGAACCGACCTCACGATGATAGGGAACGTACTTATCGCGACGGTACGGATAGGCCTACGTTATTGGCGGCCAAGGCGAAAGTCGCCTCTAAGAATATACAGCGATTAGAAATGCAGGCGAACTTGATAGGCAAGCGACGCGCGGAACTCGTGCATGACAAACCTGGAGAAGAATATGAATGGCCACAGCAACCAGAAGAGAGGGCAGGAGAAAATATAGAATAAATTGTGGCGCGTCACAGTGATATCAAGGACGCCCTACACCTGCCAGAAATAAAACGATTCTCTTTGTATGAAAAGATAATCAGAGCCACAGCGAGAATCATACAGTTCGTCGACACCATGCGAGGACGGGCTCAAGAACTAACACTACAGCACATCCAAAGAACAAAGTGGCTATAGATAGAACGTAGCCAGCTCAACAGTTTCGCTGAAAACATCAGCCGACTCCAGCAAAATAGAAATTTGGTCAACTGCAGCGCCTTGAGATAGCTTGACCCCATAATTGAAGATGGCATATTAAGAGCGAGAAGTAGAATCAACGCAGCCAACGTGGACGACCGAATGAAGCGACCAGTCATCTTGGATGATCAAATTCAGTTTGTGAATCTGCTCATAGAGAAGGCACACGAGGACGCAAGCCACCCCAAGAGGGAGAGGGTGGTCAACCCTTCAATTTTTTATGAAAAGAAAAATGTTTCCAATGGACGCTCCCTGCCAACATTAAAGATAGGATGTCCAAAAAAAAAATATTTATATTAGATTCTAAAAAAGGGCCCGAAATAAGATAAGAAATTGGATTTCATAAAGAATTTCTAGTTTATGACTTTTATTAGAATTTCTATATTAAATTTTTACTCGTTTAACAATTTTTTAAGTAAAATTAATTATCTTAATATTCACAATACTTTTCCTCCAAATCGAGTTAGCTTGCTATACGATAAAAACGGGTCGGTTATAAAAATATTAATATCTCCGAAAATTTGAATTTTTCTAAAGACAAATAAAGTAGCAGTCTATATAAATATTTTGATGATACCGCTCACTCAAAAAGAGAAAGAGAGAGGGATTTGGAGCAGGGAAAAGTCCACCGCGCTGCCTCAGTACGTGTTAGCGGACTTCACATAATAAGGCCTCACATAACATGCGAGTTTCCTTAATATCTTTTCCTTCTCCCCCGAACACATGGTAAATCTGCACTTAATCCTGTAAAATTTTGTTTTTACAAAAAAAATCGTACTTGGTTTTTGTAAAATAAAATTTACGGCGATCCTTAATATTTTTACTTTTATTACTTAGCCTTAACTTAAAAATGTTGGCTGTTATTGATGTATATTTAAACAAATTATACATAAATTATTTTTTACGAGGTAGGGTTTGAGGTAGAACACGTTTTTTTTTATGACTTGGTGTCTGTAAAAACGCCTATCATTTCTTGACAATAATAATAACTAATCTGAATCTAACTCAATTATCAACTAACTCAATGCAAAAAATAAAAAATATTTGCGTAAATACAGGATTATTTTTCAAAGAGTAGCTAGAATTTGTGTTGTTTAAAGCTAATAACAAGAGTTCCACGTACGTACCACCTGTCAGACTCTGCAACACTGCTTTATCGAGGGTATCACAATTCAGACACTTGGGACACTACGTGACCGAAGATTTGCGTGATGAAATAGACATGGAGAGGGAGCGTAGACCGTATTGCCGTTTATATTTACAAATTTAAAACTTAAGTTCAAATATATAAATAAGTCTTTGAAAACACGAATTAATAAAGCGTCTACTTGTTTTTGAAATTATCCCAAATTTAATATGACCAATGCAAAACAACTACGCGTACGGGTGCTCCTCTGTGTTCTATTCAATTCACAACGTTTTTACCATCCAAGCGTAGTAAAATAGTAAGTGTTAGATATTTATGAATCACAGTAAGTAAAAGTAAATCACACAGTAAAATAATGCAAAATTTAAAAGATAAAAAGTATAGTTGTTTGCGATATTTTTTATAAATTTCTCTTTACCGTTCGCCTATATTACTTATTCTGAAGCTTGACAATTTGGCCGTATATTAAAAAAATCTTAGTTAAAAGTAATTAAATTGTAATTTTGTTAGTTTTAGTTTTTATTGAACAGAAATATGCAGAAATGTAAAATTTAAATCGTATTTACGAATCTTAAATTGTAACTTTTGTTATGTAAGGTCGTAACGTAACGTAACGAAACTTTTATTAAGTGAACTGTAAGTTTCTTTATCTAAATATAAAATAATATTAGCACTTATTGTATTTTGTAATAAATGGCGTTGTTTTTAAAATAAGAAACGAAGTAGGTTGTCGGCACAGTTACCTACTACATCAGAAAGGTGGACGTATTTTAAAATGTTATTTATTAATAAAGGTTTCATATTTAGGTGCATGACGTTATTTCTAATATAAATTTAAAAAAAACGAGTAATCTTTACACTTTAGTACTTGGATAAAAAATTTGCATAATTGTTACCCATAGTCAGTTAGAAAAAAAGTGATGAATTATTATAAATGAATTATTTATATGGAATATACCCCAGTTAAGCCGACTCAATCATACTTCAGCTTTAACTCTACCACGTAAGTATAATGACGAGGTTATTACGTTTTTAATTATTGTTGTTGACTTCAACGACTAGGTACATTTATCCATGTTTTATAAAATGTATTATGAGATATGTAAGCTACGAGTATACCTGTGGCATGTTGATAATGTCTGATTCCCTCAGCATCTTGTTGCACAAAATTTGTTACCAACGTTCGGTGGACCAGTTCTACACCCTTTGGCATGCCAGTTGTTCCACTTGAATATGGTATAAGAGCAATATCGTCAATATTTTTATCGATTGTATTCAAAATACTGAAGTCTACATTTGCGTCATCAATAAGTTCATGAAAACACATTGTTCCTGAAGGCAAATTTTCATGTGTGTTTTTCACTACTATGATAGGCAGATTCATGTTGGCATTCTTACACGCTTCTTTAATTACTCCAACTGTTTCTGGCCTTCCAATTACAATCTTCGGATTGGAGAGTAGTAATTGTCTTTGAACTTCATCTGCAGTGTTAAAATAATTAAAAATTAAAAGTTTTATATTATTTTTACGTCTAAATAATATTATTTCCTTTTCCTTTATTTAAAAAAAGGTATTTGTAATTTCATATCCGGAAAATCGTAAATTCACTATTAAAGAGTATTTTGATGTTAGTCGAGAAGTATTAATTCATATAATAATATCATTAAAAGGATTAAATGTTAATTAATTAAAAAAAGCATATTTACTAACGGACTGTATAAAGAGGGTTTATAGTGGTAACAGCTGCTCCTGCTTCAAGTGATCCAAGTGTGACTATCGCATACTCTGGATTGTTAGACATCATTATGCATGTAACATCCCCTTCACTTATATCCCATTGTGTTCTAAGTTTCACAGCAAATTTACGGGAATATTTGTAAAGTTCGTTATATGTATAAAAACGGTTAGTAATACCACATATCTAAAAGTAATAGAAATGTTTTATAGCACAATAATTTTGTATTTCTAAAATAATAATTTATTTTATACAATATTTATAGGTTAACATATTTAAATTTTGAACAAATTAAGCATTATTTTTAGCGGACTTAACCAAAGATGTAGTTTCTATATTCAACGCGTTTGTTTTTTACATTCGCAAATTAAAGGTGGCCTCATTAAATTGAATGAAAATAATCTCCGTATAAGGATGCAAAAATAGAGGAAAATGTGTTTATTTTAAAAATTTGGGACTGATTTTAGTCTTGTCTATGTGTCAGGACTTTTTTCTGCCTAGAAGTCCGTCTGGAAGTACTTGTACTGCTACATTACGGTCTAAAGGGTAAGTGCAAGTAATATTGCAGGCTCTAAGGCATTCCAACTAAGACTCAATGGTGACAACGCCTCTGCTTTAACTGCAGGTGTCAATGGACTGCAGTAACCAGGTACCATCAGGTAGACTAAGTTGATTCAAAAGGATGTTTGGATGTTTGTCCTCGTGCAATTTATGTTTGTAAACTGCCTCAACGACACAGGAGAAAATAATAGTGTGGGGATAACGTTTTAAAGACAAATAACAAAAAATTAAAAGTGTAAAAAATTTAAATTTTAATTAAAATTAGATATCGTCTTAAAAACTATAATATAAACAATAAAATTATTCCCTCATAAAAGCTCCTAAAGTCGGAATTATCAATAAAGTAATGCAAATGTATAGACTCACAGATTGTTTCATAGTAGCCACATTTGCCACAGTTGCCACGTTTGACCAGCATTGGCATTTTATTATTTTCAATTCTTATCAGGAAGATGCTGCTGTTCATGTCCTGTTTCAGTTTCCCCTGTCACCTCTTTACGACATACACGGGCCAAACAGCATAATGTGTTCTCTTACATCAATTCTTGTCGGTGAAATTAGCGAATGAGTGGCCATTATTAAATATTCTTCAACAATTTTAGTAAGTTAGTAAGTCTAGTATTAACGACCTACATAAGATCTATTCCACAACAGTATGTGTACTTCTTTAATATTATTTTCTTCCTTTACGTACTGATTTATTAAACAATAGTAATGACTTAATTCTTGCTCAAAACTTAATGTAAAAATTATTTAGTTTTACACTAATTCAATTAAACATTTAAAAAAATATTAAATCCAATAATATTCACCGTTGCCGGTTTGTTAGCCCATTTATCCAAGTTTTGCCAAATATATTCCGTCACATTGAGTGAAGGCAACTGTATATCATTAAAGGGTGAATTTACAATGTTTTCTCTTGTCCATAAATTTTGAGTACTTAAGTTACTATATTTTCTAACAAGCAGCAATTTCTGTATATTTTTTGTAACCAAAGTTGTTCTCGCCATGACTAGAATAAACAAATATAAATAATATTATAATGCCCATTGTTAGGTGGTTAACTATATAATAATAAGTATGGAAAAATGTTCAAAGTTGAGGCATAATAAAAAATACAAATAAATATCTTAGAATAATTAAGAGTTAATTCAAAAATATTTTTAAATTAAATTCCAAACGTTTATCAACATTTATTATATGGAAATCAATAAGTATATGAATACGCGCTTAATAAAATTAAAATTATTTTCATGATCGTGATAATACACTCATACATTCATAAACAATTAAAATATCCAGGCAGAGATTACATTTGGCACGATCCTAACACAACTCTCTCGCTTCTTTTACATCCATGTATCATAATTTAACATATCGTCAATATATTGCCAATTAAGTATATAAACAGACGTTTAGTAGTTCCCTTAACAACTCTGCTACTAACTTATGCAGCACAATTTTGCTTTGTCACTCTTTCTTCACTTCTTTCACCCACTCTTCTTTTTTCTACTTGTTAAAATCACCGAAGCATTACTTTCTTAATGGTGGTTACAGTAACATGAAAAAACATACTTCTCTCTTATCATACGATATATAGTTATCATTCGGAGTCATATCTAACATACTTATTACTGTCCGCATTTATACAACATTAATTTTATTGTCACTTTTTTCTGCCACACCTAGCTTTCACTAGACATTCTTAATTTCAACTATAAAGTTAAGAACCACATTCACTCTGTGTTACTTTATTAATCGCTCTATATCCTTATCATGTTTATCATCCTTGCTAATCACACAGTCACACAAATTCAAACTCATCCTCTTGCACTAAACAACTCCGATCCTGTTCTTATTTCACATACCTATTCACTTTTTTCTCTAGTGATGATGACGCTAATATATAAAAATATATGAAAACACAATCTTACTTGAATTAAACTTATTTTTAAAAACAAAACAAGAAAGAACAAAAAAGTCAGTAATTCATTACAAGAATGCTTACATTTAACGGAAGACTACTCGGATCTATTCTTTTATAAGATTTTTGAAGGCAGGTGATGCGAAACATTTTAATAAATTTGTCTTAATAACATTAATGTTAAATAGAGAATTTGTCATTGTACGTATATAAAAATAATGATATTTCTAAAAGCACTAGAAATAAACATATATAGTTAGATGTTAGTACTAGCTGTCGCTCGCGACTTTGCCTGTGTGGAATTTAATACGATTTCAGGGGTTTTAATTTTTTTGCGCAGAACTCTAATTCATTTTCTAAAATAAAAGTATTCTAAGTTACTCCTTATAATATCAGCCTTATAATATAATATTAACCAGTGACAGTCCGGTCAAAATCGGTTCAGCCGTTTCGAAGTTCAGCCGGAACAAACAGACAGACAGCCAGACGAAAATTTTAAAATTTGTTTTTTTATTATTAGTACCGTATATACTTTCATATGCATTTAGTAAAAAGCTGTTTTAACATTACAAACAGACACTTCAATTTTATCTATTTGTATAGATTATGGCACATTAACGCCAAGTATTATTTTATACCGTTATCTGGATGAAATATTTTATACGTTATTGTGAAGGCTACGTAACCGAGAAAACAGCGCGGAAAGTATGTAAAACTTGCAATAACTAAACAATATTTAGCATCAAATAATTAAAAATGTATTATTGTTTACATAAATACCTGCCAGTATCGAGCGACCTTCCATAAGGGCCCCGACGCTTGGTGCTAAAAAAAGGGCCGGTCGCTCGAGAGAATAATTGTCTATGAGCCACAGCTTTCACCATAAAATGGGATGTGTGCTCGTTTGTCACTTTTACGTAGTATATAAAAATTGTATATTATATTATTTAGTTAAAATATAAATAAAACAAACAAAGTTTTATGTATTTACTAGATGGCAGACTCAATTTCTGTTCAGGCATCCGTCTGGGTAGGAACCAGCCTCTTACGTCTGTCTGCTGCTATACAAAGATACTGACACTATTGTAATTCGGTCTGATTAGTATAGAGATCTAATATAATGACAGGTTCTGAGGCGTTCCACCTTAGCCCTCAAAGGTCAGCAGGCGTCAATGGGTTACAGTAGCTACTTACTATTATACGGTTTGCATGTTTGTTTAACACTACAGTTTTGTAAAAAAATAACAGTAAAAGCAGCAAAGAGTTAGGGAGTCCTTTTCCATGCAGTGGGACAGATTTTTTTTAAAGAATATGGGTGACGAACGAGCACACAGTCCTCCTGATAGTAACTGGACACTGTGATCCATATACATCTACATTTTTGTCCTCGATTAAGTATGGAAATGCAGATGCGTTGTCGCCTCCGAGAACTAAGATGGAATGCCTCATTTACAGTAACAAGAATCTCCGGGTCTCTATACTCATCATATGAAACATAATAACATTTAACTGCTATTTTACGCTGGCACTCTGTGAGAGTGTGGTCCTACCCCGACTGAGCTGACCTTGGCTACAGCCACAATATACACGCTACAGCTTAAATAAAAGTACAAGTTGAAAATAAAATAATTAATAAACAATTTATTTCCGTATTTACACTCAGACTCAAAATTTTAAAATTTTGAGGTTACATGGTAAAGCCACGCTGAAGCTATATTATGACTGCAGTTCGAACGAGTCGCCTCGACAGGGGATAGGCCACGCTTTTACACAATACTAGCGTAAAATAGCCACACAATCCTGCTTCGTGTGGTGATTGTAGGGAACTATAGACCCTTATATAAGGTATCGAGGCGTTCCATCTTGGAATACCACAAGGGTGTCAATGCTTTCACATTATGATTCTTGATTTAGGAAGAGCCACTTCCACTGACACTTGACCGCATCCAGCGCAGAGCGGTTCGAATCGTCGACGACCGAGTTCTTTCCGATCGGCTTGACATAGGGAGTGCTCTGAGGAATTTTTCGGACTAATTCCAGCCGCTCAATTTCATCATCGCACATCGCGACAAAACTCGCGATACCATCCATATCATCTGGATGATTGGCGGTCCACCACTGTGCGATTCAGAAGGAGTTTTCTCCCTCGCACAACTTCCTTGTGGAATCGATCAACCAGCGATATTTCCGGACCGATACGACTTAGGGACCTTCAAGAAAAGAGCCTACTCCTTTTTAAAAGGCCGGCAACGCATCTGCGAGTCCCCTGGTGTTGCAGTTGATACATATCGTGTAAACCTTTGTTCGTTTATCTCTGCTTTGTATTCGGTCTTAAGTCTTTCACAGGTACACCTCTGACTGCTTCGATTATGACATCGAATCGAGTTCGTATACTACATTTAATAATTGCTACTCGATTACACTCGAAGGATGTTATTCTTTAAGCACGAAGTACTGAAATTTTCTAAGCAAAATCCATTTAAACTCGTTCATGCACCATTTAATTTTAATAGTCTAAACAATGTTTAGTGCGACATTATTATTTTGTTTTAACATGTAAGCCGGAATAATCCCCTTACACCATTAGTAATTAACTGTGGATGTGGATGAATGTACGTAACTCAGGACCGTATTTCTGGCATTTCTTGGGGGATGCTTATGTTCAGGTGTGCACTAGTAAAGAGTTTTAATGATGATAATCAACATCATCATAGTATTTTTGGTATAAGGTACTTAATTAACTTAATTAACCTTCAATATATTTCTAAGAAAGTAAAAAAAATTGATTTTAAAAATCAAGAATTTATAAAATAAACCCTTAATAAAAAGTAGAAGCTAACATCAAATAACTAAAAGGAGTAAAATAATTTCAACATAATAGCTTAGCGTGCTAAGACATTAGTAAGAAGAAATAAAGCTCAGAATTCAAAGCTAGTATATTAGCTGTCATGGATTCGAACCCAGTGCTTATGTCCATATACACATAGACATAATACCTGAATACTAACCCTCGTTGTCTCAGATTTGTGAATTCTATAGTGTTAGTATAGTACAATACGATGCACATATGTGTTTGTCAAGGATCAAACATAAGTTAATTTAAATTATAGTTCGTAGCACCAACATTTATTAGAGAGTCAAGCACTGTAGTGAATTAATTTGCAACGTGCCAATGATTTACAGCCCCTAGTTAGGAGATAGTTCAGTTACGAATGGTGAGGCCAGCTATTTTGTCGACTGCAATTAGCATTTAAAGGGTTCAATTTTATGCCTCTCTATGACTTCCACTAAGGCCAATTGAAGGAACTGATCCTTTCAATTTATATAGTTTAGTTTATACTGAATATTCACAAAGACGCGATGTATTAAGATATGTAAATTTGCAACAATATATATATATATATATATATATATATATATATATATATATATATATATATATATATGTCGGAGCGTCTATAAAATTTGTTGGTTGGATCGAGGTAGAATGGAGGGTATATCGAGAAACCCCCTCTTGTGTCTGCAGTATAAAGTTCACTGTAGGTGCCGTGCACGAGAAATTCCGCCTAAGTCATTCAACGAGTGTGGTCATTCTACTAGTGCTAAGATAGTGTCGTGGTTCTGTTCGTTGTTGTAATTCTTCTAGTGCAGGCAAAGAGGATTGGTGTTGCTGAGAAGCTGCCCTGTGTTACATTGAGTTAGTAGTGTTGCTGTTGGTTAACATATTTTGGTGTTATCATGTAATTACGTACCTACCTCACGTTACACTGATGTGTGATTGTGGCGGAGACGTGTTACGGTGTGGTCGAACTGTAATTTCACTATACTGAATGTATAGTGCGTTACGCTGTCTTATTACTGATAATGATTAAACTGCGTAAGCAAGAGAGCAAGTTGAACATCCGCTCTCACAATTTTATTATTTTTACCAATTAACGCTATCCTGATGTATCTCAGAGATCAAAATTGCGATCCTCTATTGTAATCTCCGACATCAGAAGTGGGATCTCCTGTTGTCATTTCCGATATCAGAAGTGGGATAAAGTCCCTGTTATCGTCCACATAATATAACCTTCGGATAGTGTAAAGGTTATTACGTTAGTGAAATACTATGAAGCGCATCGTGTTTTGTTTTTGTGTTTAATTTCTTAAATCAAGTTTGTTGTCGTATTTACGACACTGACGAATCATTAAAGTGTAGAATAAAAGTTAAAAGTGAAATGTTTTAAGCCAAAAGTTAAATCTTTTTGTTCGATTTATAATAAAAAGTACCGGCTAGTACTTTCATTATTTCTTAACGTACCCAAAATGGAGGTATTCTAAATGAGTTATAGTTTGTATTCAGGGGAAGTTTAACTTGCTCAAGTTATGCTATAATTTTATACACGAGGTCTGATTTACATGGGCTAATTTGAAAGTTTAAAATGTTTAATCGATGTACCGAAAAAAATGTTTAACTTTAACGTGCTATTAACTAAAAACACTAAGTTTTACTTCTGTGTTCTAATGTGTTGATAAGTGTTACAGTTTACTACGTAGTCGATGAAATTGGGATTTGATGTTGAGGGTCTAGTGGAGAGCGTGGAGCTGTAGGGGTCGCTCTTGAGTGGAACTATGCTGTCGGTTTATGACGCCGCGGACACATTATTTGCCGCTGCTACCGATCACCATTTGATACACGAGTTGGTTGCGAAAAATGCCAGAAAACCAAAGTATAACAGACGAAATTGAAGTAGAGCAAATTAGTTCTGACATTGAAGTTAGTATTTAAGTTTACATGCGGATCTGACCGTACCAGAGGTTGTCGTGTAGCTGCAGCTCAGTATATGGTGCCCTGGAAAGACTAGTGTCCTGAGAGTACTGCTGCATTTTTTTAAAAAGTTCCTACTGAATCTTTTTAATGTTTTCTTTTGTGTTACAGTAGTACGTGTGATATGATTACATGTGCGCGAGCGTAGGCGATGGTGTGCCTTGCTGGTCGGAACGGACTGCCGGGTTCAGATGTAGCATTGCCTGGCTTCGGCACACGCGTATGCTGTACGCGTGACGGGTGATTTCCCGGAGCGCGTGTATGCTATACATGGCGATGCCTCTGAAGTCGTATACTCCATATACGCTGGGGTCGTACACTGTGTGCGCAGAAGTAGTGTTTTCTGAACATGCATCAGGCTTTGTCCTGGCACGCTCTGTCCTGGTTCACGTGTTTTACGTGGGATTTCAAAATTTAAAATACGAGTGTGTGAGTTACATCGTATGGAGATGTATCCATACTTGTGAAAGCAAAGTGCTTTATTATAATCTGCGATATGAGAGCGTATTTCTGTTAGAGGGCCTCGTATGTGTGATGGATGAGAGAATAGGCAACTGTGTACGTTGTCCTGATAATTAACAACTTGTTTTTCACGCAGCTCACGATGACTACAACCCCGACGATGCCTGTGAATCCTTAGGTGGACCTGCTGCTTCCGTTGACGCTTGGAGTGCGTGGTACGGTGCAGCATTCCGCTGGCGATGGTGAGATGCGACGACTCCTTGGTGAGAGTGGGGCACGCCCTGTGCTGTTTTTTTGGCCACGTGGGCTTGCTTCATGGCAGCTAACTGTGGTGTGTGCTGGTTTGTTTTAATAGCCACGTGCGCTTGCCTTACGCCTGCCGCAGAGGCGAACAGTGAGCGACGTGTTGATGTTTACTATGTGAGCAATCCCAGCGGTGTGCTGATGAATTCATTTTATTATGATTCTAGTGCCGAATGCTCTCTCATCAAAGATTTGTTGCGGCAAAATTTATTGACAAAAGTGTAAATGATATTGTAAATTTAACCGGAGTCGGTTATGTTAGTGTGCAAAGTACCCTACAAATACCCCCATGATCATGTGAGGAAGATCCCCGATCACCAAGTTCCTCGAGATTCAGATGTCATAGTTGATGACAGTGGTAGTGAGACCAAATTTGATTAAGAATGGCTTGTATACTCATACTCAAAACTTTAGACCGCACCTCATGAATAACATGTGGCGATGGATCTGTAGAGAGTCGTTGGTGCGATTCTTGTCTGTGTTGGCGCACAGAGCCCCTCATGTGTTGTAGCATGTTTGGCAGCAGATATGTAGAGAATCGTTGGTGCGATTCTGGCATATGTGGCGGCAGATGTGTAAAGAATCGTTGGTGCGATTCTAACCTGGGTTGGTGCACTGAGCCCCTAATATATTGTAGCATATTTGGTGGCAGATATGTAGAGAATCGTTGGTGCGATTCTGGCATATATGGCGGCAGATGTGTTGTAGCATATTTGGCGGTGGATATGTGGAGAATCGTTCGTGCGATTCTGGCATATGTAACGGCAGATATGTAAAGAGTCGTTGGTGCGATTCTGGCCTGTGTTGGTGCACAGAGCCCCTTGTGTATTGTAGCATATATGACGGTAGATATGTGGAGAATCGTTGGTGCGATTCTGGCATATGTGACGGCGGATATGTAAAGAATCGTTGGTGCGATTCTGGTCTATGTTGGTGCACAGATTTCAATGAAAAGTTCACGAGTTGAATATGCATTGCTTATGAATTATGGTAAAGAGTAACAAAATTGTGAGAATTACTGTATTGATTCTTGTTGATCGGACCTTCCACGATAAATCATGTTGTGAGGGAAGCACTGTGTAAGCCTTAATAACAAGGCATTGTCAATTATGACGGTTGACTATTGTACTTAGACTTGGGAGAAGTGAAGTACTATTTGGAATCGACCTTGATTCTATTGGCAGAATAGCCGAGCTAGATTAATCTCTGAGCATATTTTGTCTACAGGCACTGCAACCGAGGACGGATGCTAGTCAGGGATGGCCATGTCGTGAATTGATGGCGCCATATTGCAACAAGCAGCGCCATCTAACAATTAGTTTTCCGAACTAATAATATGTACCCACTCATGTTAGGATGGATGAGCGGACGAATTGTTGTTTGTTACAGGAATGCATAAAGATACACGCCCGAGGACGGTCGTACGTCAGGATGGCCGTGTCGGAGCGTCTATAAAATACCCGGTTGGATCGAGGTAGAATGGAGGGTATATCGAGAAACCCCTTCTTGTGTCTGTAGTATAAAGTTCACTGTAGGTGCCGTGCACGAGAGATTCCGCCTAAGTCATTCAACGAGTGTGGTCATTCTACTAGTGCTAAGATAGTGTCGTGGGTCTGTTCGTTGTTGTAATTCTTCTAGTGCAGGCAAAGAGAATTGGTGTTGCTGAGAAGCTGCCCTGTGTTACATTGAGTTAGTAGTGTTGCTGTTGGTTAACATATTTTGGTGTTATCATGTAATTACGTACCTCACGTTACACTGATGTGTGATTGTGGCGGAGACGTGTTACGGTGTGGTCGAACTGTAATTTCACTATACTGAATGTATAGTGCGTTACGCTGTCTTATTACTGATAATGATTAAACTGCGTAAGCAAGAGAGCAAGTTAAACATCCGCTCTCACAATTTTATTATTTTTAACAATTAACGCTATCCTGATGTATCTCAGAGATCAAAATTGCGATCCTCTATTGTAATCTCCGACATCAGAAGTGGGATCTGGAATAATTAAAAATAAAAAAACTACTTACCATTCAATGGCTTCAGAAGTCGGTACTATGTCATAGTGAGTAAAATTAAAGCCCCTTCTTCTGAAACTATTATGTGGAAGTAATTTTGTTTTTTTTTTAATTTTTGAAGTCGGCCTTAACTTTTTATTACTTTTTATTTTAGTAGACTGCGGAATATAATAATCTCGTATGTCGTCTAAACAGTTACATTAAAGACTTAGGTGCGTATTTTATCCCTAAGGGTGTATTTACTTCTGCAAATAATATATAACCTATTTAATAAAATTATCATTTAAGCGTTTAACGATTAACGAAGACTAGCATACATGAAAAAGAACGTATAGTCGAATTTTAAACCTCCTTCATATTATGATGTCGCGTAAAAGTACTAAAACCAAGAAACTGTTTGATCTACAATTAAAACCTATCAAATGCATGTTTTGTACCACAATTCGTATTTGGCCTATGGTCCATGAGGCGTGGCTGCAGGAAGAAGTATTCGTAATGAGCTTGCTGTTGCGCCTGCTTGCTGTTTGAACATTAAACTACGTCTAACGAACGAACGGCAGCATTATGTTCCCGACACTGCAAGCAAGTTTCATGATGCAAGCCAGTTTGAGTGTAATAACACGCCGAGCATATATCGTCTAATGAAATAGCGGATACTCCTGAAGAAAGTCGTTTAAGAGAAAAATATCCCTTTTTAGCCGACTTCAAAAAGGAGGAGGTTCTGAATTTGAGTCTATTTTTATTTTTTCAACCGACTTCATAGAAGGAGGAGGTTCTTAATTCGTCGGATTTTTTTTTAATGTATGTTCACCTATTACACGAAGACGCCTGATACGATTTAGAATATTCCTTTTTTTGTTTCAAAAAGTATACTTCCCAGGTCAAGCAATTTTAAAAAATCAATAATAAATTATTTATTTATTATTACATAAAATATACTTAACATAAAAAATATACATAACGGAATGGACGCAATACCGGATGTGAAAAAAATTATTAATATTTAAATAAATATTATATTTTCTGTGAGAATACCAGCGTAAAATAGCAGCTTAACACTGCTGTGTTTTGTATGGTCAGTGTAGAGAACCGGCGACCCTTTTTACTGGAAAAGAGGCATTCCATCTTAGTCCTCACGGGTGACAACGCATCTGTATTTTGATTCGCAAACGAGGATAAATGTAGATGTCTATGGGCCACAGCAACCACTTACCATCAGGTGGACTGTGTGCTCATTTTTCACCCTATCCTATAAAAAAATATAAGAAGAGGCCACAATAATTATTTTATCGAAGCTGTCTGAAAATTATAAAAATGTGTATTACTATGAAGACAACTAGCGAAGAATGAGGAAAATAAGTTATGGATTTTTTTTTAAATCACCAAAAACTAAAATTTAGATTAATTTAAAAATGAAAGAAGCAGTTGTACTTTTGCAAGTTTAGCCAAGAGGAATAATATGAAAATTGAGCCAAAAATAACAAAAAATAAAATTTGAGTTAAAATCTAATCAGCTTTTTTTGTCATTTCTTTTTAAAATTTATTTAAAAAGTTTTAACTATTAGAAAAAAAGATATGTATTAAATATCTATTTATGTTAAAGGGTTGAAGGGTGGTCCCATATAAACTTGGAGAAATATTTCCACCCTTAAGTGTAGCAAATAAATAACTTCTTTTTAGCAATTAAAAATCGGCTTTTTACTTTTTATTAGAATTATAATTATTGTACAGTTGATTATTTCCCTCAGTTTTTTCCGAAGTTGATTTACTTCCATGAAACTATGTAATGGCGGTTTGAGAATATTCACTTAACCCTGTCGTTCCGTGGGTTTCGTAAGAGGCAACATAGTGTAACTGAAAAAGAAGATGAGCAGCAGCCTTTTTCCGATAACAGCTCAAAATAATATAAAATCTACGATGCAGAAGCGTGGCAACTATGATAAAATCTCAATGAGACAATTTATAGAGGAGGCCTATGTTTAGAAGTGGACATTTATAGGCCGTAATGGATGGATGTATGGATGTATACTTCGGTGACTTTACGCCAAAATAAAATCGCATTCATCGTTGAACAATAAAAGTAAAAAGTTACAACCTTTATATTTTCTCCTCTAAAAGGCCTCCTGTCTTTTCTCATGTCTTCAAAACACTTTTTATTGCTCACGTTTTCTCACGATGGTTTCCTTCTCCGATGAGTAAATGGTAAATTATCACTTAATATTACAATCAACAATTTCATTCGGTGCCGGCGGGGATCGAACCCGGTTCACATACCTACTGTGATATTTTCAGCAAGCGCTTAGCTTCTTAACTACCACGGCTCACAATATGTGCAGGAAATACAAACAAAACATAAATGTATTTTTTTTTACATTTTCAGTACAATAAGATACGTATGAGATTCTGGAACTGTTCCCACATTATGCGTAGTGGTTTATTATTTATTTATTTATACTATGTTGTCCACCTTAATAAAAGGATTACAAAGGTCGGACTTAATGCCTTTTGGCATTCTCTCCCAGTCAACCTGGATTCTAACAACGTTTAATCTTACAGAATGTAATTAAATGTTAAACGAAATTTGACGAAATTCGAAATAAAATTAAACGAAACCAAATATTTTAGTACTATATAATGCATAATACTTATTATTTACTACATAATACATATTAACCGTGTAGGGCGGTGTAAGAATACTCGCTACCCTATATCTTCCTGTAGGTGTCGAAAAAGATGACAGAGGGATACTGAAACAGGAGATAGATAGAACCATCTTCCTGATAAAACCTAAAAATAATTTAAAAAAAACTTCGGTTGAAAACTCGCCTTCCAAGCGTGGTAAGTAAGGCTTAATCCCCCCAATAAAATAGTTTAAAAAAAACTCAAACAACACGCATTGATCATGAGCTATAACGATTTTGATAATTATATTATTTTATCCTGGTGTGCCTGATCACGATACTGGAGTAAAGTTACTAACTTATTGTTTTGTCATTGGTCCTTCATTTGAGTGCAAATTTTAAAGTCAATCGGCCGTCTATAAGTTCGTGAAAATTTAAATAGATTCGGTTACATATACAATCATATCTTATTAATTTATTTCTACGAGATGATTACATATTATTGTTTTTAAGTATAGAAAAGTTCAGCGCAATAGCGATAAAATTGAATGGTACTCTTCACTTCTATTAAGAATAAATAGAAAATATCTGGTAAAAGACTATATAGATTGGCCAAGATATCACAAATATTTTGTGACATGTTTCTGTAAAATATGAAATAACTTTAAAAATTTCGTTTAATACATTGTAGACTAATGAATCCATAAGGTTATCAATATCCACTCGGTCAAATGCTGCACTATCTTAGAAAATGTGTACCATAATATCAAACAAAGAATGGAGATATCACTGTTTAAAATTTTATTTTTAAGTAATACCTTAACGATTCCAAAAATATTTATTTTGTTGGTTATTTATTTAATACTAGCTGTGCGCCGCGACTTTGCCCGCGTGAGCATAATTGAGGGTTTTAATTATATTGCTTAGAACCCTAATTCTTTTTCTCAAATATAAGTAGCCTAAGTTACTCCTTGGAAAATCGGCTATCCGTCGGTGAAAGTCCCGTCGAAATCGGTACAGCCGTTTCGGAGATTACAATTCAACAGAACAAACAGAGAGACAGACAGACAGACCGACAGACAGAAATGTGTTTTTGATATAAGTACCGTATATACATTCATATGCATTGAGTAAAAAGCTGTTATTTTAACATTAGAAACAGACGCTTCAATTTTATTCATTTGTATAGATGTATAGATATCTAAGTCATATAATATATGTAGGTTGTTTGATCGCCTCGTTGGCCTAGTGGTCTTTAACGCGACTGCCGATCATGATGTGGTTCCAGGTTGGAATCTCGGGTCTGATCTAAATTAACTAATGGGTTTTTCCTTCAAGAAATTCTCAGTAATAGCCAGGAGTCATAAGTTGGCGGTGTTTTACCCCCTTACCTCGGAAAGCACGAAAAACCGTTAGTCGTGTGCCTGATCTCTCTCTGATCGTGCCCATCGGATTATGAGATTGAGGGAAAAGAGAGTGCATCTGTAGTTGCGCACACACTATACACTATGATTCTGTCCTAGTAGTAGTGGTAGTGTTCATTAAGGTTGTCTGCCGTGACAATCTTAAATACGTTCTGAACCGACATTACATTATATCTAAGTTGTATTACATGTTAAGTGAAAATGATTAACATTAATAAATTGTTACAAAACTTGTCGCTCGTTGTATTTAAATTACCAATTTTATCAAAGTTAACATCATGAATGAAAATTATTTGGTACAGTTAACTAGATTCAGATCCTGCACTGAATTAATTTGAAGTGATCCAATGATTTGTTACTCCAATTTGGCTGTAATTTGGTTGTGGACAGTGCAGTTGCAAATTTTATTGAGTGTAATTTGCATTTTAGATGTCTTTTACTTACTGAATAATAATTGAATAGTCTAGCAATTAGCACTTTATAGGTACATTGTTTTCCTTTCACAAGACATGTTTATGAAGGTGCGAAAAACAATAATTTTTATGTACAGTCAGGTCTGGCAACTTTACCAATGGACGTTAACTTTGCCATGAGGGGTGTACTGGTACAAAATTACGATCAACACTGAAAACGTAACGTTTTTGAGATAAGCCATGTATAGGGTGAAAATACAACAACTAATTGACAACTTTACTTTCGATATGGCAACATGAGAGTTAATTATGGCATTATATTGTAACGCGGAACTGTGCCGGCGAAATAACCTCTTTGTTTACTGCTTTCGTCTCGTCGCATCGTTAAAATCTTAATATTAATGAAATATACCTTTTTTAACATGTTGGTCATAACATTTGTCTATAAAACTAACGTGGCAAAATTACCATACTAGTGATGCCATGATGTGACGGTTACTTAGCCATGTGTTGTTACAACCAAGGGTTGTCACTTTTAACCTATATTTTTAACCGATTACAATCATTTAAACAAAGTGTTCTGCACTTGACATTCTATGTTTGGATGTATGTTTGTATCGATGTTTCACCGTAGCAGCCCATTACACCGATTTTACCAAATGAGTCGTCAATCAATTCATCTTTATTAAAAGTGAAGGAAAATAATAGAGAAAACCAAATTATTTTTACTGCATTGTCGGGCAATAATAAATTTATTACTACTCAGTATTTTTCATAATTTCAACTTTGTGTATTGATATTAAGAAAAATGTTAATTGTAATTTTTAATGATTATTAACGTTTTGTTATTATGGGAAAACGATATTTAGATTAATTACAATTATTATGACTTGACATCATTTTATTACGAACCGTAATGATGATGACTAATAAAAAAACGAACACTTGTTAAAAATATTGTAACAAGCTTTTTTTTTCTATACTATAATTTATTTAAGCTTATTACTGCACCAATTTAATTTTTAATTTTAGACGAGAGTATTTTTGTTTGATAAATTTTAGATTTTTACTAAAAAAAATATTGTGACACGATTTAAATTTAAAAAATTAAGTTAAGTTTGTAATCAAGAAATTTTGACAACCCTGACTTTTGATAGTTTCAAGTTTGTATGAAACATTAAAAAATGGGAGGGCAACTTTGCCACAAGCGTTAACTTTCCTATTTGCAACACAATTAAGGAAGCAAATCAAAACTCTGTGTGTTGTGTATTATATAATGAGGTAAACTAACCTTCAACATTGAAGTCATATCTTATTATTTTCAGTTGCCACAAAGTGAGGTTAACTTTTCCATTTTAGAACTGGCCACTTGTAAACGATATAATAAAAAATTAAGTTCAAATTTTGAAAATGGAACACTTTGCCCACATTATTGTGTATGTATTTTATAGGCGGTAAATTGAAAATTAAAATAAAAATAAAAAAAAATAATGTGTCACGGCAGCATAAATTTAACGGGAGAAAATTTTCCTACAATGATTTTTTATGACTTTCGATGTCATTGAAGTCAACAAAAAAGTTATGATAGACTTCGATTGGCCTTTCACGTTGAAGTCCCATCTCGTGCCACTGTTTGTTTACACCTGGTTTAATGAGTTTAAACGTGGTCGCACTAATTTCTCTGATGATCTGCGTAAGGATCGGCCTACTACGGCGAAGAATGAAGATAACATCAGTGTTGTACGGCGTATGCTAGAGACTGACAAAAGAGTGACTTATCAGCAGATTCAGACAAGCATAGGCATCGGTATGAATGAAGAGCACAAAATCCTCCATGGACATTTAGCGGTCAGGAAGCTTTGTGCTCGGTGGATACCGCATAATTTGACAAAGGCCCTAAAACTTCGTCGTGTTGATTGTTGTCGTGAAATAGTTCAAAGATTTAACGGAGGTGACTCATATGCATTGTTCGACATACTTACGGGTGACGAAAGCTGGATTTATTGTTATAATCCTGAAACTAAAAGACAGTTTGCTGTCTAGGTATTTCCTTCCGAGGAGTTGCCAACTAAAGTGAAGAGAGGTCGAAGCGTGGGAAAAAAGATTGTGGCCTTGTTCTTCGGAAGGACAGGTCATTACGCAACAATTGTTTTAGAGGATGGAAAAACAGTTACTGCAGAGTAGTACACTAACAATTGTTTACCACTTGTCTTGGAAAAATTTCGGGAGAAACGACCCCGCAGTAGGATCCTCCTTTACCACAACAACGCCTCGTCGCACATCGCCAAGCAAGCAATCGACTACTTGGCAACGTCAAAATAAAAGAAAAACTTCGAGGAAAACGTTTTATGGACGCCGAGGAAGCAGTGGCTGCGTTTCAAAATGACGTCGGAGCGACCCCAAAGGACGAGCGGCCAAAGTGCTTTTCCCAGTGGTTCCATCGGGTGCAGCGATTTATTGATGTAAATGGACACTATTTTGAAAAAGATACAATAAAAACAATAACTTGCTAGTTTGTTAAGTTTTTTATTTTCTAAGAACTTTCAGTGTTACCCTCGTACACCTATCAACGATTAACAATCAAAATGTGGATGCGTCGTCATCCCTGAGTACTGGGAATGCCTCGTTACCAGTAAAAAAGGTATCCGGTTCTCTACACTCGCCATACGAAATAGAGAAGCATTATTCGCTGTTTCGCGCTGGTCTTCTTTGAGAGAGTGCTCATGCATCGGTCAAGTCAACCCATTCATGCTGCAGCTATGTATAGCTAGCTGCAACGTACCAAGTAAAAACTTACAGACTTTCACATATCTACGATATATTTTTTTAATTTTTCAGTTATGCAGGTTCCCTCACGGTTTTTTATAATGTTTAACGGTTTTTTTTTAAATACAGACGGTTGTTTCTTATACTACTTTCGCCAAATATCAACCAATTACATTCTATTTACCTACTGTAATTAATAACCTAATCTTGGATTTAAAACTTAAAATAAAAAAATAACAAAATAGAAAAATTCAATTTGAAATGAGTAGTATTATTTATATACTTAATTATATTTAAACTTATTAATAATTTCACATTTAAATATTAATTAAGACTATTTTTTTTTTATTTACACTGTACAACTATTACACGTACAACAACGCTTTCAACTGCCTTTTAATGTTTTCTTTTTCCACCGAGCACGCGGTAAGTCAGCATTTAAAATTGTAATCATGAATATTATTGGTGCCGGCGTGGAACAAACCAGGGTTGCGCGCGGCTGTGAAATTTACAGCGAGCGCTTAGACCCTGAGTTACCACGCCTCATTGGATGTTGAATGGATGTGATATTGACAGTATTTTTCCAGTCAATTAAGACTCTGACAATGAATTTAAATTACGACAAAAACATTTTATTCAGTTAAGACTTATTTATTCTTTAGCTCCTATATGAGTCAAATTCCACCACTAGTTTAAAATCCAGTGCAAATATAACGCTAATCCAAAATGCACCTGCAGCTAGTATGGTAATAAAAACATGTTGATATGTACATAAAATACATGCTTCGGTGGTTTGAACAGTTACAAAGAAGGACAAATGGAAAGAGTGACAAAGCAAATTTTTGCTGCCGAATAGAGTGGCATAAACGTAAAGGGATGCTCTAGACTGAAGTTTATCGACCGAATTGGCGATATAAGATGTTTGCGTATATATGTGAACGTGAAATGTGCAAGAGAGATGTGTTAGAATATTGCCGAATGGAAGACCATACATAGTCTCTGCCTACACATCTTGATGACAAATAATATGAGAGTTTATCTTAATATATTACATTATAAGTTTTGAAGTATAATACCTTTAATATAGAGTATAGTGTTCGCCATTACCGGTTAAGCAACTCTTGGGTATTTGTTATATTTTTAAGGAAAAGTGATTTTATTTTATGTGTAATATTGTAAAATAAATATTACAGTCCTTCATAACTTCTCTACTGAACAAAAGCCTCCCCAAAGAAATGCCATAAAGTACGGTCCTGAGCCACCTTTGTCTATCGACTTCCTAACTATTAGGGGGACGTTTCGATTTCACTTAGCGTTATGAGGCTGCCACTTAAGAAAAATAAAACAATTTAATGCAGTTATGTAATTTATTTACTTTTAATACTATCAACAGTGCCTTAAATGTATGCGTTATTACACTTAATGTATGGTTTAAGATAAAATATGAGTGGCCTAGTACATTGTAACAGTTGATCACGAAATGCAATTTTTTAATTTTGAGTTTGGCTGGACTTCGAACTCAAAACCTCGATACCCAATAAATTAAACATTTAAAAATGATTAAAAACATAGGATAGGTCTCCCCCATAGTTTGTCTCATAGGGTGGATATTTACCATAGCTGCCACGCTCGGCAGGCGGTAACCAATCACGGTAGTCTTCCATGTATCTCTCTCAATACTTTTACTATACATTTTGTATGAACAGAAATAATATAGTGCATATCAAATTTAATAAATCACTCCTAATCCTTTAATAACGCACAACCTAATGTACCGATTTGTAAGCAATTTCCTTCTTATCGCGTAGAACACACGTGAGTAAAGTTGAATAAAGTCGATATTATTGTAAATAATTTTAATGTGATGTCATTAAAATACTTCCAGTAAAATAAAATACTGAAATTATAATATAAACTATACTTTTCGTTGACTATATCCGTCTTACTGCTGAGCCCAGTCCCCTTTTTTGTGTCTGAAAGGGTTGCGGGACGTTTGGACCACTATGCTCTCCCCAGTACTTGCGGATTTCTCATGCTGTTGAAATGTGTTATTCGGAAATGCTTGTATTCTTACGATGTTTTCTTTCACTGCTGAGCACGTGGTAAAGCAGCACTGAAATTTACATTTGAAAATTTAATTGGTGCGGGCGGCGATTGAAAAAGAGTTGCTCGCGCACTGAAATATTAAGGATATTAAAACTTTGAGCAGAAAACCATTATATATTTTATAATAATCTTTTTCTTCCTGCCCTTATGGCAAGTGATTTGGGAAAGGCATAATATATCTTTCTCTTCCATCGTCATTCACCAGCCGTCATCTTCTCACCCACTCCTTTCTTACATATATCATGTGTGTCCATCTGTCTTTTCTTCTACTTTTATATATATCCAGTTTCACAGTTATTAAAATAATGATTGAACATCTTCAATACAATACAATACAAAACAATACTCTTTATTGTACACTAAGAAAAGATAAAAATATCAAAAAGAAAAAATAAACAACTATTGAGGGAAATACAAAGGGCGGTCTTATTGCTACATAGCAATCTCTTCCAGACAACCCGGCATAAGAAATAAATAAAAATAAGAAATAAATAAAAATAAGTGTGTGTGTCAAATTGGTAAACATATATATATATATATATATATATATATATATATATATATATATATATATATATGTGATTATATGTGATATATGAATTTACAAGAACCTTTCATTCAAAGTACAGGATTAATAAATAGAAACATGCGATATTTTCCGAAAATCCATTTGCCTATATCCGCTCATTTAATCTATTGATCAACTATCATCATCATCATCATTACAGCCCTTCACAAGTCCACTGCTGAACATAGGCCTCCTCTAAGGAATGCCACAAAGCACGGTCCTGAGCCACCTGCATCCATCGACTTCCTGCACATCTTACCAGGACGTCACTCTATCTAGTGGGGGGACGACCAACACTTCGCCTGCCGGTACGAGGCTGCCACTCGAGAACCTTTTTTCCCCATCGGTTGTCGGTTCTTCGAGCTATATGGCCGGCCCATTGCCACTTCAGCTTACTAATCCGTTGGGCTATGTCGGTCACTCTGGTTCTACTGCGGATATCCTCATTTCTGAGTTTATCACGCAGAGAAACTCCGAACATAGCCCTCTCCATAGCTCACTGAGCGACCTCATCCGGCCAGCAGTGAAGGACCACGTCTCAGTTCCGTATGTCGGCACTGGCAATCTGCTGATAAGTCACTCTTTTGTCAGTCTCTAGCATACGCCACACAACACTGATGTTATCTTCAGTCTTCGCCGTAGAAGGCCGATCCTCACGCAGATCATCAGTGAAATTAGTGCCACCACGTTTAAACTCATTAAACCAGTTATAAACAAACAGTAGCACGAGATGGGACTTAAGCGAGAAAGGCCAATCCAAGTCTATCATAACTTTTTTGTTGACTTCAATGACATCGAAAGTCATAAAAAATCATTGTAGGAAAATTTTCTCGCGTTAAATTAATGCTGCCGTGACACAGACAATTTTTAATTTACCGCCTAATCTTAAACAGATGACAGATTAATATAATACATACACAATAATATGGGCAAATACATACATAAACACTCACGCCTGTCACCCAGAGGGGTAGGCAGAGACTACGGACTTCCATTTGGCGCGATCCTGACACACCTCTCTCGCCTCTTTTACATCCATATATCTACGCATACACGCTCGTCGGTTATGGGTACTACTAATCTGGCCCATTTTTAATGTATCGCCGATTTGGTCGATAAACCTTCGTCTAGGGCGTCCCTTCCCGACCCTGCCGTTCACTTCCGCAACATAAATTTGCTTTGTCACTCTTTCCTCGTTCATTCTTTCTACATGACCAAACCACCGAAGAATTCCTTTCTTAATCCTTGTCACAACGTCATCTTGCAAACCACACTTTTCTCTTATCACGCTATTTCCCACCCTGTCATTCAGATTCAGCCCTAGCATACTCCTTAAGGAACGCATTTCTACAGCATTTATTCTACTCTTATGCTTCTTCTGCCAGACCCAACTTTCACTACCTTACATTAAAGTAGGGACTAACACAGCATTATGAATTGCCATACGTGCCTTAGTTGACACATTCTGACTCCTCATAATAGCGTGTAGAGCCCCATTCACTCTATTTCCTGCGTTCACTCGTCGTTCTATATCCTTATCATATCTACCATCCCTGCTAAATAAACATCCCAAATATACAAACTCATCCACTTGCTCAATCAACTCCCCTTCTATTCTTATTTCACATAAAGTTTTACTTTCTTCTCTTTCAAAAACCATCACTTTCGTCTTACTTGCGTTCACTTTCATACCCCTTTCTTTCAATGACCAATTCACTAAAGTAACCATCATTTGCAACTCGGCCGCCGACGATGCAAATATGACTTGATCATCGGCGTACAAAAGGCATTTGACGGTTGACTCACCCATTCTCAACCCACATTCTTCAACTTTCAAAGTTTGCAAACAACTGTCCATAAATAAGTTAAACAGCCACGGGGAAGCCACACATCCCTGTCTGACACCTTTATGAATGCCAAACCAGTCCGAGTAGACCCCGTTGACCCTGACACAAGCACTAGAGTCCCTAAAAAGAGATCTTAATGCCTGTATCAAGCCAGCGCTCAACCAAAATGAGTTCAGTGTTACAAGTTGTAAACAAGGTGTGCAGCAGGCCTGTAACCACACCCTCACCAGCCCTTAGCATTTCGAGTGATACTCTATCATATCCGGCTACCTTACCTGCTTTCATGCTTTTCATTGCTTTCATTATTTCATCTACACTTATCTCCCTACCTCTCTCCACTTCTTCCGGAATTTCTATTTCACTTATTCCAGACGACTCTTCACTCTTAAACACGCTTTCAAAGTATTCCTTCCATCTCTTTAAATTCGAAACTTCATCATTCAGCATGCAGCCATTCTCGTCTCGTATAGCATTTATTCTAGGCTGTTTTGAATTTCCCCTGGCAGTTCTTACAAGCTTCCAGAACATTTTAATATTTGCCTGGAAGTTATCAGATATCCTTCTATCATTCTTATCTATCATTTCTTGCTTTTTCCTTTCAACAACTTCTTTTACTCTCTTATTTATACGTCTAAAGTCTGCCTTTTTTCTTTCAATCTCATCTTTCATACCGCCAGAATTACCAGCTTAAGTTGCTAGTAAATCTAGCCATGCTCTCTTCTTTGCTTCAATTTCCATTCGTACCTCATCATCCCACCACAACGTATTAATTTTCCTTTCATTCGTTCCTTTCGTTCGTAATATGGGCAAAGTGCTCCATTTTCAAAATTTGAACTTAATTTTTTATTATATCGTTTACAAGTTGCCAGTTCTAAAATGGAAAAGTTAGCCTCACTTTGTGGCAACTTTGCCATCAGGGTTTATAATGAAAATAATAAGATATGACTTCAAGGTTGAAGGTAAGTTTACCTCATAATATAATACACAACACACAGAGTTTTGATTTGCTTCTTTAATTGTGTTGCAAATAGGAAAGTTAACGCTTGTGGCAAAGTTCTCATTTTTCATTGTTTCATACAAACTTGAAAATATATGTCAGGGTTGTCAAAAATTCTTGATTACAAACTTAACTTAACATTTTTAATTTTAATAGTTTCATAATATTTTTATAGAAAATATTTAAAATATATCAAACAAAATACTCTCCTCTAAAATTAAGAATGAAATTGGTGCAGTAATAAGCTTAAATCAATTATAGTACAGAATAAAAAAAAAAGATTGTTACAATATTTTTAACAAGTATTCGTTTTTTTTATTAGTCAACATCTCATTTTATTGCGGTTCGTAATTAAATAATGTCAGGTCATAATTATTATAATCAATCTAAATATTCATCATCATCATCATTACAGCCCTTCACAAGTTCATTGCTGAACATAGGCCTCCCCCAAAGAATGCCACAAAGCACGGTCCTGAGCCACCTGCATCCATCGACTTCCTGCATATCTTACCAGGTCGTCACTCCATCTAGTGGGTGGATGCCCTACACTTCGCCTGCCGGTACGAGGCTGCCACTCGAGAACCTTTCTTCCCCATCGGTTGTCGGTTCTTCGAGCTCTATGGCCGGCCCATTGCCACTTCAGCTTACTAATCCGTTGGGCTATGTCAGTTACTCTAGTTCTACTGCGGATATCCTCATTCCTAAGTATATCACGCAGAGAAACTCCGAGCATAGCCCTCTCCATAGCTTGCTGAGCGACATTGAGCTTCCTCATACGGCCAGCAGTGAAGGACCACGTCTCAGTTCCGTAAGTCATCACTGGCAATACGCACTGGTTGTACAATTTCGTTTTAAGGTTTTGAGGTATGTCTGACGAGAAGATGTGTCGTAGTTTCCCGAACGCTGCCCAGCCGAGTTGAATCCGTCGATTGACCTCTCGGTCGAAGTTGGACTTACCTAGTCGGACTATTTGTCCCAGGTAAACATACTCGTCAACAACTTCGAGCTTAGTGCTCCCAACAACTAGCGGCATAGGTGTGAAATGGACATTAAACATGATCTTTGTTTTGTCTATGTTCATCTTAAGATCTATCCGTTGGTAAGCACTATTGAGGTCATTGAGCATAGTGCTTAGGTCCTCCAGCGATTCTGCCATAAGGACTATATCGTCGACAAATCGAAGATGAGTGATGTACTCGCCATTGATGTTCATACCGTATCCTTTCCAGTCCAGAGGCTTGAAAACGTCTTCCAATGCAGCGGTGAAGAGTTTCGGGGATATAACGTCACCCTGTATTACACCTCTCTGCAATTGGATAGGTTCCGTACTCTGGTTCTGTACTCGGATAGCCATGGTAGCCCTACTGTACAAGCACTTCAGCTATACAATAAACCGACCGTAAACTTGGCACCGCTGAAGGGACTGCAGCACCGCCCAAATTTCGACGGTATCAAAGGTTTTCTCATAGTCCACATACGCCAGATATAGTAGCAAATTGTACTCCTCTGACTTCTGTACAATTTGCCGAAGGGTATGTATGTGGTCTATAGTGCTAAAGACTTTTCGAAAACCGGCTTGTTCGGGAGGCTGGAAGTCGTCAAGTCTGCGCGCGAGACGATTCGTAATGAATCTCAAAAACAGCACGTAGACGCGGCTCGGAAGGGTAATCGGCCTGTAGTTTTTCAAGAGAGCGTTGTCGCCTTTCTTGAAGAACAAGACCATCGCACTTCTGCTTCACGCCTCCGGTGTAATGCCACCATGGAGGACGGAATTAAAGAGCTTCTGAAGGACTTCAAGTACCGGTTTTCCACCCGCTTTCAGAAGCTCCGCTGTAATTCCATCCTCGCCTGGGGTCTTACCGTTTTTAAGGTGCTAGAGAGCTATTCTAATCTCGCTCAGACTGACGTCCGGGATATCATCGGAATAATGTCGGATAAGACTCGCTCTTGGATCGTTACTCACACTTGCGTGCGGCCCCAACGATGACGTGTACAGCTGCCCATAGAACCTCTCAATCTCACTCAAAATCTCAGGTGCCCCGGCAACGATGCTGCTACTTTCTGTCTTCAGCTTTGACAGTTGGCTTTTTCTGGCAGACAGATCTCTGGCAAAGGCTTTGGAGCCTTGGTTCCGCTCGATCGCTTCTTCAATTCGAGCTGTATTAAAGTTGCGTAAGTCCCGCCGCATGCATTTAGAGATCTGTCTGTTCAGTTGCCTGTATGTTGTCAAATCTGTTGAAGAATGTAGCTTCATCTCCCGTCTAACAACCATAAGATTAAGAGTGTGATCGGAGAGTTTTTGTGTTCTTCTGCGGCGAGTCTTGCAGAACTTAGCTCCGACCGCATGGACAGTTTTCACTTGCTTGTACTTCATATCGTCCTCTTCATTGCAGTCTTCTAGGCACTGAAAACGGTTTTGTAACTCGAGCTAAAAGGTTTCGGGACTTTGGATTAAAGCACGAGGGGGACGGAGCGTTGACTTTATTAGACGAGACCTATACAAGTTAACAATTAGGTTCAGTGTGCCTCTAACCATTCGGTGATCGCTGCCGGTTTTCACCCTCGCGATCACTGAGAAATCACTGAACAGTTATCGTCTGGTCGTCATAATGAAGTCAATCTCATTTTTTGTCGAACCGTCGGGGCTCGACCAGGTCCACTTCTTGTGGGCCGCTTCTGGAAGAAAGAGTTCATCATAAAGAGTCCCTCTTTCTTCATGAAGTCGGCCAGCTGCTGGCCCCTTGGGTTCCGTTGCCCTATTCCAAATTTCCCTACTTTCAGCTCACCATACTCTCTTGTGCCTAGTTTTGCATTGAAGTCTCCCATTAACACCGTATATTGGGTTTTGGAGGGATGCATGGCTCTAGAGATATCCTCATACATTTCCTCCACCTACTCCTCGGGGTGTGCCAAGGTTGATGCGTAAACATGTATGACCTTCAGCGAATACCGTTTGGTGATTCTGAGTATAAGGTACGCAACCCTCGTCGACACACTCTCAATCTTTACAACGTTGTTAACGAGAAACTTGTGGACGATAAATCCGACACCTCCTTGGGACAGATGGTCGCCCTCCCGGTAATAGAACAAGTTGCCGGATTCGAGGATTACCGTTTCCTCCCCGTCTCTTCGGACTTCGGATAATCCTATAATATGCCAGCGTAACTTATCTATCTCTTCTTCCAGCTCCACAATCTTCTCGTCAGTCCTCAGGATGCGTGCGTTGTATGTTGCCAGGTCGAGTCGTCGTAGGTGGCAACCGAACCTCCACCGGAGATTCTTAGCAACCCCTGCCCCGCCGTTACCATGTTTGCCACCGTAGCCAGGAATAGCGGAGCCGACAGGGACTGGGGGCCGTCTCTTTGTTACATTCATTCATAGGGGGGTATTTGCCATAGTTCCCACGCTTGGCGAGCGGGTCGGCAACCGCAATTTTTTATTGTACTTTTCCTGTTATCAGGAAGATGCTGCTGCCTATCTCCTGCTTGTTTCCCTTTGTCGCCTTTTACGACACCCACGGGAAGATATGGGGTAGTGGATATTCTTAACCGCCACCACTCGGCAAATACAAATATAGGCAAAGTAAATTTTTCCAACTTCAGTATAGGATTAAATTATACGAAGAACATAGTAAAGTGAGTTGTAGTTCATTTAAACTAAAGAGATAATATATAATATTTGCTGTTGAAATTAAGGTTGTTGTTATAAAAGCATAAATCCGTTAAAAGTTACACTTTGTTTAGGCAGTCCATATTAACCAAATTAGTCTCTTACATAAACTTTCTGTATTGGATTTGATAAAACTTTCTGATAACAAGTGAAATAATGGCTGTGGCTATTACATCTGTCTCGTGTCTTACATTATTAATTTTTGTTTTACTATTAGCTTATTTTACATGTATGAAATGCTTCTGTTTTGTTAATGTGTAAGCATTTTAAAACTGATGCATATTTTTACCCATGCGTTTGTATTTTGCTTTGTTTAAAATGTTTATATCAAATGAATACTTCTTTCTTTCTATCTATCATTTATTTATACTTTTGAAAACGTTTAACATAATATAGTGTACATGATCTTTTATATCAGTATCTCAGTGATGATAGTCATTGGTAACTTTACTTACGTCATCATCAAAATATCTACGTTAAGAATAAGAAATATTCCGGAATTTCCAACATTGGAATTGACTAGAAAAGCAGAATCAGCTTAATTCCCTAAATGCTATTGTAAATATTATTCATTTATGCACAACTTTTGTTTCGGTTGTCAACAAACAGGAAGAAGATAATGTAAAATATTTAAATGACACTAAAACCAGTAGTTGAATTTAAACTTTCTTGTTCGGGAGTAGTAATGAAAAAGTTTTCATGACTTTGAGAACCTTGCTAAAAGGTATTCCGTGTTGTAAGCTTAAAATCAAATTCAGCAAATTATAAATTCATCAGGGCAATACTTTGTTAGCATTTCAAATCCAATTATAATAATTCTATGAAATAATACATTCAACCTTCGATTTATTCTAATATTAAACTTATGCCCTTTCTATCAAATTCATGGTTTCTCGATCTAGCCTCAATTTTATTGTATTTTCTTTTAATGTTTTTTTTACTTTTATTCCTAACAATATCAGTTCGCGGTCAGTCGCCGCGCAAAGTGGACACGTTCACTGCAGTTAACGCGTAAAGCTTTATTATCAACTAGTGCGTAACGTTCAAAATTGTTCTCCTAAAAAATAGATCTTTAAAATTGCTCATCTAAATAACCATGCTGTGTGCAATTTGCCAAGAAACTGTTAATTATTGTGTATAGTGCTATGGTTGTAAAAACCATCTCTGCTACGGTTGCGCTGGCTTGGAAGAAAAAAGCTATCGTAGACTCAATCAAGACAAAAAATCTGCATGGAGGTGTGCTCAATGCAAGAATACAAAAAATGAACCATCGATCAACGAAGTCATATTGAAAGCGATCCGCGACATTTAAAGTAGGGTTAACTCTATACCGGAATTGTTGGTAGATGTCAAGACCATCAAGTGCGAACTGGAGTAGCTAAAAGACGCTTGTAATGAAAACAACAAGCGATTGGACGAATTTGACACCAGTATTGCAACAATGGAGGAAAACGTATCAGAGATCAATCATATCAAGGACAAGCTTGCCATAACGCGCGTTGATTTTGATCGCATCCACCATGAAATCTTACTTAAGGAGCAGTGCTCTCGGCTGAACAATATCGAGATCAAGGTTGTGCCTATTAAAACCGGTGAGAACCTATTCCAGATTCATGAAGCTCTCTGCAAAGTCATCGGTTTCGACGTCCCCAAATCCCAAATAGATTACATCGCCCGAGTTCCCTTGCATAACTCGAAAGACAAATTGATAATTGTTCGATTTATAAATCGATACACAATAGATGTCATTGCAATAGCTCGCGCTAAAAAGGAATTATATGCTAAGGACATAGGATTCACAGGAAGCATGAACCGCATCTTTGTAAACGACCACCTAACACCGCACTTTAAATCATTGCTGACAAAGGTGAAGGCCCTCGCTAAGGTGAAAAACTACAGCTATGTGTGGGTGAAGTTTGGCAAAATTCATGTACGCAAAAACGATGCCAGTCATACTTTTATTATACAAAAAGAAAGTGATTTAAACAAAATTGCCTAATCAACTTTAAATCCTTATTTCTATATACCTTAATTCTATTGGCATTATTAGCTATTTTATTTTGCTATGACATGAATGTCATTGTTGGAGCCACACGCAAGTGTGAGTAACGATCCAAGAGCGAGTCTCATCCGACACTATTCCGAAGATATCCCGGACGTCAGTCTGAGCGAGATTAGAATGGCTCTCCAGCACCTTAAAAACGATAAGGCCCCAGGCGAGGATGGAATTACAGCGGAGCTTCTGAAAGCGGGTGGAAGACCGGTACTTGAAGTCCTTCAGAAGCTCTTTAATTCCGTCCTCCATGGTGGCATTACACCGGAGGCGTGGAGCAGAAGTGCGGTGGTCTTGTTCTTCAAGAAAGGTGACAACGCTCTCTTGAAGAACTACAGACCGATTTCCCTTCTGAGCCGCGTCTACGTGCTGTTTTCGCGAGTCATTACGAATCGTTTTGCGCGCAGACTTGACGACTTCCAGCCTCCCGAACAAGCTGGTTTCCGAAAGGGCTTTAGCACCATAGACCACATACATACCCTTCGGCAAATTGTACAGAAGTCCGAAGAGTACAATTTGCCACTATGTCTGGCGTATGTGAACTATGAGAAAGCCTTTGATTCCGTCGAAATTTGGGCGGTGCTGCAGTCCCTTCAGCGGTGCCAAGTTGACTGTCGGTATATCGAAGTGTTGAAGTGCTTGTACAATAGGGCTATGATGGCTATCCGAGTACAGAACCAGAGTACGAAACCTATCCAATTGCAGAGAGGTGTAAAACAGGGTGACGTCATATCCCCGAAACTCTTCACCGCTGCATTGTAAGACGTTTTCAAGCTTCTGGACTGGAAAGGATACGGTATCAACATCAATGGCGAGTACATCACTCACCTTCGATTTGCCGACGATATAGTCCTTATGGCAGAATTGCTGGAGGACCTAAGCACTATGCTCAATGACCTCGATAGTGTTTCCCAACGGATAGGTCTTAAGATGAACATGGACAAAACAAAGATCATGTTCAATGTCCATGTCACACCTATGCCGGTAGTTGTTGGGAGCACTAAGCTCGAAGTTGTTGACGAGTATGTTTACCTGGGACAAATAGTTCGACTAGGTAAGTCCAACTTCGACCGAGAGGTCAATCGACGGATTCAACTCGGCTGGGCAGCGTTCGGGAAGCTACGACACATCTTCTCGTCAGACATACCTCAAAACCTGAAAACGAAATTGTACAACCAGTGCGTGTTGCCAGTGATGACTTACGGAACTGAGACGTGGTCCTTCACTGCTGGCCGTATGAGGAAGCTCAAGGTCGCTCAGCGAGCTATGGAGAGGGCTATGCTCGGAGTTTCTCTGCGTGATAAACTTAGGAATGAGGATATCCGCAGTAGAACTAGAGTAACCGACATAGCCCAACGGATTAGTAAGCTGAAGTGGTAGTGGGCCGGCCATATAGCTCGAAGAACCGACTACCGATGGGGAAGAAAGGTTCTCGAGTGGCAGCCTCGTACCGGTAGGCGAAGTGTAGGGCGTCCCCCCACGAGATGGAGTTATGACCTGGTAAGATTTGAAGGAAGTCGATGGATGCAGGTGGCTCAGGACCGTGCTTTGTGGCATTCTTTGGGGGAGGCCTATGTTCAGCAGTGGACTTGTGAAGGGCTGTAATGATGATGACATGAATTTACTACGCAACTCTATATACGCGCCTTACCTAGTGTGCTAATGTTTGCTCGGACTCGCACTTGCCAAACTAGTTATTTGTGCCGCTTATCATCGATCCCGTCGACCGTTTATTGTTTACTTTATACTTGCATATTTATTTGTTTTATTTTCTTACTTGCTCGCACTATCTCACCTATTAAACATTGCTTAATCATTTATATATCTTTTTTACATATACTTACTTTGATCTCCGTACCTATAAATGTTTCATGCTTCTGCCATAACTTTGTGCTTTATATTAAGATTCATTCTTCATCTAAAAAATGGATAACGTAACTAAAAATATTCTAAACATTTATTATCAAAATGTCCACGGGTTTCGTTCGAAAACAACGGTATTTTTCCGTAATTTATGCATGAGCACTTACGACATTATAATCCTCACGGAAACGTGGCTATTTGATGGAATTTTCGACTCTCTTCGAATTATTCGATGATAGATATATTGTGTGGAAGCGTGATCGCGATTATAGTTTGACCCATCAAACACGAGGAGGCGGTGTACTGATAGCTATACATAAATGGCTCGCCTGCACATTACAACCAACATATTTTTCTGCCGCTGAAGACTTATGGGTGACGTTAACATTACACAATAATAAACCACATACCAAAACAAATTTGCATATATGTGTGCTATACCTATGTAGTCAAAATACTGGTAATAGTTTCTCTGTGCAACTAAAAAAATTTTTAACTAACCTAGAACGATTTATTTCAACATATCCTGATGATAGGTTTTTAGTGGCAGGCGACTTCAACTTAAGTGCTATATCATGGCTTCCCAATGATGATCATTTTGTACCAACGGGAAATAAAACATTTGACGAAAATTTACTAGTTGACGAACTAAATCTTTTGGGTCTAAATCAATATAACGGCGTTGTGAACGCACATGGTAAAATTTTAGACTTAGTCCTGTCCAACTTTACTCAGGTAGTCTCCAGCTGTTGTGACCCTCTTGTTCCCATTGATATACTCCACGGGGCACTCCTAATTGAATCTCATATTCTTGATTTCATACCACTAAGGCCTGCCCCTCGCGATAGGTTTCTGTACAACAAAGGCGATTATACATCAATCAATGCTGAGCTGCTCAAAATCGATTGAGCTAGCGAATTTCATTCAAGAACGCTAGATGAATGCGTCGATTATTTTTACTCAACTTTCCATATTTTGAGAGATAAATTTATTCCATCCAAAACTATTGTTAAACATCAATACCCACGTTGGTACTCTCTAGCATTAATTAAGGTGATCAAGGAACAATATAAATATCATAAAAAATTTAAAATTTACAATAATCGCAGTGATTATGAGTCTATGAAATTACTTCGAGTTAGGGCTAAAGCCTTAGACAGTAAATGTTACACTGACTACCTAGCATCTGTTGAAAACTCTATTACCAAGAACAGTACACTGTCCACCTCTGATCCTGCCCATACTGACTATCCACCTTCTATTGCGGATATCTCCAAAATCTACGTCAGTGAACAAACTGTCCTCAATCTCTTGCTCAAAATTGACCAATGTAAATCTGCTGGTCCAGATCACCTGCCGGCCGTATTTTTAATAAATTGCGCAAGGTCACTAGTAACGTCTGTAACTCTCCTATTTAATAGGTCTCAAGCAGAATGTACTGTTCCTGCTATCTGGAAAATGGCCTTCATCACTCCAATACACAAAAGGGCTCTAGAGATCAGGTTAATAACTACAGGCCTATTTCCAAGTTATGCATACTAAGTAAAGTCCTCGAAAAAATAGTGCACTCTCAATTATATTTAGCTATTAGACAATCACTTCACGACTTTCAGCATGGTTTCCTTCCCGGTAGATCTACCGTCACGAACCTTGCTCTACTCAATGACTTTCTTATTGATTCCATGGATAAAGGCCATCAAATTGATGTCATCTATACTGATTACAGTAAGGCCTTCGACCGGATTAACCATAGTCGCCTCCTATACAAGCTTAAATGTGTTGGCATAAGCGGAGACTTACTTCGCTGGTTTTCTCGTATATTGAGAACAGAACACAAGCTGTAGTGGTAAATAATTACATTTCTAGCTGGGTTAAAATCCCTAGTGGTGTTCCCCAGGGCTCGCTACTGGCACCTTTACTCTTTGCTATTTTTGTTAATGATATCAACAACTGTCTGTGTAACTCTCGTCTATTATGTTTTGCAGATGACATGAAAATTTTTTCAAATATTTCCTCATTAAAAGACGCAGAAGCATTACAAAATGACTTGAGAAACTTACTTGATTATTGTACCTATAACCATCTCGATATCAATCCTACGAAATGCTCAGTTGTTACATTTAGCCGTAAACCCAATAAATTGCTGTACAATTACCATTCGAGGCCAATCGTTGTCCAGAGATTATTCCGTACGCGACTTGGGAGTTGTACACGACTCGAAACTTCTGTTCGATAAACATATCGAAAATATAATTAGCCGGTCTACCAGAGCCTTAGGGTTTGTGATGCGTTGCTCTAAAATCATCATCATCATCATTACAGCCCTTCACAAGTCCACTGCTGAACATAGGCCTCCCCCAAAAAATGCCACAAAGCACGGTCCTGAGCCACCTGCATCCATCGACTTCCTTCAAATCTTACCAGGTCGTCACTCCATCTAGTTGGGGGACGCCCTACACTTCGCCTGCCGGTACGAGGCTGCCACTCGAGAACCTTTCTTCCCCATCGGTTGTCGGTTCTTCGAGCTATATGGCCGGCCCATTGCCACTTCAGCTTACTAATCCGTTGGGCTATGTCGGTCACTCTGGTTCTACTGAGGATATCCTCATTTCTGAGTTTATCACGCAGAGAAACTCCGAGCATAGCCCTCTCCATAGCTCGCTGAGCGACCTTGAGCTTCCTCATCCGGCCAGCAGTGAAGGACCACGTCTCAGTTCCGTATGTCATCACTGGCAACACGCACTGGGTGTACAGTCTCGTTTTCAAGTTTTGAGGTATACCTGACGAGAAGATGTGCCGTAATTTCCCGAACGCTGCCCAACCGAGTTGAATCCGCCGATTGACCTCTCGGTCGAAGTTGGACTTACCTAGTCGGACTATTTGTCCCAGGTAAACATACTCGTCAACAACTTCGAGCTTAGTGTTCCCAACAACTACCGGCATAGGTGTGACATGGACATTAAACATGATCTTTGTTTTGTCCATGTTCATCTTAAGACCTATCCGTTGGGAGACACTATTGAGGTCATTGAGCATAGTGCTTAGGTCCTCCAGCGATTCTGCCATAAGGACTATATCGTCGGCAAATCGAAGGTGAGTGATGTACTCGCCATTGATGTTGATACCGTATCCTTTCCAGTCCAGAAGCTTGAAAACGTCTTCCAATGCAGCGGTGAAGAGTTTCGGGGATATGACGTCACCCTGTCTTACACCTCTCTGCAATTGGATAGGTTTCGTACTCTGGTTCTGTACTCGGATAGCCATCGTAGCCCTACTGTACAAGCACTTCAACACTTCGATATACCGACAGTCAACTTGGCATCGCTGAAGGGACTGCAGCACCGCCCAAATTTCGACGGAATCAAAGGCTTTCTCATAGTCCACATACGCCAGACATAGTGGCAAATTGTACTCCTCGGACTTCTGTACAATTTGCCGAAGGGTATGTATGTGGTCTATGGTGCTAAAGCCTTTTCGGAAACCGGCTTGTTCGGGAGGCTGGAAGTCGTCAAGTCTGCGCGCGAGACGATTCGTAATGACTCTCGAAAACAGCACGTAGACGCGGCTCAGAAGGGAAATCGGTCTGTAGTTCTTCAAAAGAGCGTTGTCGCCTTTCTTGAAGAACAAGACCACCGCACTTCTGCCCCACGCCTCCGGTGTAATGCCACCATGGAGGACGGAATTAAAGAGCTTCTGAAGGACTTCAAGTACCGGTTTTCCACCCGCTTTCAGAAGCTCCGCTGTAATTCCATCCTGGCCTGGGGCCTTGCCGTTTTTAAGGTGCTGGAGAGCCATTCTAATCTCGCTCAGACTGACGTCCGGGATATCATCGGAATAATGTGCTCTAAAATAAAATAATGTTGCTCTAAAAACTTTAAACAAATTACAACATTGAAAATTTTGTATTGTTGTTACGTAAGAAGTATTTTGGAACATGCATAACAGATATGGAACCCTCAATATAAAACCTATATATCTCTAATTGAACGTATCCAGATGAAATTCATTAAACACCTTTGCTACCGAGTAAATGACCACTACAACTCTAACCGCTACTATGATAAGTGTAGAAAGTTCCACCTCTTACCACTCAAGATGCGAAGGCAAATAGCAGATATTACCTTTCTATTTAAGATAGCTTCAAGCGAGATCGACTGTCCAGATCTACTTGAGAAGTGAAATATCAAAATTCCAAAAAATGTTAGACGAAATGTCCCACTATCACTACCCGCTACGTACGTTATATTTATGTAACAGTTGCCTAAACTGATTAGACACATACTGTGGGCCATTGTCAACATAGATAGTCTTACATACGCCATGTACTAGGAACACTTTCTCTTCTATGAACTTAGCGACCGCAGCGCCTGTTGCGATCTGTATAGGATGCAACATGACATACTTGCTAAAATAGTCTGTACATACAATTAAGTGAATATTCCTATTGCGAGAAACCGGAAATGGGCCTAGCAAATCGCAACATATGGCCTCCCAGGGTTTGTTAACCTCCTTCGGGTTTCCCATTAAACCAGGTCTAGCCGTGTTGACGGGTTTGTATTGTTTACATATCTTGCATTTTTTAACATATTCTTTCACATCTCGGTACATGCTGGGCCAGTAATAATTAAGACTAAGATGCTTGTGGGTTTTAAAGACACCCAAATGAGCTCTAACTGGTTAAGATCTAAATTGCTCTAATGCGTAAATCACGGCCATAAGTTCTCTCTCCGATGTGGAAAAATTAATTTCATTTTTGGCAAGAGACCGACTGCAGTATGCTATGGGATGTTCTACCCCGTCATAAGTCTGGGTTAAGACTCCGCCCACAGCCACTGAGGAAGCGTCACAATGGATAGAAAAAGGCAAATCAAAGTTTGGACATTTAAGTATCGGAGCAGACACTAAAGCGGTTTTTAAGTGGTTAAATGACTCATCTGCCTCCGTAGTCCATTCAAAGCGGACATTTTTGCTAGTTAATTTATTCAACGGTTTACTAATTTTCGAAAAATTGTTAATGAACCTCCTGTACCAGCCTGCCATGCCTAGAAACCTTTTAACCTCTTTAGCGGAAGTTGGAGTTGGATAATTCAATATAATATCTACCTTTCCCGGATCAGTTCTAAGTCCATGTTTGTCAACTAAATATCCCAAGTACTTAAGTTCTCTACGGCAAAAGATAGATTTATCCATGTTTATAGTCAAGTTTGCGTCCCTGAGTTTTGCGTAGACCTTATGCAAGAGCTGCACATGTTCTGAGAAAGTGCTGGATATTATGATTATGTCGTCTTGGAAACAGAATACTTTGTTGTTAAATTCGGGACCAAATAGCCTATCCATTAATCTCTGCATTGTGCTTGACGCGGAAACAAGGCCAAACGACATTACATTGAATCTAAATAACCCCCTACGTGGCACTGTGAACGCGGTCTTATCAGCTGATTGCTCGCTATCATAGGGTATTTGCCAATACGCAGCGGAAAGATCTATTGACGTTAGGTATTTCGCGTCGCGGAGCTGGTCCAATATGCTGCTTATATACGGGAGAGGATACGCATCGGGTTTGGAAACTGCATTTAATTTTCTACAATCTAGACAAAGCCTTAGGTCCCCATTTGGCTTCTGAACCATTACTACAGGTGAGTTCCAAGCTGACTGTGAAGGTGACACAACTCCCAAACTAAGCATTCTATCCAATTCTTTTTCAAGTGCTAGTTGCTTAACAGGTGATAATGGATAGTACCTTTGCTTAATAGGTTTGCTATCCCCTGTGTCTATGACGTGATGAATTAAATTGGTACGTCCCAAACCTACTTTAACTGTGTTAATTGTATCAAACTGTTGGACTAACTTATCCATGATTTGTTTTTGTTCTATGGATAAAGACTCGTATTCTTCAAGGCCTTTATTAAGAGAAACTGAATTTATGCTATTACATATTGATGACTCCGACTTTCGGTCAAACTGTACTTCGGATACAAGGTCACTCCCTAAGTCAAACACCTGCCAAAAATCAACACCTAGAATTATAGGTGAAGTTATTTGTGCAACAACATAAAAGTTAATCACTCTGAAATTATTGTTAAATTCAATAGGTAAGGACATATACCCTAAGCAATGCAATCTCGTACCATCAGCAGTTCTTACGTAGTGCTCAGTGTCAAACCAGTTGAGTTGAAATCCGTGTTCTAAAAAGATCAAATGCGCATTATTTCCAAGAATGCTACAAGTTGCACCCGAATCTAATAAGCCAAAAGCTTGTAAGTTCAATATTTTTAATTTTAAGTATGGTCGTATATCCCTAGTATTTTTTTTAAACAGAACTACCTCTTCATTATTGGACGTATAAGACCTACTTTTATTAAAGGTGTTGGATAGTTCCGTGTTAACTAGTTTTTTGAATTGCAATTACTACAATCTGACCGCTTAACACCTTTTAATCCACACTTAAAACACACTAACTCTTTCGAATTGCATTGATTGGTGAAATGAGTGTTTAATCCACACCTAAAGCATTTCCTATCCAATTGCCTCGAAGAGCCAGCTTCATTCAGCACAGAGACTTGTTTACTGTGAGATCGCGGCGTTTGTTTATTTAAGTCCGCTGTAATTTTAAAGTTATTCAAGTTAGGTTCACTAAATTGTTCCGCACGCGACCGCGCAATTTCTAATTGTTTGCAATAAAGTTTAAGTTTGTCTACAGAGGTTATATCATGTAAAGCTAAATCTTTCATGTACTCTGGTCTAATGTTATGCATCAAGATTTCGAGTTGTTGTCTACTCGACAACGGCTGAGTGAGTCGCGAGAACATTCCCTGCATAATGGAAAGATAGACTACTATCGTTTCGTGTCTGGCCTGTGTACGCTGCCTTATTTCATTTAATAGTTTATAGTCTAAATCGGGAATATCAAAGTCGTCCCTTAAGCATTTCAATAATTGTGAATATGAGTGGATATTATCCTTATTACTTCTAAACCAACATAAAGCAGAGTTTTCTAAAAGATCAGAAAAAGCTGAAAGTATGCGAGCTTCAGTAATGTTGCGAGCCTCTTTAAGTTCCTCAAGACGTTCAATAAATACACGAACACACGTGGTTTCGTCAAATTTTAAGTTAAATGTATTTAGGTTCAAGGGTTTATCTTTCACATAGATCACGTTACTTTCCACTTTCTGGTTAGACGGCTGTGCCTGGGTTTCCTTGTATTCACTATCCGTGTCGCTATCTTCACCGTCTATGACACTCAAAATGCGAATCAAACGACTACGAAGATCTGACAAATGCGAACTACTTTCAGAGATACGAGCTAGTCTATCCATCAAATAATTTGCACGACGAGACAGTTTAAGAGTCAAATTGCGATCATCTACTTTACCCGCCTGCAGCTGGGATTCCAGAAGTTCGACCTTTGGGGTGCAGATCTCTAGTTCAGAGGCTATACTGGGTCACTGGAGTGGTTCACACTTTATGCTTCCACGGCGTGCGAGTTTGTACACCTGGCGGATCTGCTTCCTCACTGCATCGGTGGTTACATTTTCATCTGTGGAAATACCAATAATGGCGAGTTCATATCTGATTTCATCTTTATGTAATGAGTCTATATACTTGTGGATCGACATTTTGTTAAAATGTACTGACGGTTACAAGAAAGTCTTAAATCGGTTGATATTAAAAATATCTACTTAAAATAGCACAAATATTTTTATAATGTTAAGTTTTAATTCATTTAAGTACATATAATTTTATTTTCATTCCAGATGTGGAGGATCATACACCTTCCCTGTTGGACCTTCTGCTGACCTCTCATCCGAACGGATATCAGGTTTCCGTCGATGCCCCTCTCGGCTCTTCGGACCATTGTCTGATCCGGAGTGTGGTGCCACTCACGCTCCCTTCGCGGTTGCGTTCTGCAGGTTGCCGCCGTGTTTGGCATTACAGGTCGGCGGATTGGGACGGAATGCGGTCCTTCTTTGCATCCTACCCATGGGGGCGGGTTTGCTTCTCGCCGGATGATCCCAGCGCTGTTGCTGACTCTGTCACTGATGTGGTGCTACAGGGAATGGAACTATTTATTCCATCATCTGTGGTACCCATCGGAGGCAGATCTCAGCCTTGGTTTGGTCGCTCCTGTAAGACTGCATTACGCAGTAAGCAGGAGTGTTATCAAGCCTGGGCTGCGGCTTCGGCGACTCGGGATGTAAATACCAGCACACTTAAAAAGAAGTATAACTTCGCCTCCAGGTCCTTCAAAAGAGTTATTGCCAAGGCAAAGTCAGAGCACATAGGCAGAATTGGCGAGAAACTAGTTCGCCTTCCTTCGGAAACCCGTGCATTCTGGTCTCTCGCCAAGGCTGTCCAAGGGAATTTCTGTAAGCCATCACTACCATCTCTGCACAGGGAGGATGACTCACTGGCCCATGACGCAAAAGACAAAGCCGACCTTTTAGGCTCCCTTTTTGCGTCCAACTCGACTCTTGATGACGGGGGGAAAACACCGCCGACCATCCCGCGGTGTGAGTGCTCCATGCCGGATGTGCTGTTCTCACAGCGCTCGGTTCGCAAAGCACTGCTCTCCCTGGACATCCAGAAGTCGAGTGGGCCTGACGGAATCCCCCCAATTGTGCTGAGGACGTGTGCTCCGGAGTTGGCACCGGTCCTAACGCGTCTTTTCCGGTACTCCTACTCCCAAGGCGTAGTCCCGAATTCATGGAAGACAGCTTTTGTCCACCCGATCCCTAAAAAAGGCGACCGCTCAGACCCATCCAACTATAGGCCTATCGCGATCACCTCCTTGTTCTCCAAAATAATGGAATCCATTATTAACTGCCAGCTCATCCGGTACTTTGAGGATCACCAGCTGATTAGTGACCGCCAATACGGTTTTCGTCGGGGTCGATCAGCTGGTGATCTTCTGGTCTACCTGACCCATAGATGGGCGGAGGCAGTAGAGTCCAAGGGGGAGGCGTTGGCCGTTAGTCTGGACATTGCGAAGGCCTTCGATCGGGTTTGGCACAAAGCGCTTCTTTCGAAGCTCCCTTCCTATGGGCTTCCCGAGAAATTGTGCAATTGGATCACCAGCTTCCTTGCAGATCGGAGCATCAAGGTCGTTGTAGATGGTGCATGCTCTGACTACAAGCCTATTAACGCTGGTGTTCCACAAGGCTGTGTGCTATCACCAACGCTGTTTCTTCTGCATATCAATGATATGTTGCTAACTGGTAACATTCATTGCTATGCGGATGACAGCACTGGTGATGCTCTATACACCGGCCGTGCCAATATTTCTCGGGAAAACGTCGCTGAGTACCGGAACAAACTTGTGTCTGAAGTCGAGTCTTTGCTGAACAAAGTCTCGGATTGGGGGCGACTAAATCTAGTCCAATTTAATCCTCAGAAGACACAAGTTTGCGCGTTTACCGCTAAAAAGAACCCCTTTGTCGTATCTCCTCAGTTTCAAGGCACTCCCCTTCTTGCCTCAGCCAGTATCGGTATCCTCGGAGTCGACATATCGAGTGACGTGCAGTTTCGTGGTCACTTGGAAGGGAAGGCCAAATTGGCCTCTAAAAAGCTTGGCGTGCTCAGCAGAGCGGTACAGTATTTCATGCCGGCACACCGCCTGCTACTTTACAAGGCGCAAGTTCGGCCTCACATGGAATACTGTTCCCATCTCTGGGCAGGGGCTCCCCAGTGCCAGCTCCTTCCACTTGACCGCATCCAACGCAGAGCGGCTCGAATTGTCGACGACCGAGCCCTTTCCGATCGGCTCGATACATTGGCACTGCGAAGAGATGTTGCATCCCTTTGCATTTTCTTTCGCATCTACCATGTTGAGTGCTCTGAGGAATTGTTCGGATTAATCCCAGCCGCCAAATTTCACGAACGCACATCGCGGCAGAACTCCCGATACCATCCACACCATCTGGATGTTTGGCGGTCCACCACTGTGCGATTTAGAAGATGTTTTCTTCCTCGCACGACCTCCTTGTGGAATCGATTACCATCAGCGATTTTTCCGGACCGATACGACTTAGGGACCTTCAAGAAAAGAGCGTACTTCTTTTTAAAAGGCCGGCAACGCATCTGCGATTTCCCTGGTGTTGCAGTTGTTCATGGGCGGCTGTAGTCACTTACCATCCAGGTGAGCCGCTTGCTCGATTGCCCCCTCTCCTATAAAAAAAAATATAAATCACATTCAAGTTAAACTTTCTTTGTTCTCAAGCTTACTTAAATCTACCTACATCAGAAAAAAAAATGTTAACATTAAATTTCACTAAGTTTTCATATTAAATGGGTTTTTAACAGCTTAAATAGTTACAATTAAGGTTAATTCATCTACTAACATCCAGCAACTTAAGGTTCAACGTTGGGTAGCCACTTTATAACACTTTTTAGGGCGTTACTCACCGGCTACGGTTATCGGAGAGTTAAGGGACTCGAGGATCAAAATAAAAGTATCCCAGGGCGCCTGTTGTTGGATGATTAGTAAATGAAAATGCAAAGATACATATACAGACAAAAAGTAGTTTATTTCCTTCTAAAGTTCTCATGTATAGCTCCAAATATCAAGTTTTCACTTTAAAATACCCTACGAACTGAGGTTTTGACTAACCTGGTGGATTACACAATATTACACTGTTTATGGTCAATCCCGCGAAGCAGTGAGGTAACAGATATCCTCCAGGTGTACGCCGGTCGCGGTCTCCTGGCCGCCCAGTCCCAATATAGCCACCCGTTGAAGCTGCCTCGCCTCGTTCACATTGTTAAACTTGATAATGGACCATACTCAAAGTACGGACTAAGGACTAAGGACCCCTATGACAAGGCAAAAGAATCTATGAAACACCGTGTACCGTTAATTAGAGCACATGTGCTTTTAAGAAGACAAAAACATTAAGTACTTACAATTTATGGGATGATGTGTTTCAACACATTAAACTGCCCGTAGACATTGTGTTTAAGGGGTCGTACGCCCAAGTACTCGTCACTTTAAATTCATGTTCCGGCGTTTCGATTCAAAAATTATATATGTGCGTGTCCAATCATTACAACGGCTCGCTCCAAAAAGAACTAGGCCTCCCTTGGGCTACACGCCACCGTCGATCCGTGGTAGGATTTCGAACTAACACGAAAGGTCAATTGCATGCAATTAGCTAGCTCGATTCGTCAATATACGTTTCTAGTTACTTCGGACTAATGACGTTAGATGGCGCACTGAAGTCTGTTCATCGCATGTAATAACGTAAATATGCTAAAATAATGTACACGAAAATTTTCGTGTTACACGTTATCTGTGAAAAAAATAGAAATATTGCTTTTTTAATTAAATTTATCATAAGTACAAACATATTTCTGTGTATTCTCTTATCGTTGGAGGAACTACCCTAGAATATCTTAAACAGCCTCTAACATATCTCAAATATTACTACGTTTTAGCAAAGGTGAATGTATTATTTATGTAAATTTCATTAATTTTTGCAGACTATAGTAAATATTAAGTCAATTTGAACAAAGAACATGTCAAGTTTGACCATTAAAGCTGGTAGGACTCCTTAACTGCTCAGAAGTCCGTCAGAAGAGGTACCATCCACTTACCTACTGCTGTGAAGGGTATAGAGCCGGTGTAATAACAGGCTGGGAGGAATTCAATCTTAGTCCTCAGAAGAGACAACGCATCTGTACCATCCTTTGTTTCAAGTTGGCTGCAAGTCTGCATTGATAATAGTAGCCACATACTATCAGGTGGACAGTAAGTTCGTTTTTGGCGGCATTACCACTTACCTTCAGGTGGAATAGTAGATATGCACTGGCTTATATTGCCCTGACTTATAGGAGTGTTAAACAATGTGCAAGAAAGAAATTAGGCTTTAGTTCGTGTTAATGGAATTCACACGTCTTAGAAATATTTTAATTTCACAGACGAGTCTTCCCTAAGCTTTTAGTCAACGGTTGCTCGGACGCGCTAAATACGGAATACGTGCTAAATGCAATTAACAATTTCATGGATGTCGGCGGGATTGAACCTGGATCGCGTGCGTTGTCTGGCTTCTGAGCTACCGCGACTCTATATAAATAGCTCTATATGTATTATACTATATATATATTAGATTACAATTAGACAATAATAAATTGTACTGAGAAAAATTCTGTATCGTTATGCTAATGTTTTGCGAAAGTAAATATTGCTTCCGTTAATCTGTTACAACATATTTAAAACCACTCTGTCGCTTATTACTCGTACTACACCCACGGGATGATATGCGAAAGTAGATATTTTTACATACACTTTCAAATAATATTGCTTAACCTATTTTACTTATAAATTTGCACCTGCCCGCTTTTTTTCCATATCTCATAGGGTTGATAGAGAATTGGCGATATTTGCTATAGCTACCACGCTTGATAAGCGGGTTAGCAACTGCATCTTTTTTTATTCAGTTATTATCAGGAAGACACTGCTGCCCGTCCCAGTTCTGGTTCAGTTTCCCCTCTGTAGGTTCTACGGACACTCCCGGGATAAAAGCTTAGCTTGAAATGATTGTAATAAATAACATAATATTTATAAATAGGTGGCAGGTGTCTGTATATTGTATACTATTGTGACAAAGCTGGAGCTGGACTTCTTAATTAAACTGATTTGTTGCAGATATACATAACTGATTTGCCTCGTGAAAGAGGATGTGAATTAGATGTTATATGCCTTAGTGAAACATTTCTGAAAGCAGGGGAAGAAGTGTGTGTGCATTTGGATGGCTACACTATTGCAAATATTTATTCAAGACTTGACGTAAAACGAGGTGGTGTATGCATACTTTGTAAAAATAATTTTAACTTTGCAGATCTTACAATAATTAATAAATATCAAGCTGAAAACACTTTTGAGGTATGTGGTATCATTTTGCCAGACCATCGCTGTTGTGTTATCTGCATCTATAGATTACCTAAGTCTAATGTAACAGACTTTTTAAATAAATTTCAAGACATGCTTTATAATATTTGTAACAGATATAATGACTTTAAAATAATTATAGCCGGAGATTTTAATATTGACACAATCAAGTGCACACCAGCTTCTGAATTCTATAAAGACATTTTACTAAACAATAACCTCACTCATCACATATAAAAGCCTACCAGACAGAAAACTTGTATAGATCATATTATAAGCAATGACCGAGAAGCCGAAGGTAAAATATATGAATTGGGGTTATCTGACCATAACACGGGTCACATCTGACATAAAACGCTTAGTATAAAATTTCCTTATAAATATAAAGCTTACATAAATACATATTGGATACTTAGAAGAGACTATAGCACTGATAATAGGAGAAAATTTAAAGAAATAATGAAGCAACTGACATTTAATGATATATATGACAAATCAAACTTTTACCTAGCTTTTAGTAATTTTCATGACATAATTAGATTATTCTATGACTTATGCTTTCCCGTGATTAAAATTAAACGTCAGATATAAACTTGTGGCCCTAAATAGATTACAGCAGGACTTAAAAAGTCTTGTAAAACAAAAAGGAAGTTGAGGTACAATTACTATACAACAAGACCTAATGAAAAAAAATGAAACAAGTTAAAATATTACCTTTATTCATTACATTCTAAAAAAAGTTATAAGTAAATCCCAAAGAATTAGCAATTACAAGTATATCTCAAATAGCAAAAACAAATGCAAAGCAGCGTGAAACATTATCCAAAACAAAACTGTAGCTAATAATATCCCAAAAAGTATCAAAGAATTAAAAATAAATAATAAAGTTACTAATGACAAAATACAAATGGCCGAGAATTTAAACAAACATTTTATTCATTCACCGAATAAAATGAAGCAAATTGATAAAACATTAACCAAACATAATATGAAAAGAATTTTTTTGCGTCCCTCAAATAAATATGAGATAAAAAGAGTAATACTTTCGTTGAAAAACACACTATCAGTTAGTTACGACAACATAGCAACTGGAATCCTTAAGATGTGTGCTGAAGAATTATCGCCAATTCTGTCACATTTGGTTAACATATCGTTTATAGAAGGATCCTTTCCAACAGCTCTCAAGTTTTCAATAGTAAAACCGCTACATAAAAAGGATGATAAATGCGACATAAATAATTATCGACAAATTACTTTAGTACCTATACTGTCTAAAATCTTTGAAAAAATTATGTATTCTAGAATGTACGACTATCTAACAAAATTTGACATTCTAAAAGTAGAGCAAAATGGATTTCAAAGAAATAAATCGACCAAATTAGCAACCTATTCATTGGTTACCGAAATAATTAATTATATTGACAAAGGTCACCTAGTATCTGCAGTATTTTTTGATATGAGTAAAGCTTTTGATGTAGTGTGTCATGATATCTTAATTGATAAGCTGTACTGCTATGGCATTCGGGACCCAGCATTACACTGGATAAAATCTTATCCAAGCGGTAGAGAACAGTGTGTTGAAATAAATTATATAGACGTTAATAATGTAATGACATCGTACAGATCCAAATATAAACACAACCGTAGTGGAGTCCCGCAAGGGAGTGTCCTGGGGCCTCTTCTCTTTTTGCTTTACGTGAATGACCTACCTGACTTTATCAATTGCAAGTCTGTACTTTTTGCTGACGATATTTCAATCATAATAAGTACTGACACTAAATCCAATTACAATGATAAAATAATCACAGCTGTTATAAGTGTCACAGATTGGCTATACAAGAATAGACTCGAAGTAAATTTAGGCAATACAAAAATAATACAATTTAACCTAAGGAAATATAAAGAAACTATTGACATTAATTTAAATGGACAAAAACTAGAGGATGTTCAAAATCCAAAATTCTTGGGGATACATATTGATGATGGTTGTACTTGGCAAAGGCATATTAAAGAAGTTTGTACAAAAATCAATAAGTTCATTTACCCATTACGAAGATTGTCAAGGACTTCATCTCAAAAAACTGCTTTACTCGCCTATCATCGCTATATAGATTCCTTTTTGAGATATGGCGTAATACTCTGTGGAAATGGATCTACAGTGAACAAAGCTTTTATTGCTCAAAAAAAGTGTGTAAGGGCAATCTGCAGGGTTGGTCCATTATATTCTTGTAGAGAACTTTTTCCAACCCTAAAAATTCTAACACTTCCTAGCATTTATATTTTCGAATTGGGTGTCTTGGTCAAAAAACATAAACAGTTTTTTACAAAAAATTGTGATGTTGTTAGTTTTAATACAAGGTATAAGGATAAACTAGTTTTTTTTCATTTAGAAAGAAGGCAACCTCTCATAAGAGCTGTTACTCGATGGCAATAAAGGTGTTTAACAAACTGCCTAGCGACATAAAGTCATTGCCTCTTAGTAAATTTAAAAGCAAACTTTTTATGTGGTTACTGGACAGGGCTTTTAATTCACTTGACCATGAATATAATGTTTGTAATGTATTATGATTTTAAATATGACTAATATAATAATAAAAATAATTGTACTGTTTAAATAATAACTAATTTTAATTCAATTTAATTAAACTCAATCTGTTTGTAATGAATTATGATTTTAAATATGAATACTATAATAATAATATTTGTACTGTTTAAATCACTAATTTAAATTTAAGTGATCATATACTTAAATATTTGCACGTCCTAACAGGACAAAACATGTTGATCTTTTATTTAATGTAACAACTTATTTACCGTCTTTCATGCAAATAAATGATTCTTGATTCTTGATTCTTGATCAGCAACCGCGTTTACGATTGCTAGAAAAACGAGGCAGCAATATCTGTATTAATTAGTTAAAAATCAGAATATAAGCGATATAGTACCACGTGGGGTTTTCGAGTACTAGTATCGGTCCCGCCAATTTGATATAAAAATGGCCGGAATACATTTTTTAAATATCTTTGAACACACTGAGTCAATTTTTTCTTAAAAATAAGTATCAAATTACAGATACTTATTTTGAACCATTATTAAGGTAAAGTATGGCCATGTGAACGTGGCCTCAATATTTAAAAAATACATACTCATTTATTCGAAGTAAATAATTAGATGTTTGGAGGGATGTCAGTTACTGTTATAACGTTATAAATAGCAACAAAATTAGTGAAACTTGTTTTCAAAATTTTAAGATTCCCAAATGAGAACTTAAACGCAAATGGAAGCATTGTAATATAAAATAACGGGTTTAAGTTTGGAAGCTTACTGTAATATTATGTAGTGTAAATATAAAATAAATAAAGTACAGTTTTACCATAATTGTATGTCTTAATACTTTAAGCGAGCAATTATTTTATGTATATATTTTATGTTGGTATATTTAAAATAATATGTTATATACATTATAATTAATTATATATGAGAAAAGATATAAGTTACTTAAATTAAAAGATGATAATGCTTAGACACAATGAACTTCCATAGATTTATTTTTTCTTCAAAATAAGTATCAAATTACTATTTGATAATTATTTTGAACCATTATTAAGGAAAAGTATGGCCGTGTGAACGTGGCCTCAATATTTAAAAAATACATACTCATTTATTCGAAGTAAATAATTAGATGTTTTGAGGGATGTCAGTTACTGTTATAACGTTATAAATAGCAACAAAATTAGTGAAACTTGTTTTCAAAATTTTTAGATTCCCAAATGAGAACTAAAACGCAAATTTAACTGTTGAGAAAAAATAGTCTACTTGTAAGTTTCTTGTTGGTAATTGGTACTTATTGACAGTGCCTGATTTAGAGAGTTCCGTCAGCTCTAGGCTATTTATGACAACGCTCTACCAATTTGGACAAATATTTGTATTTATGGTAATGTTTTACATTCCAAGTTTATTTACTTTGTAAGTTTGATAAGTATCATCCATGATTTTGTTTGTTTTCGTCGCCTAACTTAACTAATATTAACAATATTCTTACACAATTAATATTTTCGCCGTGATTAGCTTGACATGTACATATGTACACCTAAACAGAAAACGTGCCCTACAACCTAGAAAATACTTCTCGCAAAATGCTCTACCAATTTGGAGAAATATTTGTACTCGTATTTATGATAATTTTTTACTTCCCAAGTTTATTTACTTTGTAAGTTTGACAGGTATCATCATGATTTTATTTGTTTTCGTCGCCCAACTTAACTAATATTGACAATATTCTTACACAAATAATATTTTCGCCGTGATTAGCTTGACATGTACATATGTATACCTAAACAGAAAACGTGCCCTACAAGGTAGAAAATACTTCTCGCAAAATGCTCTACCAATTTGGAGAAATATTTATATTTATGATAATGTTTTACTTCCCAAGTTTATTTACTTTGTAAGTTTGACAGGTATCATCATGATATTATTTGTTTTCAACGCCCAACTTAACTAATATTGACAATATTCTTACACAATTAATATTTTCGCCGTAATTAGCTTGACATGTATGTATGCAATATGTGCGTATTGTACATATATACGTACGTATTGAATATGTACGTATAAGAACGTAATGTAATTTTGAAATACAGTTTTACCCATTTCCGATCGTCTGAATATTCTCACATTTTGCAGATGTTGACCGTGTATTAGAGGTGTCCTTACATCGCCAGAATAACCACTATCCAATGTTGACCGTATTAACATTGGATAGTGGGTATTCTTATATCCACTACCCCATATCGTCCTGTGGGTGTTGTAAGAGGTGACAGAGGGAAACAAATCAGGAGATGAGCAGTAGCATCTTCGTAACAACAACTCAAATCAAAAGCAACTGATCCAATCCAACTATCAAGCATGGCAACTATGGAAAATATCCCCTTGCTATGTTCAGCAGTGGACTTTAATAGTTTGTAACGGCGATAGTAAACGTTATAGATGCATTAAAGAACCGATAACAAAACAAATAATTTTTAACTAACTATGACCTAAAGGATGAAATAAAGGATATGAATAAAAATGTACAAAAGAAACCGATGAAGTCTAATTAAATAACATACCTTTTAAATTATTATCGAAATATATAAATTATCGCTTAATGTAAAGTACTTAAAAAATTTATTCGATTTAAAAAAAATTGAGTATTTCAAATATACGCGCAAATTTTTTTCCGAGCATATACTATTTCAAGTAGAATCAATTCTCGAGTGTCAAAATCCATATTTTTTCTAACCTAGCCATAACTCTTATATCGTAAAAATAATACGTTAGTATTTTAATCGCAATTTTAATTTTTATCGCATCTATCACGGGAAGTGCTCTGAGGAATTGTTCGGACTAATTCCAGCCGCTGAATTTCACCATCGCACATCGCGACAAAACTCGCGTTACCATCCATACCATCTGGATGATTGGCGGTCCACCTCTGTGCGATTTAGAAGAAGTTTTCTCCCTCGCATAACTTCCTTGTGGAATCAATTACCACCAGCGAATTTTCCGGATCGATACGACCTAGGAACCTTCAAGAAAAGAGCTTACACCTTTCTAAAAGGCCGGCAAGGCATCTGCAATTCCCCTGGTGTTGCGGTTGTTCATGGGCGTCGGTAGTCACTTACCATCAGGTGAGCCGCATGCTCGTATGCCCCCTCTTCTATAAAAAAAAAAGTACGTTAGTACATATTCGCCATGATGACTTGGTATTGCAGTCTTTTGATCACGGAACTATGAGCATGAAACAAGTACATATTTATTTGGTCTACAAATAATTATTCCATGTGCGGGAGTTTTTTTTTATTTGCAATATCAGAACGTCTTTACAACACAGGAGAAATTACTTGGGTGGGAATTTTCTTATAACGTTTATTATAAAGTGTAGTGTTATGCTACTTACATATCATTTTACATTATTTTAAATTCATTTTTCCATTCTGTTTCGATTTTCTGCATTCACCTCAAAACTGGATATTTTACATCACCTTTATTTCCATAGGATCCTGTAACGATTTTAAACCATAAGAACACAATAACAAACCATTTTTACTTCGTATTTTCACACTATCAACACTTTTAAATTGGTGTCAATGGAGTCTACTTTTTCGATCTTTTATTTAGTTTTCCGTAACTCTGCAATTTCGGGCTTTGTGCGCGCAGTTGCGCTACCTTTTTTCCTATATCAATAATATCTCATTTTTCACTTAAATCTTGCCGTTTTTCTATTACGAGCCTAAAACCAAAATTTGACAGGTTTTGACATCGTTGTTTATTTGGTTGTCATGACAATTATATTCAAATTCGCTACCAGTCTGTTGTTTCTATTTCGATAATTCCACATAAATACTCTTTCCTCTTGGCCATTTACAAAAAAATTGCGTTTAATTTAAATAATTTTTCCGTTCTCTCTAAAAAGGTATAAAAGCCGAACAATCGGTCAAAAAAGGCAGTCTCGCTTCAGTTCTCGAATCCGAAGCATCTCCTAAAGGCCTTATCCCGGGCCGTACTGCCCCGGGATCCTGCAAGCCTCTGTCCTGCCTGAAGCCGCTGGACCCTACAAACCTCTGCTCTGCCTGAAGTCGCCGGATCCTACAAGCCTTTGCTCTGCCTGAAGTCGCCGGGATCCTACAAGTCTCTGCTCTGCCTGAAGTCGCCGGATCCTGCAAACCTCTGTCCCGCCTGAAGTCACCGGATCCTGCAGGCCTCTGTCCTGTCTGAAGTCGCTGAGGATCCTGCAAGCCCCTGTCTTGCCTGAAATCGCCGGATCTTGCAACCACCGCATTCACCTGAGGTCGTCGCCTAGAGACGCCCACGCCTTCTCACCTACGGCATGCGTGCTCGTTCCAGGCGCTGAGAGCACTTGCTGTACACCTTGGATCTTCGGGCTCAACTTCAACACCAATCCTTTTTTTTATTATCTTTTTTTTTAAATAATTGTAAATCACGACATCCATCCTCATCTTCATACTCCATTTTGTTATATAAAATTGTAAATATCTTTTAAATTTTAAATATATTATTTGTTTTTGTTCTATTTTTGTTGTTTTGTTGCTGTTAGGTTAGATTCCTTTTTTTGTTCTTAATTGTCGCTTCACGACAAAAGAAAGCTAACTATCGTATTAGTCTCAATTATAAATATGAATATTTATAAGAATATAATATATAAGGAGCAGAAGCATTACAGTCTTATTTCACAAGAAAGGTGATAAGACTATGCTGAAAAATTATCGAAAAATATACGTCTATAAGTTGTTTTCGAGGGTCATCACAAATCGACTCACGAGAATACTCGACGACTTTCAGCTTGCGGAACAGACTAGGTTTTGAGGAGTATTTGGCACTACAGACCACATTCACACAGTATGGCAAATAATACAGAAGACAACAGAGTATAATCAGCCCCTGTTTCTTGCGTTTACGGACTATGAGAAAGCCTTTGACTCCATCGAAATTTGGGCTCTTCTGGATTCTTTGCAGCGGTTCCAAATTTACTTGCGGTACATCCAAGTGCTGAGATGCCTTAACAACACCAGTACCATATCCATCTAAGTACAGGGCAGTCAAACAAAACCAATCCAGTTGTATCGCGGAGTGAGATAGAGGGATGGTATATCCCCTAAACTGTTTACAAATGCACTGAAGGATGTTTTAAGACCCTAGACTGGGAAGGACGCGGCATTAACGTAAACGGTAAGTACATCTCACACTTACACTTTGCTGACGATATCATTATCTGAATGAATATTACAAATGTGTTGGTCTGAACAAGGCAAAAGTTATGTTTAACGATCACGTCATGCTGTTCCAATTACTGTAGTTGGTTGATCTTGATGGTGATGACGAATATGATGGTTATAAAGATTCAGTTTCTGGCCATTTTACGAATACGGTGCATTAGTATAGACGCGGTCAAACCCAGAGTTTTTTTTTGTAAGCACCATAATAAGTATCATATAATAGTCTAAGAAACGAATATAGCCAGAACAGCAGTCTCCGGTGGGAATTGAGTGAATCGCATCGCAACTGCGTTACGTTTTTCCATTATGATAATATTTATCAGTACCGAAAAATGTCGCAAACATTTTTCGTCATAAGTCTATCTTGAGGCGCTTTTAAAGATATAAGAACAAACCTCATTAGTTATATTAAAATGGTTGTAGCTGCTAATAATACCGCTTGCAAAACCCTTAAAATTTTTGTAATTTATTTAAAATATAAAGTAAAGAAAAAACTATAACTCTATAGCAGTGTAATTTCTCATGTAAGATTACGTTGTAATGCTTTAGAGAAATAAATAATATCGACAGCTCCGTGGCGCAGTGGCTTAGCAATGAGTTGCTGCGCTGGGGCCGCACGGAACAAGTATTTGTATGGCCTACAAATAATTGTTCTGCGTCTGGATGTTTGTCTTTGTGCAATTTGTGTTTTTAAACTGCCTCAAAGATACAAGAGAAAATCCTAGTGTGTTGGTAACGTTTTTTTTTTTAATTAAGTAAAATAATTATTATTAAATAAATGCTATTATAAACTCTAAGAAACAACCTTTATATACCTACACTGAAAAGTTTTAGGGCAAAAAACAGTCCACTCGAATGCGTCACAGACTTCAAATTTCTCTTTAATTTAAATCTTTTCTCATAATATTTTTCTTCACCAAATTGCAACTAATGATTTACAGTGGTGCTGCTTTATACACGTACACAAACAGAAAACTAAAATTCACAACGGATAAAATACAATTCATGGTCTAACTTTTTCAATAAAAGTTCTAAAAACATCACAACTAAGAATCATGTTAATCAGCTACTCTGTTCGTGTATTGTGGTAATTAAACGCCTGGCGTGTCGATAACGTGCATAGAGCTTAGTAGTACTAATCGCGCTCGTTTGTGTTCCCTTCATTATTTTTAGAACAATATCGTTTTACTATCTAAATCAGGTTCACATTAACGTAATATTGCAAGTTAATAGTTAGTAAGTAATATTTCAGAACAAGGAAGATTGTATCTAGAGTAATAGTCTTGTACTTACTAATAATGTCCTCCAGACAGGATTTCGGTTACGGCGGCCAGTATTCAACGGATACTAGCCATCTACGCAGTATCGGATTATAGTGGCTATGTGTATGCACAAGCACACGCGCACTAACTATAACTTGACACAACCGGAGAGAGATCAGGCCCAGGACTAACAACGGCTTTAAGTGCTTTCTGAGGCATGGGGAGTAATACCACCAACTTTCTAACTCCGAGCTACTACTGAGAATTTCTTCTCAGAAAAATCCAACAATTGTTTTTGACCCGACCCGGTATTCATCCATTCGTCAAAACGCTCATAAACTGTGAAAACAACTAGGTACACATCAAGCGGAAGTAATATATTCTATAACTAACAAAACATCAGTAAACATTGTACTGTAACGAACTGTTGTAAATTAGCTCGCATTAAAGTCAAATGGTTCCTGTTGCTGCTCGTTCAATCGGTTGCAGTTAAAACTTTACTTGCCTCATATATTAGTGTGCACAATAGTATTGTATCTCCACCATTCTCATGAGTCAATTTCCATTTCAATGAATCGTTGTTGTAGTTCACAATTTAATTCTTGTTCGTTCGTAATTTAACACAGTGGGGAAATATGTGTGTTGGAAAAGTTAAAAATATGAACTTAAAATATTTTCAGGAGATTCCCACCTACGCCCGTCACACAATCAAACAACGCAGCGGTCTCTTTGATGCTAGTGAAGCCTCTCTGAAATGTGAAGTGCCGGTGTCCACAGTGGAGTGTACATAAGTTGTTACAAAAATTTTTAGGATTACGGTTTATACAAGAGATTCTTGTCATTTAATTCTGTACGTCGATCCCAATGAAGCACATAATTCTTGACCACAGAGTATTTGGCAGAATTAAAAAGAAATCAGGAACATAATTAAGACTTTAAATATGTCTTACTTTTAGATAAGAAATGATTTACCATCATCTTTAACAACATAGGCCACCCGAAAGGAATACCATAAAGCACCTTCATTCATCGACCTTCTGCATGTCTTCACTCCATCTAGTGGGGGGACACCCTACACTTTGTCTATCTGTACGAGGCTGTCACTCGAGAACCTTTCTTCCCCATCGGTTGCGGGATCTTTGAGTTATATGGCCGGCCAATTGTCACTTCAGCTTACTAATCCATTGTTATTAATTATCGTGATAGTAATAATAGTGATTAAGAGTTACTAGTTACTATCATGATTATCATAGTGATGGTTAATAACCCGACCATAGCATAAACGTCATGCCAATAAATTGGCTAGGCCAGATGTTTCACCCATTTAATGCTGCTGGACATCGCCAATCTGTATGACAACGTATGTTACGTCTAACGTATGTTTATACCACTATCTGTCGGAAGCCATGCGATCCTGTTGGAATATCCCATAGTCGCCTCTTACGATACCCACGCGACCGAAATGGCGTAATCGATCATATTACTTTACAGCATTAATTTAAATTAAATGTAGGTACATGGCAAATGATAAGATAGAATTATTAAGTAAGTTAAACTCAAAAGCGGCACCACAAAATTATTTTATTCAAGAGCGAAAATATTCAATAATTAACATAAAATTTAACAAGAGTGAAATTTTAATTAATTTAAAAAGTATACTGTCACAGATGTTTTTGAGATGAAATTAAAAGTTGAAACACAGATGCTTATGATAGAATATAGCGCAGATGTTTGTATAATGTTTATTCGCTAATCGTAATGTCTTAAATACACATTTGTTTTATTTTATTAATTAATAAATTTATACGCAGTAAATTATTAACCGAGTTCAAAAAACGAAGTTCACGGATTTCTCGGACAACTAGGAGATGAAGATTTTAACGTATCTACTAAGACTATATTCTAGTTGTTAATTGAACATGTGATATTTCTTAAATCACTCAATAGTGTCAGGAAATATACCAAAAGCACCGACTTCAAAACTTATTTGTGAATATTATTATAATATTTTTAGTTCTTTGAAGTCAGTTTATACCTTTTGTTGAAATTTTATTATTTTTAAAGATTTAATCCTTAAAAGCAAATTTTAAAATATTTGTTAAACTTGGAAATTGTTTCAGTAAACCTAAAAATTGATTTAGTGAAGCTAACCAATAATTCAATTACCAATATAAACGAGGATTGTGATCGATATAATACAAGTCTTTTTTCATCAACATTTAAAGTGCTTCGATTAAAATGCATTCTGTGCCTGTATGCCGTTAGTCATGGGCTATTTTCTCAAAGAAGAAAATAATTCATGTAATTAAAAGTATCTAGTAAAAGAAAGGACTAGTTTTAATGGGTCCATTAAAAATGTGCTATTTATTTTTCTTTCTGGTTATTGTGTTCCGATCTTAAGGTTTAGAGAGCCAATAGAATTACAAGCCGTGAGGCATACCATCTTTGTCCTCAGCGGTAATAAAGCATCTTTAGCCCTCTTTGTTTGAATGTAACCATGGACTGCAATAGCCAGTTACAATCAGGCGGACTGTAACTTCGTTTGTAACTTCAGTTTAATTAAAAAACCTCCTTTATGATCCCGTAAAGGTCCACCACTAGACATGGATCTCTCTTGTAAGGAGGGAGGTCTCTGTAAGGAGGTTTAGCCTTACTTGTCACGCTTGGCAGGCGAATTGGTGACCGCAGCGGAAGACGTTCCCGTCGCTGGTCTGGATATTTTCCACCTATCGTAAACGAGATATATGTATAACACTATCTATGTATTTCATATCTTATAGACGCCTCTTATGGCATTAAGGCAACAACGTGTTTCAGTTTGAAGGGTAACAAAGTCAATATAGTTCAAAGCTTTGGGACCACTTATGTTTTGACATCTGTGATCTTATTTTGCTTAAAGTTGTAAGCAAATGTTCATACACTACAGTAGCCACTTACAAACTGTTGGAAAAAGATAAGAATTTTATACAAAATATTGCTGAATCGACAATGATATTGTGTTATAGACTTTATAAATTAGACAGTAGTAAAAGTAGGCTTTGCGGTGGCTGACCGCTAAGTGAGACTAAAACTTTACTTAGCGGTCAGCCACTGCAAAGCATACTTCACCTGAAGATAGCTCGTGTAGAAGCGAAACAAGTGTCGTGTTGGTAGTAGTGGTGACAGGATTAGTGGTGTCGGCGATAGTTGATGATATTATAGCTTTGGATTACTATATGGATTACTTGGACTGGATAAATACTATTAAACTCCTCCTGATTTCAATGAAAACGATAATAACTTTAATCTCTTTTTAGGTTTTAGGTAACAAATAACGAGCAAAATAAGATTCCTACAATAAAATTTGTTTTACAATTTCACACATACATTTATTTCAAATCGATATAATTACATAAAACACACACACACACACACACACACACACACACACACACACACACACACACACACACACACACACACACACACACACACACACACACACACACACACACACACACAATTTATTGTTGTAAGTATTGGCTTGACTTTGCTCTTTGCACTACCGCGTAACGCTTATGAAATTTGTTAATTATTATTAAATAAGAGTACTGCAAAGCCAATTTCAGGGTTTCCGATCTGCCTTTTTTATACCTTTAGCATGTGCACTCTGTTGTTAACGGGGTTCTCATATTTTTAGAAAACTCGCTACCAACCGCATCGCCTATATTTCGCGTCATCGCTCCCGCCTTTGTGTAATTTAGTATAGTAAAGTGTATAGCTACCATCTGCTTGGGATCCCATAATTAATAAAATTTAATCCCAACCCAAGCATACAACTGCAAGACTTCATGATACTGTAAGTTCATACTGCGTAGATCGGAACAAAAACTAATAATTTTTAATCTGGAGGTAGCCGTGGTTAACTATGACATTGGGACGTCATACACCTCAGTCCCCCCGTGACCATGGGTGCTGTAAAGTGCTTGAAACGTCGGGAATGTAAAATAAGTTAATATACGCGATAAAATCCGTAAAATTAGTTTTATTTAAAAGTGTATAGAAATTTACAATACCGCTATATTTTGCGATTTTCTGTGAAGTTTATGTGTGAAGCCAGCCGGCATCTCATCATCGTGGCTACAGCCCTTGAGACATGAAGCAGATTAGCAGAAGTCCAGGTGAGGGCACAATGCACGTGCATTCCTTCACGTCCTTCCTGTAGCCCAAATTTAGAGAATTTGCAGTATCGCGAAATAGTAAATTCGCAACGCATCCATACAGTTCATTAATTTACGTATAATCATCCTTTTAATAACTCTGAACCAGCAGTTGGTCATTTAAACCAACACAGCATTTTTAGTCACTCCGACCGAGATAATTAATTTCACGCCAATTCTCGGTGAATTACAATCAATTAACTTTATCCATACATCATGTAAATAAAATTGAAGTGTCGGTCTCTAATATCGAAATAACTGTCCGTCTAACCGTCGAGATTATATTCATGCCATTTAAACGTAAATAGTCATTTGTAAAAATGTTGTCTGTCTATCTGTTTATCTGTTTTGGTTAATCTTCTTAATGGCTGAACCGATTTTAATAAAACTTGACAAACATATAAAGAGTGGCAAACGTGCTCTAGGCTATATTTTAACTGAATAACTTGCAGACATTTTTAAGAAATCGAAAAATTTAATAAAATAAATGATCTTTGATGATTATCTCAAATCTAAATACCGCTAAAAAGAACCCCTTTGTCGTATCTCCTCAGTTTCAAGGCACTCCCCTTCTTGCCTCAGCCAGTATCGGTATCCTCGGAGTCGACATATCGAGTAACGTGCAATTTCGTGGTCACTTGGAAGAGAAGGCCAAATTGGCCTCTAAAAAGCTTGGCGTGCTCAGCAGAGCGGAACAGTATTTCATGCCGGCTCAACGCCTGCAACTTTACAAGGCGCAGGTTCGGCCTCACATGGAATACTGTTCCCATTTCTGGGTTGGGGCTCCCCAGTGCCATCGTGCGAATCGTCGACGACCGAGTCCTTTCCGATCGGCTCGACTCATTGGCACTGCGAAGAGATGTTGCATCTCTTAGCATTTTCTTTCGCATTTACCATGGGGAGTGCTCTGAGGAATTGTTCGGATTAATCCCAGTCACCAAATTTCACGAACGCACATCGCGGCAGAACTCCCGATACCATCCACACTGGATGATTGGCGGTCCACCACTGTGCGATTTAGAAGATGTTTTCTTCCTCGCACAACTTCCTTGTGGAATAGTTTACCACCAGCGTTTTTTCCGGACCGATACGACTTAGGGACCTTCAAGAAAAGAGCATACTCATTTTTAAAAGGCCGGCAACGCATCTGCATTTCCCCTGGTGTTGCGGTGGTTCATGGGCGGCGGTAGTCACTTACCATCAGGTGAGCCGCATGCTCGTTTGCCCCCTCTCCTATTAAAAAAAAAACGCCGCATTAATAAATCTTATCCAAGGGGAGCCGTGAAGGGTCGCTAGTTATTTTTTTAATAAAAAACAGTCAAGAAATACTTTTTCAGAAAGAGTGTAATATTCTTAAACTTTTAAATTTAAACATTTAAATGTTAAATAGCAGTTTTTTAAAAGGTCAAATGAAAAATTTGTAATTCAAATGTGGTGGCAGTTTAATCCCGAATCCTTCTCGCACTTTTCCAATTCACTATTGCAACTAATTAAAACTTTAGTTTAATTCGAGACTGCCATTATACTTTCAGAAATGGCGACGGGTTAACCTACGACAGTAAGTTTGACTAACGGGTTTTTGTGACACCGCAATGTAATTCGTATTTGCATCGAATTTGAATAAAATCATCAATACAAAAATTCGTTCAAGTTCTTCATTTATTTAACTTTTTGAAGATTTATTTAATTTAAGGCTTATAAGATTTCATCTCATTTCTTCAATATGTGTTTATTAACTCATATTTAAAAAAATGTTCTGACGCTTGAGCACGTTCTAAAACGTGAACAAGACTATGTAAATGGAGGTTCATATCTTATAAAGGGGGAAAACAGAGTGACTTAAATGGCTTCTTCTTAGCTGAGGCAATTTCGTAATGTTCTTGTTTTCGCCTGTTGACATTCTGATAGTAATTTCAGTGGTAACAAGTTATCTCAATATAACTTTGTTAATGGTATAATAAATAACATTTATTTTACTTACTTATCGCCATTGCTCCTGAAAGAAATTAGTTTTCTTTTATTTATTCATCATTATAGCCTATCAAAAGTCCATTGCTGAACATAGGCCTGCCCCATAAATTTACTCATAAGGGGGATATTTGTCATAGTTAACACGTTTGGCATACGCGTTGTCAACCATAGTTTTTTTTATTATTTTCAGCTAGATTTAGGAATAATAGGCTGCTGCTCTTTACAACAGCCACGGGATAATTATGAGGTATTTGAGTTTCTTACTTGCCACTACACGGCAGCGTCTTTATGAAATTTATTAATATTTATTTTATTCGGGTGTAAGGAGAATAAGCCAATGGTGATTGACGGGGGAGGCATTTTTGATTGCTTTGTTGGATGTATCGAAATCAATTCAATGTTATACAAATATTATGTGACAGATTCCTTCAATTTCTTACTAACAATTTTTTTCTTATACATATATACTTTTTTCTTTTATTCTTATATAGTATTTTTTATTAAATTCTCTGCCTAATAAAGGACCAACTAAGAATGCTTTAACTGCTGGATAGGCAGGTACAGTAGTTTTACCATGTTGTCACTTTGGAGCTTTATGTGATAAGGCTAAATTATAAGTGGCATTTGTCATTTTTAAGCAAAACTATGGCAGAAGCATCAATTATGAGTTGATCGTTGTTCAAATGCACCAATCAATTGCCGTGGTGAACCACTTCAGATAGAAGAATCGTGTGCGTATTCGAGTGGCTAACGGAAGATTAGTAATGTAGATTACTATATTTAGTAATTTATAGTAACGAAATTGAAAAACAACATAAACAAAGGAAACTGATATACAGAGTTATTTTTGATTTACTGAAACATCATCATAACATCTGTAAGAAAAAAATGCGTTAGTGTCGTCGAACACTCGGTTGAAACGAAGTTCCCTGCGTAGTGTATTATTATTGGAAAACGTAGGTATTATATTATTGATTAACAAATACAAATAAATGAGTTACTAGTGTCTATTAAAATGAAGCGTCATTTGAAATAAAATAATATTTTTTCATGGCAAGATAAGAAAAATTGCGAGGAGATGGATATTATTCCATCTCACTTCCTTATTTCGTCGCCAATGACGTCTGGCTATGACAGGGGTAGTGACGAAAAAATCTTAGACTTATTCGTCACTACCGTAGAATCGCCTAGCTCACATCCGCCAAAACCGTTCCGTCCGATAAGGAACTTCGTTCCAAAAATATATATTTCTTCAATTATTATTTTCATACAAAAATATAAATATTTTAATTGGACCTTCTAAACGGTAACAGGTAGTCCTAGTATTAGCACAGATTATATAATTGGTATTAGCAAAAGGTAGCGCGTGACGGAGTAGTCGGCGGCAATATATTGGCAAAGAGTTCCATATTCAAAATTTGAACTTATGTTTTTATTTTATCGTTTACAAGTGGCCAGTTCTAAAAAATTTCAGTGTCGCCCTCGTAAATATACTGATGTAATAGTAACACATACTTAATTGACAAATATACGAGTAAAAAATGTAAGATTGCTTATGATAACTGTCTAGTACTTTCTAACCTTTGGAATGTCTGTACTGAAATGTAAAAAGAAAATAATTTTAATAAAATTAAAAAAGTATACAAGTGCTGTTTGAAGACAGATACGCGAATCACAAAAAGTAACTAAAATGTACTAACGAGTTGGAGTACCAATATTTTATCTATGATGTACTGTTTATATCTGTCTTATATAAGTAACAGTAACTTTTTATTTGTTTACAAAAATAAGAAATCTTGTAATTTGGATGCATATTATGATGTATCTCCTCATCAAATGTATCTCTGTATCATGACAAGTATATTATTTACTTAATATATTTATAAACGCACATAACAGTTTTTAATGTAAATAGTTAAAGAACAGGCCACATAGAGGCTGTCAGGGAAGCGTTTCAAATGCGTGAATGTTTACAACGGACGAAATGGTAAGTGGAAAACACGTGGACCCGGTGTGAGCTTTGTATTCCTTTATAGTCAAGCAACTGATTACTCAAATCTGAAGCGAAACAAGAAATATCATTTCATGTTAAGTCCTATACCGTAGCTTATGTGCTGCTTCCAATATTGCTTCTACTAGTATCAAAATAAGTTTAATACGGTATTCGTAAGAGGTCTTAGCAAGATCGAAGTTTTAACAAACTACACTCTTTTCGTATTTATATCGTGTATCCGATTCCGTTTGGGTTATTCTTGTGCCATAGTGCTAAAAATAGTATCGACATCATATTATTATATCTTTATCAAAAACGTCTCAGAAATGTAAATTTTATGTTGAATTAAGAAGCGTGGTACTAAGAAAGTGTGCCAAATGTAATCATTGAGAGGTAAAATTTCATTATGGCTCAGTGTACCTGTTTGGCATTCACAACTTGATGTTAGAGCAGCCAAAGTGCAAAACTTTGGTTGTTAAGTTCGAACGTGACTGGTGCTTTGTTACGCCGACATGTTGTGTTGATTCTGCCTATGGTAAAAGACGTAAAGCAGGTACACAATGCTGGTTTATTTATGGAAAAGGTGCAACAATGTGCTAATAAATAGGGATTACGAAATTTAAAATTTGGAGCAGTAAACTCACCATTTGACAATTTTCTATAATTATAATTTCTTTACCAGGGAAAATTATCACGTTGCTTTGGATCAATAAAGCGATACGGGGAGATACTCCAGTACATTTGAATTACTATTTGTTTTATTTTGTAATGCTTTGTTTGCAAATTAACGTCTACTACAAAGAGGTGGCCTTAAAGTTACTAGACATCTTCTGCCAGTCGTCCTCCAGGTCGATCGGAAATATAAATAGGGTGCAAGGTGCAAAACTTTAGAAATTATTGAGATGATAATAGAATAATAGAATTTAGAGAAAATAAGACAATATATACACAACATAAATACACATATATAAATACAGAAATACATATTATTTTGTTTCAAATAATCTGAACCGTATCAAATGAATATAACATCATAATCATTACAGCCATTCACAAGTCACGCAGAGAAACCCCGAGCATAGCAGTCTCCGTAGCTTGCTGAGTGACCTTGTCCTGGCCATCAGTAAATAACCATGTCTCAGATACATAAGTACTGAATAGTAAGCCAAAGTGGAAATGCGCCGGCCGTATAGCTCGAAGAACCGGCAACCAATGTGGAAGAAAGGTTCTCGAGTGGCAGCCTCATATCGGTAAGCGAAATGTAGGGCGGCCCCTCACTAGATGGAGTGGTGACCTGGTAAGACATGCATGACGTCTATGGATGTACGTGGCTTAGGACCGTGCCTTGTGGCATTCCTTGGGGTTAGGCCTATGTTCAGCAATGGACTTGTGAAGGGCTGTAATGATGTTGATAGTGATGAAGATAATTATAATTACTATCACTATAACTCGGGGCCAATTACGATCGCATTCCTCGGGAATGCATTATTAAGCGTTCGAGATCCCGGCTCCAGAGGCCAATGGAGGATAGTTTTAAGGGCTGATAAAAAATAAATAACCAATATCTGGATTTTTCAGTAATTGCAACAAAATTCCTTAAACACATATATCCTCTTAAGGTTGAACCTTTCTTCCATCTACTTTTAGCACTGCGTTTGTTTTCTTTTAATAGAAGATGGGGTAAGCCAGCGTCCATCTCACCTGATTGTAAATGTCGACCGCCACCCATGAACAAATGCAACACCCGTGGAATTGCAGGTGCATTGCCAGGCTTTTAAAAAGGAGTAGGTTTGTTGAGAAATGGTAAACTCAGGTGGTTTAAGGAAATAGTTTTCTACCTTGTAACCTTCATGTATAACTATGTTAACGAAGAATGAAATTAAATGTAAATAAAAAATAAAATTTTAATAAGTCAGAAGTAAATAATTAACAAAATTTAGCACAGTTTTCTCTGAGAACTTTTTTCAAAATCTTTCCAGAAGGGTTTCTTGGCAAACTCTTCATAAATTCAACATCACTTAATCTTTTATAGGATGCAACCCTGTCCTCTACAAATTTTTTGACATTAATGGAGTCTTGTTTACACCCATCTTTAAGAACCACAAAAGCCTTAGGTACTTCACCCAGTTTAGAATCTGGAACACCAATTACCGCAGCATCTAAGATATCGGGATGTTCTTTAAGTACACTTTCTAATTCAGCTGGAGCGACTTGGAAACCTTTCACCTGAAAGTGTATAATTATATATTAATCAATATACTAGGTTTCTATCTATCTAATTAGTAATTAGGTTTAGTGTATGTAAAAAGCGAATAGTAAGAAGTAAGAATAGTGATATTTATAACCTTGACACTTGTATCATTTTCATGTTACTGCTTATTTAATAAACATACTTGTTTCGCCTGAGGGCATCGTCATATTAAGGCAAAACCGGTTGGTATGATAAATAAGTGTATTATGTACGTACCTTAATGAGCTCCTTTATTCTATCACATATAGTGACTACACCGGCGTGATCAATAGAAGCTAAGTCACCTGAACGAAACCATCCATCATCTGTTATAACAGCTTTAGTCGCTTCTGGGTTGTTTCTGTATCCTTTCATAATTTGAGGTCCTTTTATTAGCAATTCACCAACCTTTATAAAATATGCAATATATTAATTTATTTTTTCTTTGGTAAAACCTAAATGACTTTCATATTCTTGTCATCTCTATTGAATAAAAAAACGTAGTAAAATGATTTAACTTATTATATTCTTCATAAAATTAACCGCTTTTCTTTCTTTTTTCTTCACGATAAAAATTTATAGATATTTTCAACTATAATATGCGTCGAAGTAAGATGGTAAACGCCGTTATATAGTTATATCCTTAGCGTTATAGCTATATACAGTAATATAGTGATATAAAATTGGTTCTTAACTGTCTTACTAGAAATATAACTATGACACGAGCACGATATAGTAATATAACTATCTTACAAGTGGAATGCGGGAAGTAAAGACTGCGTAAGAACCTTTTTTGCCAAGTCAATCTATGTATTTAAAACATAAAAGATTTTTAATATTGATATGGTCACTAAAAGATGTTGTTAGGTTAGCTTATTACATAATAACTTGAGACAGAAGGATCCTTAAGTAGGGACTGAATAAATAAACCGACTTGGTATTACATGGATCTCACAACTTTTCACGGTAGAAGAACTGAGCTGTTGCGAGACTTTTGTTTTTTTACAAGTTATCTCTTTGATGGCATCTCATTTCTTTTTGTAGATAGTCCTACTTTTTTGCCTTTCCGATACCATCTACTTCTTGAATACCAACTACAGATTTTCGGGCAATTTAGTCTACCTAATACTTTGCGGGATTTTGGTACAACTTCATAAGACATGTTCCATTCTTGCTTTTTCATTCCGTTAACCATTTTAAAAGTTACCTTTGAACATTAGTATATCTAGGTAATCTACATCTATTATTTCATTTATATTATACATATACAGGTACACTGATCCATTCACTGCAAATGTAACTTTGTAATCCTATATATTTATATAGGATTACACAGTTATTTATGCAGTTGGTTTATGTAGAAAACTGGACCGATATTAAAAAAATATTTTAATATTTCTTGATTTATACACTAAACACTAATTGTATTCCAAATATGAAGATTCTGCGTCTGCTAGAAGTTATAGGGTTTCGAAAATGGCCTGAACTGCTTCGAAAAAAGGATGGTACGGCCGTGCCGCTTTTTTGTTCGACTTGGTGGGGGCACTCCCGTGCCCCCAGAATAAAAATTTCGCAAAAAATATAAAAGGTTATGAAATTTAAAGTATTAATTATTATTAAAAAAATAAAAAATGACGTAATAATATTATGATTTTTTAGGATTGTTTATTTTAGTATGCAAAAATTAAAAATTAAAAAATGTCATAAAACGACAATAATATTCTCAATAAGTTCATGTATCCTACATACTTATAGATGAACTGTCGTGAATAAAAAAAAACACATTGAAATATTTTCTGAGCTTCTTCGAGTTTTCTTTTATTACACAATATATTCGGGGTATTTTTGGCACAATCGTTTATTCCGTCATTAAACTGCAAACATATTATTGTGTAGTAATAACCACAGTGTACTGGCGGTGTAAAAAATATCCACAACACAAAAACTACCCGTGTAAGAGGCGACATAAGGAAACAAAAACATGAAATGGGCAGCAGCATCTTACTAATAACAACTCGCAACCTACCCACCAATTGTAGCAACTGTGGCAAAAGGGGCGATCCATAAGAGGCCATCTATAAAAGAGACCTATGTTAAACAGTGAACTTTCATAGGCTGTAATGGACAAAGCACACTTGACCAGTGGCCGAATTAATCCTTGTAGTTCGCTTAAACACAAATTATTTCCGTATGCAAAAAGATAAAACGGAAGCAAAGCGAAAACATTTGAAGCGCGAGCACATTGTGGAATCGTAATGCGATTTTGCTAATAAAGCTTCAAATGATTACAGTTTTACTTTCCGAAAGAGTATTCTCTATAGAAAATCTTGTAGTTAGTTTAATAAGACAGGTATTTAGACGAATGATTCAAAATTTAATTTATACGTGATAGAGCTATGCTGCTATTGAGCACGAATTGCTAAAGAAAGGTACACACTATCACAGAATACCAGTGTAAAACAGCAGGTCCATATTGCTTTATTTTGTATGGTGAGTGCAGACATCCGAAAACTTTTTTTAATGGAACGCATCTGCATTTTGATTTTTAATCGAGAATAGATTTTATACGTGGTAGAGCCATGCTGCAGCTATATTAGTAGTATAGTTGTAGCACGAATGGGTCGGCTCGACCGGGGAAGGACCACGCTCTCACAGAAAACCAGCGTAAAATAGCAGCTTAACGCTGCTGTGTTTCGTATGGTGAGTGTAGAGAACCGGAGACCCATTTTACTGGAAAAGAGGCATTCCATCTTAGTCCTCACGGGTGCCGACGCATCTGCATTTTGATTCTTTATTGAGGATAAATGTAGATCTCTATGGACTGCAGCAACCACTTACCACCAGGTGGACTGTGTGCTCGTTTGCCACCCTAACCTATAAAAAAAAAATTAGATAGTTCTATGGGTCACCTTATTCACCATTGGGTGGACTTTGTGCTCTTTTATCATACTATGATAGAAACAGTGGAAATATTCCATTCCCGATACTTTTAGTGCAGCCTATGTATAAGAAAATTCAAATATAAGTTTTCAAAAATAATAAACACTAGTAATTTCAAAAATAATAAAACTACTTAATTCGAGCAGCTACAAAGTCCGCAAATAGGAATAGATAAAAGCCAGTTTTATTTACCATTTATTTTAAACGAGCATCATGATTTTGCTTTTTTTTCGTTTGAGTAACAAAGTTATGTCCCGCATTATATTAACGGGTTGACTGGCAGAGAATGCCGATAGGCATTAAGTCCGCCCTTTTTACCCTATCTATTAAGGTGTTAACATTTAAGATTAAATAAATAAATAAATATTTAATATTTTTCAAATGAAATTGTAACGAAACCCCCCCCCCCCCCCCTCTCTTTTTTCTTTTCTACTATATATCCACTTATACTTGTATTTCTTTAGAATCTATATCTGTAAGATATATAAATATATCTAATTAAATGACCAGTATATCTTGATCTTTCTAAAGGTTTAAATATAGGCCGTTTAATAAATTTATGGCGTGATCGTCTTAGTTAGGATCCTTTTTTTTTACGTTGTGTTTGTATAGTAACTTAGTTCTTTTAGGTGTATCTTGGAAGAATGAATATTCACGAGAGCAATCGAAAGCTGTTGGTAGAGTCTTATAAGCTAAAGAACCCCGTTCACGAAGATAGAGCTCAAAAAGGTTAAGAACAATAAATTGTCCCTATTCCACTTGTATCTGGTTCACAACAGTCAATTCCTTATCAATTAATCCCTTCCCGCTTGGAAAAGGCTCACAATATTTATATCAAATACCAGCTACAAGGGCTTCGCTCTCCCACATTTAAAAAAAATGTGGAGGAGGTACACGGCCGCCGCGCACGGTGAGCGCCAACCATTTTAATGCGCTACCCCCGAAGGGTACGCAAAGTTGGGAACTGGACCGTAGTCCACAGCAAAATAACTGGCGAACCAGTAAAAGAGGACTTGGCCCCTTGATAGAGCGTAAGCACAAACATCGACAGAACACGATCAAATCCAGCCACAGTGAAATGTACGTCACACGGGTTAGGCAACAATCGGCACACTGACCATAAAAAGCCCTCCGTGAGCGCCACCACCTGCCAGACCGCCGTTTCTGCTGACGTGATGTAAGTGTAAGGACATCACCACCAATTGCATGGTCAGCACGGCCAATTGGCCGCAGAGCGTGTCATGAGTCTACCGCTCACCTCAAGGGAATAGGGTGGATAATATTAATAATTCGCCATCAGAAAGGGTTTGTATCATTGACGTTGAGAATATGCATTTTTCGATCATGTTTGTCTCACCCACCAACGAGTTGCCTTCAATCTCTCAAAGGTGGGAACTTTATAGAGATATATTATTAAGTTGTTATATAAAACATCATGCAGGACAGACAGTCTGCAGCCCCCCCCCCCCCCAATGAAGGGACCCGACTTGAGCAAGATGCAACAAGCAGAATGCAACAAGCATCAATACGACTATCGTCGGGCTTACACCATCCCAAGGTCCCCCATACAGTCCCAGCAGACATCACCACCCGCATACCTCCATCGACCAGAACCACAAGATGCGTCAATTCAGGTGCAGTACACCCGCAGATCCATCACAAGACGCAATACTGCAAGTAGCAGTAAGCATCAATGCAACTATCATACGGATGGCGCCCCCTCACAACACACCTACATGATCCCTATCGACTTTGGTAACAAAATTTGATAATGTTGTTAACTAAAAATACCACAAACGTATCATAGTAGTACGGTACTAAGACGTCAGTAGTCAAAACTCCACGTATCATAGCGCTATTGCACTAAGACATGAAGTTGAGTATGCTTGCTGCACTTAAAAGTACTACCAAACACACTCACTCTAATCCGAAAGATAGCCGACGTATCATAACGCTATGCGCTAAGACGCCGCCCACAAACTGTAGGGTGTGCGATGTCCACGGGCAAGTCGTATTGCTACAACAAACCCGCTTACCACCGGCACTAAGATGATATGTCTAGGACACATCGGTTAGTGAGTCCAAGTTTACCTCGGTCTCAGAGGCTGCGAAGCAACCTACACGCCACTATAATAATCCTTTTCAAGTCCCATTTCTTTCAATATAATGCTTTTACATATTTGAGACCTTCCACATATTTGCTTTATTTCATAGACCATACTACTGTATGTCTTATTCATATGGGACTTCAAGTCATAACTCTGCTATCATAATGCTTATGCATCATAGAGACCTTCTATATTAATGCTTTGGTTCGTTAGACCTTACTATGATAAGTCCCTAATATAGGACTAGTCATTGTGCAAGCTTAGTACTAGCAGTCGGCCAGCCGACCACCCCATATATGTACAACCTTGGGTATGTGTCTCCGGCAACGCCCCAATATAAGGGAACATTACAAGAACACGTTCATCAACTTAGAAATTTTCCAATTATTACAAGAACACCTTCATCAACTTAGAAAACTTTGATCCCTTTTTTCTATTATATTACACATGTTATTTATCTTTGTTATTGCAATATAATCGCCTTGTATTTATATGATTTGATACATTTTGAACATTTTAAGCAGGTTTTTATTAAATTTAGAGATTTTTAGAGACATTTTATGCGTTTACTAATATATATATATAATATTCAATATTCCAAATGGATATTTTTGAACTTTATGCTTATTATTTGCATTTTATTGTTTAAATTATAATTTCTATGACATTTTTAAATGTCTGTTTAAAGAATTTAATTATTATTTATTAATAATAATTATGAGGCGTCACAAAATGGTTAAAAAAAGTGAAATTTCGCCAAGAGATATCCTACTAGCAGCGTAATATGCAGACAACAGTTTTCAGTGTAGGCTAGTGTTATCTTTTTCATAGTATACATATACCCGCAACGCAATAGAATTCACTACTACATATCACCTCGTGGGTATCACGTGAAAGGCGACAAAGGGAAAGGAAACAGGAGACGAGCTGCAGCATCTTCCTGATAACAACTCTACTCAAATGATAAGGGATTGCGATTGCAATCCGCCCTCCCGCCTACTACATGAAGTGACGACCTGGTAAGACATAAAGGGAGTCGATGGATGCAGTTAAGTGTCTCAGGAATAGTCCTTGAGGAATCCCTTGAGGGACACCTATGTTCAGCAGTAAACTTGCGAAGGGCTGTAATGATGATGATGCCGTTGCAAACTACTATGGCAATCTATGGGAGAGACCTGTGTTCATCAGTAAACATTTAAATAGTTGTAATGTAACGTAATTAAATCATGAACGAACAATAATTATTCCATATTTTATCATAGTGATTTTCCGCTAAACAACGCCTGAATGTGTCAGTATAAAATACCATGAACATTTTTAATGCAGCCTCTAATTTCAAAAATAATTGACGTCTGTTTGCCACTGATCTATTTGATTTAGTACCTGGATTACCTTGATGATAGTGATGAGATTAATCGTCTTCACAAATATTTGGGTTAGATAAGGCAAAGAGTAAATGCAGATTGAATGGGGTTCTTCACTCTATTAGAATTATCACAAAAAGCACATATGGCAATTCACAGAGCTTTGTTAGTTCCCACTTAATGGGTAATGAATGTTGGGTATGACAGAAGGAGCGTGTGAGTAAAATTAATGCTGTATAAATGCGGAAATTAAGAAGTAGGATAATAATATATACGGATGTGACAGAAACGTAGGATGTTTGTCAGAATCATACCAAATGGATGTCCGTAATATTAGCCTATCCTTCTGAACGACATGCTTAAGAGCTTATGTATGTACTACAATGAGGTGCGGTACTTTAAGTGATTGGTCTCTTGTATAGAAATCACCATTCCGCATATACCTCCATCTTATATAACTGTGCACATATCAACGACAAAACTAAGAACGATAGCACTATAATGAGCGTCAAAAGCATGAACTGATAAGTTTTATTGGGGAGGTGAGTGATTGGTGTGTGAATAAATGCTACTACTGAAAAAAAGAAATGATAGCTCTAAATGCATTAAAAATTTAGATTATACATCTCAATAACAAGGGAGAGTCTCTTTGTAATTTCTACTAAGGTACTTACTGCATTCGGCCCCAAATTTCGGTCATCAGAGTCGACAATTCGCAGTTTAGTACTAGGCAGGGCTACACCTACTGAAGTGTAATTTTTTGATCCTGGTGGTACGGTTGTCGCCAATGATGATGTTTCAGTCAATCCGTAAACTTGCAAAAAATCTACGTTCGGCTGAAATAATTATTGTGTCACAAATCTTGCAAACAAAGAATCTCTTTAATATTAAATTGTATTTATGGTGTAAAAAAGTTTGTCAATATTTTTGTAACAATTGTAAATTCTATACTTGAGATAAAATTGTCGTAATGGTAGTAAAAGAAGGTGAATGACAAGTTAAAATCATAAATATGACAAAAATGGAAATATAAAATTTTTTCAGGCGCCCATTCGACCTAGTACTCTATAGTTTAAAGTTCCAAGTTAACAGGGATTAATGCGATGGCTTGAGTCCATATATTTAGACACAAGCAGTTGGTCGGTAACGGTCAAACAGCAATAGTCTCATGTCCTAATGTGTATTGTGCGATGAGCCATGATGAAAATATGAGAGAAGTGATTTAGATTTAACGCAGAAATAGGAAATAACAGACTTCGCGTCTCGCGACAGAACTAGCGTACCGTCTTTTGCAAAATTTAACAAATGTTCAAATAATCATCTTTCTTACATCTTTACGAGCCGATCTGTTACCACCATTCCTCAGAAATACGTGGGGTATTACTCAGTTTTCATACAAATACTGGCATACGCTCATTCTACTAAAAAAAAGTCCAGCTGGATTACTTGCTGGTTCTTCCTAGGATAGATGTGTTTTACGAACCAGTGGCAAATAAAACATAAGAGTGATTTTCAATAAGTACTATTTAAAACCTATATTGAATAAAAAAATTACATTTCTATTCATATTTTTATTTCTACTTCACGGCTCTTATTTAATATTTCTACGTTGTGATAGTAACTAATGACATAAAATAAAATAAGCATACCTTTGATTTTTCAAGTACTTGAAAAATATCTTGTTTTGGCAGCGGCGCAGCTCCACATATATAAGTATGAATATGAGACAAATATTCGTCTTCAACGCTAGGGTGAGATCCCAAAAATGATGCTAAAAATTTCGAATAAAAAATTTCAAAATTAAAATTGTCAATTAACTGCGACAGTAGCCTAAAGATATTTAAGGTTGCTGAACACTTACCTACTTGGTGTGGTTAAGAATACGCTAGTTTTCTTTCAAAATATGCCTGCCCATCTCCTGTTTCAGTTTCTCTCTGTCACCTCTTACGCGACACCCTCGGGAGGATATGGGGTAGTGGATGTTCTTACACCGCCACTAGACGTTACAAATATATAAACAATTTCAAAATGTGATATTATTACTTTAATTCATAACCTACCGAACATGTAGACCATGTATTTGCGAATATCTACTACCCCATATCGTCCCGTGGGTGTCGTAAGAGGTGACAGAAGGAAACGGACCAAGAGATGGGCAAAAGAGCTTTCCCAAGAAGAACTAAATAATTTAAAAAAACTGCGGTTACAAACCCGCCTGCCAAACTTGAACTGGAATGAATTTCGGCCACTGGGACCAGTGTTAACAAAAACTAACCATCTGCGCGGGACAGGATTATATTGTCCGAGTTCATGCGCAAGCACAGGTGCACCTTCTATTCCCTCAATATCATAGTCCCATAGGTCGGTAATACGACACGATTGGAGAGAAATCATATGCAGAACTAACGGTTTTACATGCTTTATGAAGCACGGGGGTGAAACACCGCCAACTTCGGGGATACTGAGAATTTCTTAAGACAAAAAGACTGTTTTTTGGCCCAAACCGGGATTCGCACCCGGGACGTTATGATAAGCAGTCGTATTTACGATAACTTGATTAATGAGATTGTGAGTCATGAATTATGAGGCAGTCAAATATCCTCCTTGTGAGGCAGTCTATGAAAGAGATCTATGTTCAGCAGTGGACTTTTGATAGGTTGTAGCGGTGATAATATAATATATTAGACGCTTATATTTAAATGAGAAGTGTCCGGTTTAGATTTCATCATGTAATTATTTTTAATTTTTGAAATTGATTTACAGTGAGGTATTTAATAAGTGTATGCCGTGTAGTGGCGGTTAAGAATATCCACTACCCCATATCTTCCCGTGGGTGTCGTAAAAGGCGACAAAGGGAAACAGGCAGCAGATGGGCAGCAGCATATTCTTGATAATAGCCAAAATAACAATAAAAAAACTGCGGTTGCCAACCCGCTCGCCAAGCGTGGCAACTATGGCAATATACCCCCCATGAGCAATGACAATAATAAACGGCCCCTAGTCCCCGGCGGCCCCGCTATTCCTGGCTACGGTGGCGACCATGGTAACGGCGGGGCAGGGGGTGCTAAGAATCTCCGGTGGAGGTTCGGTTGCCACCTACGACGACTCGACCTGGCAACATACAACGCACGCACCCTGAGGACTGACGAGAAGATTGTGGAGCTGGAAGAAGAGATAGACAAGTTACGCTGGCATATTATAGGATTATCCGAAGTCCGAAGAGAGGGGGAGGACACGGTAATCCTCGAATCCGGCAACTTGCTCTTATACCGGGAGGGCGACCATCTGTCCCAAGGAGGTGTCGGATTTATCGTCCACAAGTCTCTCGTTAACAACGTTGTAAAGATTGAGAGTGTGTCAACGAGGGTTGCGTACCTTATACTCAGAATCACATACAGGTTTACGCACCAAACTCGGCACACCCCGATCAGGAGGTGGAGGAAATGTATGAGGATATCTCTAGAGCCATGCATTCCTCCAAAACCCAATATACGGTGTTAATGGGAGACTTCAATGGAAAACTAGGCACAAGAGAGAACGGTGAGCTGAAAGTAGGGAAATTTGGAATAGGGCAACGGAACCCAAGTGGCCAGCAGTTGGCTGAATTCATGGAGAAAGAGGGACTCTTTATGATGAACTCTTTCTTCCAGAAGCGGCCCCACAGGAAGTGGACCTGGTTGAGCCCCGACGGTTCGACAAAAAATGAGATTGACTTCATTATGACGACCAGACGACAACTGTTCAGTGATGTCTCAGTGATCGCGAGGGTGAAAACCGGCAGCGATCACCGAATGGTTAGAGGCACACTGAACCTAAACGTTAAGTTGGAGAGGTCTCGTCTAATGAAGTCAACGCTCCGTCCCCCTCGTGCTCTAATCCAAAGTCCCGAAACCTTTCAGCTCGAGTTACAAAACCGTTTTCAGTGCCTGGAAGACTGCAATGAAGTGGACGATTTGAATGACAAGCTCGTGGAAACTGTCCATGCGGTCGGAGCTAAGTTCTGCAAGACCCGCCGCAGAAGAACACAAAAACTCTCCGATCACACTCTTAATCTCATGGCTGTTAGACGGGAGATGAAGCTACATTCTTCAACAGATTTAACAGCATACAGGCAACTGAACAGACAGATCTCCAAATGCATGCGGCGGGACTTACGCAACTTCAATACAGCTCGTATTGAAGAAGCAATCGAGCGGAACCAAGGCTCCAAAGTCTTTGCCAGTGATCTGTCTGCCAGAAAGCGCCAACTGTCAAAGCTGAAGACAGAGTGTGGCAGCATCGTTTCCGGGCCACCTGAGATTTTGAGTGAGATTGAGAGGTTTTATAGGCAGCTGTACACGTCATCGTTGGAGCCGCACGCAAGTGTGAGTAACGATCCAAGAGCGAGTCTTATCCGACATTATTCCGATGATATCCCGGACGTCAGTCTGAGCGAGATTAGAATGGCTCTCCAGCACCTTAAAAACGGTAAGGCCCCAGGCGAGGATGGAATTACAGCGGAGCTTCTGAAAGCGGGTGGAAAACCGGTACTTGAAGTCCTTCAGAAGCTCTTTAATTCCGTCCTCCATGGTGGCATTACACCGGAGGCGTGGAGCAGAAGTGCGGTGGTCTTGTTCTTCAAGAAAGGCGACAACGCTCTCTTGAAGAACTACAGACCGATTTCCCTTCTGAGCCGCGTCTACGTGCTGTTTTCAAGAGTCATTACGAATCGTCTCGCGCGCAGACTTGACGACTTCCAGCCTCCCGAACAAGCCGGTTTCCGAAAGGGCTTTAGCACCATAGACCACAAACATAACCTTCGGCAAATTGTACAGAAGTCCGAGGAGTACAATTTGCCACTATGTTTGGCGTATGTGGACTATGAGAAAGCCTTTGATTCCGTCGAAATTTGGGCGGTGCTGCAGTCCCTTCAGCGGTGCCAAGTTGACTGTCGGTATATCGAAGTGTTGAAGTGCTTGTACAGTAGGGCTACGATGGCTATCCGAGTACAGAACCAGAGTACGAAACCTATCCAATTGCAGAGAGGTGTAAGACAGGGTGACGTCATATCCCCGAAACTCTTTACCGCTGCATTGGAAGATGTTTTCAAGCTTCTGGACTGGAAAGGATACGGTTTCAACATCAATGGCGAGTACATCACTCACCTTCGATTTGCCGACGATATAGTCCTTATGGCAGAATCGCTGGAGGACCTAAGCACTATGCTCAATGACCTCAATAGTGTTTCCCAACGGATAGGTCTTAAGATGAACATGGACAAAACAAAGATCATGTTTAATGTCCATGTCACACCTATGCCGGTAGTTGTTGGGAACACTAAGCTCGAATTTGTTAACGAGTATGTTTACCTGGGACAAATAGTCCGACTAGGTAAGTCCAACTTCGACCGAGAGGTCAATCGACGGATTCAACTCGGTTGGGTAGCGTTCGGGAAATTACGGCACATCTTCTCGTCAGGTATACCTCAAAACTTGAAAACGAGACAGTACACCCAGTGCGTGTTGCCAGTGATGACATACGGAACTGAGACGTGGTCCTTCACTGCTGCCCGGATGAGGAAGCTCAAGGTCGCTCAGCGAGCTATGGAGAGGGCTATGCTCGGAGTTTCTCTGCGTGATAAACTCAGAAATGAGGATATCCGCAGTAGAACTAGAGTGACCGACATAGCCCAACGCATTAGTAAGCTGAAGTGGCAATGGGCCGGCCATATAGCTCGAAGAACCGACAACCGATGGGGAAGAAAGGTTCTCGAGTGGCAGCCTCGTACCGGCAGGCGAAGTGTAGGGCGTCCCCCCACTAGATGGAGTGACGACCTGGTAAGATATGCAGGAAGTCGATGGATGCAGGTGGCTCAGGACCGTGCTTTGTGGCATTCTTTGGGGGAGGCCTATGTTCAGCAGTGGACTTGTGAAGGGCTGTAATGATGATGATGATTTAATAAGTTGATTGTAAGCGTTGAAAAGATAAATATAATTTAAAGAAAATGAAAATACCTAATGGTGGTACAAGATGCAGCAAACTTGTTTTGTGTTCCTTAATCGCGTGCAGGAATGTTTTTCTTTCAAACTTAGGTAATATAACAATTTTAGCGCCGGTTGTTAATTTTTGTAATAGAATGATGCCTAGACCATACATGTGATACATTGGTAGAACTGCTAATAATGATTCTTGGTGTGAGTCTGAAAGGAAAAGTTCAAAGTTAAGTTCCTTTATGTCTTATTACAGTAGCTTTTTCCGTACGAGTACGGTTTAGCAACATCATTAATGTTACGCGTCAAAATGATCAAAACACATTGGTGTCTGGTTTGACACAGGGGTGTTTGCAGAAACTATATGTATAAACTTTTGAATTACTCATATAATCACTGTCAAAAATAAGATTTTGAAGACTAAATTAGGTATCTAAAAATATAACAATATATTAATAATGTTTCCTTGTAAGACCCATCCTAGGTCTTACAAGGAACCAAGCCGCGCGTAATGTGTAAGCAAGACAGTAAAACGTTGCTACACATATCGAACGCAAACGGACGGTTAAATAAATATGACAAGATGTTCGCCAGTCAGATGAGGAGCTGACAGGACCTTCTCAAGAGGCAGTAGGAGATCGACTCCATCATCTCTCAAGAGCAGACCAGCGGGCAGAGGAGCGCGCTGTCGACATATTCCAGCGCACCGTCAAGAAAGTCAGCGAGCAGTACAAAGTCGGACTGCCATGGAGGGATGACGTCGTCAGCATGTTACTGAGTTACAAGATGGCAGCACAAAGACTCCAAATCATCGAGCGGATGATAGAACGGTCACCGGAGTATGAGAATGCGTGCTATGCTCCCACGGGGGGAGTAATAGAGAACCGACCTCACGGTGATAGGGAACGTACTTATCGCGACGGTACGGATAGGCCTACGTTATTGGTGGCCAAGGCGAAAATCACCCCTAAGAATATACAGCGATTAGAAATGCAGGCGAACTTGATAGGCAAGCGACGCGCGGAACTCGTGCATGACAAACATGGAGAAGAAAACGAATGGCCACAGCAACCAGAAGAGAAGGCAGGAGAATATATAGAAGAAATTGTGACGCATCACAGTGATATCAAGGACGCCCTACACCTGCCAGAAATAAAACGATTCTCTTTGTATGAAAAGATAATCAGAGCCACAGCGGGAATCATACAGTTCGTCGACACCATGCGAGGACGGGCTCGAGAACTAACACTACAGCACATCCAAAGAACAGAGCGGCTACAGATAGGACGTAGCCAGCTCAACAGTTTCGCTGAAAACATCAGCCGACTCCAGCAAAATAGAAATTGTGTCAACTGCAGCGCCTTGAGATAGCTTGACCCCATAATTGAAGATGGCATATTAAGAGCGAGAAGTAGAATCAACGCAGCCAACGTGGACGACCGAATGAAGCGACCAGTCATCTTGGATGGTCAAATTCAGTTTGTGAATCTGCTCATAGAGAAGGCACACGAGGACGCAAGCCACGCCAAGATGGTCAACCTTTCAATTTTTTCTGAAAAGAAAAATGTTTCCAATGGACGCTTCCTGCCAACATTAAAGAGAGGATGTCCAAAAAAAAAATTGATATTAGATTCTAAAAAAAGGGCACGAATTAAGATAAGAAATTGGATTTTATAAAGAATTTCTAGTTTATGACTTTTATTAGAATTTCTATTTTCTATTTTCTATATTTTTATTTTCTAAGGGTCAGTAATTCCTTCATGGCGCAATGTATACGCTTTTACAACAAAATCCCAGAGTATATGCAGAATTTTCTTATCAAAAGGTTTAAATTATTATTAAGGAAAAATTGTCTAGTAAGGGTTATTATACTACTAAAGAGTACATGACTGATATTAACTCCTGGGAATGAGGTCATCAATGCTGTTTCTAAATGTTTTCATAACAATTGTATAAAATATTATATTTTAAGTTGTGCTTTTTAAAAAATTGTCTCGCTAGGTTTCTTGCTGGTTCTTCTCAGCCCAGGGGTATTTTGCGAACCAGTGATAAAAGTAAAAAATGACTTTCAATAAGTATTATGTGCCATAACATGTATGGAATGAAAATGATTTTATCCTATTCTGTTTATTTTTTATAAAATGTATTAAAAGATATGTAAGCTACGAGTATACCTGTGGCATGTTGATAATGTCTGATTCCCTCAGCATCTTGTTGCAAAAAATTTATTACCAACGTTCGGTGGACCAGTTCTACACCCTTTGGCATGCCAGTTGTTCCACTTGAATATGGTATAAGAGCAATATCGTCAATATTTTTATCGATTGTATTCAAAACACTGAAGTCTACATTTGCGTCATCAATAAGTTCATGAAAACATATTGTTCCTGAAGGCAAATTTTCATGTGTGTTTTTCACTACTATGATAGGCAAATTCATGTTGGCATTCTTACACGCTTCTTTAATTACTCCAACTGTTTCTGGCCTTCCATTTACAATCTTCGGATTGGAGAGTAGTAATTGTCTTTGAACTTCATCTGCAGTGTAAAGTTTTATATTATTTTTACGTCAAAATAATATTATTTCCTTTTCCTTTATTTAAAAAAAGGCATTTGTAATTTCATATCCGGAAAATCGTAAATTCACTATTGAAGAGTATTTTGATGTTAGTCGAGAAGTATTAATTCATATAATAATATCATTAAAAGGATTAAATGTTAATTAATTAACGAAAGCATATTTACTAACGGACTGTATAAAGAGGGTTTATAGTGGTAACAGCTGCTCCTGCTTCAAGTGATCCAAGTGTGACTATCGCATACTCTGGATTGTTAGACATCATTATGCATGTAACATCCCCTTCACTTATATCCCATTGTGTTCTAAGTTTCACAGCAAATTTACGGGAATATTTGTAAAGTTCGTTATACGTATAAGAACGGTTAGTAATACCACATATCTAAAAGTAATAGAAATGTTTTATAGCACAATAATTTTGTATTTCTAAAATAATAATTTATTTTATACAATATTTATAGGTTATTTATTTAAATTTGGAACAAATTAAGCATTCGTTTTAGCGGACTTAATCAAAGATGTAGTTTCTATATTCAACGCGTTTGTTTTTTATATTCGCAAATTAAAGGTGGCCTCATTAAATTGAATGAAAATAATCTCCGTATAAGGGTGCAAAAATAGAGGAAAATGTTTTTATTTTAAAAATTTAGGACTGATTTTAGTCGTGTCTACGTGTCAGGACTTTTTTCTGCCTAGGAGTCCGTCTGGATACTTACCCTTGTACCTACCACCCTTTTACCTATTCCTGCCACCAAATATAAGTACTTGTACTGCTACATTACGGTCTAAAGGGTAAGTGCAAGTAATATTGCAGACTCTAAGGCATTCCAACTAAGACTCAATGGTGACAACGCCTCTGCTTTAACTGCAGGTGTCAATGGACTGCAGTAACCAGTTACCATCAGGTAGACTAAGTCGATTCAAAAGGATGTTTGGATGTTTGTCCTCGTGCAATTTATGTTTGTAAACTGCCCCAACGACGAAGGAGAAAATACTAGGGTGGGGATGAAGTTTTAAAGGCAAATAACAAAAAATAAAAGTGTAAAATAAATATTAGATATCGACTTAAAAACTATAAACAATAAAATTATTCCCTCATAAAAGCTCCTAAAGTCGGAATTGTCAATAAATTAATGCAAACGTATAGACTCACAGATTGCTTCATAGTAGCCACATTTGCCACAGTTGCCACGTTTGACCAGCATTGGCATTTTATTATTTTCAATTCTTATCAGGAAGATGCTGCTGTTCATGTCCTGTTTCAATTTCCCCTGTCACCTCTTTACGACATACACGGGCCAAACAGGGTAGTGTGTTCTCTTACATCAACACTTGTCGGTGAAATTAGCGAATGAGTGGCCATTACTAAATATTCTTCAACAATTTTAGTAAGTTAGTAAGTCTAGTATTAACGACCTACATAAGATCTATTCCACAACAGTATGTGTACTACTTTACTATTATTTTCTTCCTTTACGTACTGATTTATTAAACAATAGTAATGAGTTAATTCTTGCTCAAAACTTAATGTAAAAATTATTTAGTATTATACTTATTCAATTAAACATTTAAAAAAATATTTAATCCAATAATATTCACCGTTGCCGGTTTGTTAGCCCATTTATCCAAGTTTTGCCAAATATATTCCGTCACATTGAGTGAAGGCAACTGTATATCATTAAAGGGTGAATTTACAATGTTTTCTCTTGTCCATAAATTTTGAGTACTTAAGTTACTATATTTTCTGACAAGCAGCAACTTCTGTATATTTTTTGTAACCAAATTTGTTCTCGCCATGACTAGAATAAACAAATATAAATAATATTATAATGTAGTTAACTATATAATAATAATAAGTATGGAAAAATGTTCAAAATTGAGGCATAATAAAAAATACAAATAAATATCTTAGAATAATTAAGGGTTAATTCAAAAATATTTTTTAATTAAATTCCAAACGTTTATCAACATTTATTATATGGAAATCAAAAAGTATATGAATACGCGCTTAATAAAATTAAAATTATGTTCATGATCGTGATAATACACACATATATTCATAAACAATTAAAATATCCAGACAGAGATTACATTTGGCACGATCCTAACACAACTCTCTCGCTTCTTATACATCCATGTATCATAATTTAACATATCGTCAATATATTGCCAATTAAGTATATAAACAGACGTTTAGTAGGTCCCTTAACAACTCTGCTACTAACTTAAACAGCACAATTTTGCTTTGTCACTCTTTCCTCACTTCTTTCACACACTCTTCTTTTTTTTCTACCTGTTAAAATTACCGAAGCATTACTTTGTTAATGGTGGTTACAGTAACATGAAAAAAAAAATACTTCTCTCTCATCATACGATTTATAGCTATCATTCGGAGTCATATTTAACATACTTATTACTGTCCGCATTTATACAGCATTAATTTTACTGTCACTTTTTTCTGCCACACCTAGCTTTCACTAGACATTCTTCATTTCTACTATAAAGTTAAGAACCACATTCACTCTGTGTTACTTAATTAATCGCTTTATATCCTTATCATGTTTATTATCCTTGCTAATCACGCAGTCACACAAATTCAAACTCATCCTCTTGCACTAACCAACTCCGATCCTGTTCTTATTTCACATACCGTTTTACTTTTTCGTCTAGTGATGATGACGCTAATATATAAAAATATATGAAAACACAATCTTACTTGAATTAAACTTATTTTTAAAAACAAAACAAGAAAGAACACAAAAAACAGTAATTCATTACAAGAATGCTTACATTTAACGGAAGACTACTTGGATCTATTCTTTTATAAGATTTTTGAAGGCAGGTGTGTATTGGGTTATGATGAATTACAAGCGTGTGATGCGAAACATTTTGATAAATTTGTCTTTATAACATTAATGTTAAATAGAGAATTTGTCATTGTACGGATATAAAAATAATTATATTTCTAGAAATACTAGAAATAAACATATATAGTTAGATGTTAGTGCTAGCTCTCCCTCGCGACTTTGCCCGTGTGGAATTTAATACGATTTCAGGGGTTTTAATTTCTTTGCGCGGAACTCTAATTCATTTTCTAAAATAAAAGTACCCTAAGTTACTCCTTATGATATCAGCTTCATAATATAATATTAACCAGTGAAAGTTCAATTTCACCATCGCACATCGCGACAAAACTCGCGATACCATCCATATCATCTGGATGATTGGCGGTCCACCACTGTGCGATTCAGAAGAAGTTTTCTCCCTCGCACAACTTCCTTGTGGAACCGATTACAACCAGCGATTTTTCCGGATCGATACGACTTAGGGACCTACAAGAAAAGAGCCTACTCGTTTTTAAAAGGCCGGCAACGCATCTGCGATTCCCCTGGTGTTGCAGTTGTTCATGGGCGGCGGTAGTCACTTACCATCAGGTGAGCCGCATGTTTGTTTGCCCCCTCCTCTATAAAATAAAAAAAAAAAACTTACCATCAGGTGGACTGTGCACTCGCTTGTCACCCTTATACTACAAAAACATAACCATGATATAACAAATCGGTGTATGACGATACATGTCGTGTAAACCTTTGTTCGTTTATCTCTGCTTTGTATTCGGTCTTAAGTCTTTCACAGGTACACGTCTGACTGCTTCGATTATGACATCGAATCGAGTTCGTACACTACATTTAACAATTGCTACTCGATTACACTCGAAGGATGTTATTCCTTAAGCACGGAGTACTCAAATTTTCTAAGCAAAATCCATTTAAACTCGTTCATGCACCATTTAATTTTAATAGTCTAAACAATGTTTAGTGCGACATTAATTTTATTTTGTTTTAAAATGTAAGCCGGAATAATTCCCTTACATCATTAGTAATTAACTGTCGATGTGGATGAATGTATGTGACTCAGGACCGTATTTTATGGCATTTATTGGGGGATGCTTATGTTCAGGTGTGCAATAAAGTAAAGAGTTTTAATAATGATAATCAACATCATCATAGTATTTTCGGTATAAGGTAAATTTCATCGCTTAAACATAATTAGCCTTCAACCTATTTCTAAGAAAGCAAACAGATTGATTTTAAAATTCAAGAATTTATAAAACAAACCCTTAATAAAAAATAGAAGCTAACATCAAGTAACTAATAAAAGTAAAACAACAAGTAAAGTAACAAGTAAAATAATTTCAACATAATAGCTTAGCGTGTTAAAACATTAGTAAGAAGAAATAGAGCTCAGAATTCAAAGCTAGTATATTAGCTGTCATGTATTCGAACCCAGTGCTTATGTCCATATACACATAGACATAATACCTGAATACTAACCCTCGTTGTCTCAGATTTGTGAATACTATAGTTTTAGTATAGTACAATACGATGCATATATGTGTTTGTCAAGGATCAAACATAAGTTAATTTGAATTATAGTTCGTAGCACCAACATTTATTAGAGAGTTAAGCACTGTAGTGAATTAATTTGAAACGTGCCAATGATTTACAACCCCTAGTTAGGAGGTAGTTCAGTTACGAATGGTGAGGCCAGCTATTTTGTCGACTGCATTTAAAGGGTTTAATTTTATGCCTCTCTATGACTTCCACTAAGGCCAAGTGAAGAAACTGATCCTTTCAATTTATATAGTTTAGTTTATACTAAATATTTACAAAGAAGCGATGTATTAAGATATGTAAATTTGCTACAATATATATATATAAAAATAGATTGAAATTATGCCGTGTAGTGGCGGTCAAGAATATCCACTACCCCATATCCTCTCGTGGGTGTCGTAAAAGGCGACAAAGGGAAACAAGCAGGAGATGGGCAACAGCATCTTCCTGATAATAGCCAAAATTACAATAAAAAAACTGCGGTTGCCAACCCGCTCGCCAAGCGTGGCAACTATAGCAAATAGCCCCCAATGACTAAAGCAACAAACAGACGGCCCCCAGTCCCCGGCGGCTCCGCTATTCCTGGCTACGATGGTGACCATGGTAACAGCGGGGCAGGGGGTGCTAAGAATCTCCGGTGGAGGTTCGTTTACCACCTTAGACGACTCGACCTGGCAACGTACAACGCACGCACCCTAAAGACTGACGAGAAGATCGTGGAGCTGGAAAAAGTGATAGACAAGTTGCGCTGGCATATTATAGGATTATCCGAAGTCCGAAGAGAGGGGGAGGACACGGTAATCCTCGAATCCGGCAACTTGCTCTATCACCAGGAGGGCGACCATCTGTCCCAAGGAGGTGTCGGATTTATCGTCCACAAGTCTCTCGTTAACAACGTTGTAAAGATCGGGAGTGTGTCGACGAGGTTTGCGTACCTTATGCTCAGAATCACCAAACGGTATTCGCTGAAGGTCATACAGGTTTACGGCACACCCCGATGAGGAGGTGGAGGAAATGTATGAGGATATCTCTAGAGCCATGCATTCCTCCAAAACCCAATATACGGTGTTAATGGGAGACTTCAATGGAAAACTAGGCACAAGAGAGAACGGTGAGCTGAAAGTAGGGAAATTTGGAATAGGGCAACGGAACCCAAGGGACCAGCAGCTGGCCGACTTCATGGAGAAAGAGGGATTCTTTATGATGAACTCTTTCTTCCAGAAGCGGCCCTACAGGAAGTGGACCTGGTCAAGCCCCGACGGTTCGACAAAAAATGAGATTGACTTCATTATGACGACCAGACGACAACTGTTCAGTGATGTCTCCGTGATCGCGAGGGTGAAAACTGGTAGCGATCACCGAATGGTTAGAGGCACACTGAACCTAAACGTTAAGTTGGAGAGGTCTCGTCTAATGAAGTCAACGCTCCGTCCCCCTCGTGCTCTGATCCAAAGTCCCGAAACCTTTCAGCTCCAGTTACAAAACCGTTTTCAGTGCCTAGAAGACTACAATGAAGTGGACGATATGAATGACAAGCTCGTGGAAACTGTCCATGCGGTCGGAGCTAAGTTCTGCAAGACCCGCCGCAGAAAAACACAAAAACTCTCCGATCACACTCTTAATCTCATGGCTGTTAGAAGGGAGATGAAGCTACATTCTTCAACAGATTTGACAGCATACAGGCAACTGAACAGACAGATCTCCAAATGCATGCGGCGGGACTTACGCAACTTCAATATAGCTCGTATTGAAGAAGCGATCGAGCGGAACGAAGGCTCCAAAGTCTTTGCCAGAGATCTGTCTGCCAGAAAGGGCCAACTGTCAAAGCTGAAGACGGAATGTGGCAGCATCGTTTCCGGGACACCTGAGATTTTGAGTGAGATTGAGAGGTTCTATGGGCAGCTGTACACGTCATCGTTGGAGCCACACGCAAGTGTGAGTAACGATCCAAGAGCGAGTCTCATCCGACACTATTCCGAAGCTATCCCGGATGTCAGTCTGAGCGAAATTAGAATGGCTCTCCAGCACCTTAAAAACGGTAAGACCCCAGGCGAGGACGGAATTACAGCAGAGCTTCTGAAAGCGGGTGGAAGACCGGTACTTGAAGTCCTTCAGAAGCTCTTTAATTCCGTCCTCCATGGTGGCATTACACCGGAGGCGTGGAGCAGAAGTGCGGTGGTCTTGTTCTTCAAGAAAAGTGACAACGCTCTCTTGAAGAACTACAGACCGATTTCCCTTCTGAGCCGTGTCTACGTGCTGTTTTCAAGAGTCATTACGAATCGTCTCGCGCGCAGACTTGACGACTTCCAGCCTCCCGAGCAAGCCGGTTTCCGAAAGGGCTTTAGCACCATAGACTACATACATACCCTTCGGCAAGTTGTACAGAAGTCCGAAGAGTACAATTTGCTACTATGTCTGGCGTATGTGGACTATGAGAAAGCCTTTGATTCCGTCGAAATTTGGGCGGTGCTGCAGTCCCTTCAGCGGTGCCAAGTTGACTGTCGGTATATCGAAGTGTTGAAGTGCTTGTACAGTAGGGCTACGATGGCTATCCGAGTACAGAACCAGAGTACGAAACAGATCCAATTGCAGAGAGGTTAAGACTGGGTGACGTCACATCCCCGAAACTCTTTACCGCTGCATTGGAAGACGTTTTCAAGCTTCTGGACTGGAAAGGATACGGTATCATCATCAATGGCGAGTACATCACTCATTTGCCGACGTTATAGTCCTTACGGCAGAATCGCTGGAGGACCTAAGCACTATGCTCAATGACCTCAATAGTGTTTCCCAACAGATAGGTCTTAAGATGAACATGGACAAAACAAAGATCATGTTTAATGTCCATGTCACACCTATGCCGGTAGTTGTTGGGAGCACTTAGCTCGAAGTTGTTGACGAGTATGTTTACCTGGGACAAATAGTCCGACTAGGTAAGCCCAACTTCGACCGAGAGGTCAATCGGCGGATTCAACTCGGCTGGGCAGCGTTCGGGAAGCTACGACACATCTTCTCGTCAGACATACCTCAAAACCTTAAAACGAAATTGTACAACAAGTGCGTGTTGCCAGTGATGACTTACGGAACTGAGACGTGGTCCTTCACTGCTGGCCGTATGAGGAAGCTCAAGGTCGCTCAGCGAGCTATGGAGAGGGCTATGCTCGGAGTTTCTCTGCGTGATAAACTTAGGAATGAGGATATCCGCAGTAGAACCAGAATAACCGACATAGCCCAACGGATTAGTAAGCTGAAATGGCAGTGGGCCGGCCATATAGCTCGAAGAACCGACAACCGATGGGGAAGAAAGGTTCTCGATTGGCAGCCTCGTACCGGTAGGCGAAGTGTAGGGCGTCCCCCCCACGAGATGGAGTGACGACCTGGTAAGACATGCAGGAAGTCGATGGATGCAGGTGGCTCAGGACCGTGCTTTGTGGCATTCTTTGGGGGAGGCCTAAGTTCAGCAGTGGACTTGTGAAAGGCTGTAATGATGATGATGATAATGAGATTGAAATTAGAGTTTTAATTAAGAGTAAATGCCAATTTTGAATAGCTAAAAATAATAAACTACTTACCATTCAATGGCTTCAGAAGTCGGTACTATATCATAGTAAGTAAAATTAAAGCCCCTTCTTCTGAAACTATTATGTGGAAGTAATTTTGTTTTTCTTTTATTTTTGAAGTCGGCCTTAACTTTTTATTATTTTTTTTTAGTACACTGCGGAATATAATAAGCTCGTATGTCGTCTAAACTGTTACATTAAAAACTTAGGTGCCTATTTTATACCTAAGGGTGTAATTACTTCTGCAAATAATATATAACCTATCTAATAAAATTATCATTTATGCGTTTAACAATTAACGAAGACTAGCATACATGAAAAAGAACGTATAGTCGAATTTAAAACCTCCTTCTTATTATGATGTCGCGTAAAGGTACTAAAACCAAGACGCTGTTTGATCTACAATTAAAAACCTATCAAATGCATGTTTTGTACCACAATTCGTATTTGGCCTATGGTCCATGAGGCGTGGCTGCATAAAGAAGTATTCGTAATGAACTTGATGTTACGCCTGCTTGCTGTTTGAATATAAAACTACGTCTGACGAACGAGCGGCAGCATTATGTTCCCGTTACTGCAAGCAAGTTTCATGACGCAAGCCAGTTGGAGTGTAATAACACGCCGAGCATATATCGTCTAATGAAATAGCGGATACTCCTGAAGAAAGTCGTTTAAGAGAAAAATATCCCTTTTTAGCCGACTTCAAAAAGGAGGAGGTTCTCAATTCGAGTCTATTTTTATTTTTTCAACCGACTTCAAAGAAGGAGGAGGTTCTTAATTCGTCGGAATCTTTTTTTTAATGTATGTTCACCGATTACTCGAAGACGCCTGAAACGATTTAGAATATTCCTCTTTTGTTTCAAAAAGTATACTTCCCAGGTCAAGCAGTTTTAAAAAACTCAATAATAAATTATTTATTTATTATTACAAAAAATATACTTAACATAACAAATATACATAACGGAATGGACACAATACCGGGTGTGAAAAAAAATTAATTAATATTTAAATAAATATTATATTTTCTGTGAGAATACCAGCGTAAAACAGCAGCTTAACACTGCTGTGTTTCGTATGATGAGTGTAGAGAACCGGCGACCCTTTTTACTGGAAAAGAGGCATTCCACTTTAGTCCTCACGGGTCACAACGCATATGCATTTTGATTCGCAAACGAGGATGGAAACTATGGGCCTCAGCAACCACTTACAATCAGGTAGACTGTGTGCTCATTTGTCACCCTAACCTAAAAAAAAATACAAGAAGAGGCCTCAATAATTATTTTATCGAAGCTGTCTGAAAATTATAAAAATGTTTATTACTATGAAGACAACTAGCAAAGAATGATGAAAATAAATTATGGATTTTTTTTAAATGACCAAAAACTAAAACTTAAGAAACGGCAGACTAATTTAAAAAAGAAAGAAGCAGTTGTACTTTTGCAAGTTTAGCCAAGAGGAATAATATGAAAATGAGCCAAAAGGAACGAAAAAGTAAATTTGAGTTAACATCTAATCAGCTTTTTTTGTCATTTTTTTAATTTCTTTAAAAAGTTTTAACTACTAGAAAAAAAGATGTGTATTAAATAACTATTTATGTTAAAGGGTTGAAGGGTGGTCCCATATAAACTTGGAGAAAAATTTCCACCCTTAAGGGTAGCAAATAAATAACTTCTTTTTTAGCAATTTAAAATCGGCTTTTTACTTTTTATTAGAAAATATAATTATTGTACAGTTGATTATTTCCCTCAGTTTTTTCCGAAGTTGATTTACTTCCATGAAACTATGTAATGGCGGTTTGAGAATATTCACTTAACCCTGTCGTTCCGTGGGTTTCGTAAGAGGCAACATAGTGTAACTGAAAAAGAAGATGAGCAGCAGCCTTTTCCCGATAACAGCTCAAAATAATAAAAAATCTGCGATCCAGAAGCGTGGCAACTATGATAAAATCTCAATGAGACAATTTATAGAGGAGGCCTAGGCCCTGCTTAGAAGTGGACTTTTATAGGCCGTAATGGATGGATGTATGGATGTATACTTCGGTGACTTTAAGCCAAAATAAAATCGCATTCATCGTTGAACAATAAAAGTAAAAAGTTACAACCTTTATATTTTCTCCTCTATAAGGCCTCCTTTCTTTTCTCATGTCTTCAAAACACTTTTCATTGCTCACGTATGTAGGTTTTCTCATGATGGTTTCCTTCTCCGCTGAATAAATGGTAAATTGTCACTTAAAATTACAATCAGCAATTTCATTCGGTGCCGGCGGGGATCGAATCCGGGTTGCTCATATACCTACTGTGATATTTTCAGCAAGCGCTTAGATTCTTAAATACCACGGCTCACAATATGTGCAGGAAATACAAACAAAACATAAATGTATTTTTTTTTACATTTCCAGTACAATAAGATACGCATGAGATTCTGGAACTGTTCCCACATTATGCGTAGTGATTTATTATTTATTTATTTATTTATTTACACTATGTTGTACACCTTAATAAAAGGATTACAAAGGTCGGACTTAATGCCTTTTGGCATTCTCTCCCAGTCAACCCGGACTCTAACAACGTTAAATCTTACAGAATGTAATTAAATGTTAAACGAAATTTGACGAAATTCGAAATAAAATTAAAAGAAACCAAATATTTCAGTACTATATAATGCATAATATTATTTACTACATAATGCTTACTAACCGTGTCCCCTACACGGTGTAAGAATATTATCTATATCTTCCTGATTTTTATCTAAATATAATTTTAAAAAAAACTTCGGTTGAAAACTCGCCTTCCAAGCGTGGTAACTAAGGCTAAATCCCCCCAACGAGGTAAACCATGAAGGAGGCCAATGTTCAGCAGTGAACTCTTATGGGCCGTAATGAACATAATGCATAGAATAATATAAAAATGCATAGTTTAAAAACCTCAAACAACAAGCATTGATTATGAGCTATAACGATTCTGATAATTATATTATTTATCCTGGTGAAGGAGGCCAATGTTCAACAGTGGACTCTTATGGGCCGTAATGAACATAATGCATAGAATAATATAAAAATGCATAGTTTAAAAACCTCAAACAACAAGCATTGATCATGAGCTATAACGATTCTGATGATTATATTATTTATCCTGGTGTGCCTGATCACGATACTGGGGTAAAGTTACTAACTTATTGTATTGTCATTGGTCCTTCACTCGAGTGCAAATTTTAAAGTCAATCGGCCATCTATAAGTTCGTGAAAATTTTAATAGATTCGGTTACATATACGATCATATCTTATTAATTTATTTCTACGAGATGATTACATATTATTATTTTTAAGTATAGAAAAGTTCAGCGCAATTAGGAACTCTACTATAAATATAATGATAAAATTGAATGGTACTCTTCACTTCTATCAAGAATAAATAGAAAATATCTGGTAAAAGACTATATAGATTGGCCAAAATTTCACAAACATTTGTAAAGTAACTCATTTTTCTGTAAAATATGAAATAACTTTAAAAATTCCGTTTAATACATTGTAGACTAATGAATCTATAAGGTTATCAATATCCACTCAGTCAAATGCTGCACTATCTTAGAAAATGTTTACCATAATATCAATCAAAGAATGGAGATATCACTGTTTAAAATTTTATTTTTAAGTAATACCTTAACGATTCCAAAAATATTTATTTTGTTGGTTATTTATTTCATACTAGCTGTGCGCCGCGACTTTGCCCGCGTGTAATTGAGGGTTTTAATTATATTGTTTAGAACACTAATTCTTTTTCTCAAATATAAGTAGCCTAAGTTACTCCTTAGAACATCGGCTATCCGCCAGTGAAAGTCCAGTCGAAATAGGTCCAGCCGTTTCGGAGATTAGTCGAAACAAACAGGCAGACAGACAGACAAAAATTTAAAAAATTGTGTTTTTGTTATAAGTACCGTATATACATTCATATGCATTGAGTAAAAAGCTGTTATTTTAACATTACAAACAGACGCTTCAATTTTATTTATTTGTATAGATGTATAGATATCTAAGTCATATAATATATGTAGGTTGTTTGATCGCCTCGTTGGCGTAGTGGTCTTTAACGCGACTGCTGATCATGATGTGGTTCCAGGTTGGAATCTCGGGTCTGGTCTAAATTATTTAATGGGTTTTTCCTTCAAGAAATTCTCAGTAATAGCCAGTAGTCATAAGTTGGCGGTGTTTTACCCCTTTACCTCGGAAAGCACGAAAAACCGTTAGTCGTGTGCCTGATCTCTCTCTGATCGTGCCCATCGGATTATGAGAGTGAGCGAAAAGAGAGTGCATCTGTGGTTGCGCACACACTATACACTATAATTATGTCCTAGTAGTAGTGGTAGTGTTCATTAAGGTTGTCTGCCGTGACAATCTTAAATTCGTTCTGAACCGACATTACATTATATCTAAGTTGTATTACATGCTAAGTGAAAATGATTAACAGTAATAAATTGTTACAAAACTTGTCGCTCGTTGTATTTAAATTACCAATTTTATCAAAGTTAACATCATGAATGAAAATTATTTGGTAGAGTTAACTAGATTCAGATCCTGCACTGAATTAATTTGAAGTGTTCCAATGATTTGTTACTCCAAATTTGGCTGTAATTCGGTTGTGGACAGTGCAGCTGCAAAGTTTATTGAGTGTAATTTGCATTTTAGATGTCTTTTACTAACTGAATAATAATTGAATAGTCTAGCAATTAGCACTTTATAGGTACATTGTTTTCTTTTCACAAGACATGTTTATGAAGGTGCGAAAAACAATAATTTTTATGTACAGTCAGGTCTGGCAACTTTACCAATGGATGTTAACTTTGCCATGAGGGGTGTACTGGTACAAAATTACGATCAACACGGAAAACGTAACGTTTTTGAGATAAGCCATGTATAGGGTGAAAATACAACAACTAATTGACAACTTTACTTTCGATATGGCAACATGAGAGTTAATTATGGCATTATTTATTCTATAATAATAATATTTTATATAATTATAGAATAAAAATAATAATATATTATTTATTTTAGAATAAATATATATATATATTCTAACGCGGAACTGTGCCGGCGAAATAACCTCATTGTTTAGTGCTTTCGTCTCGTCGCCTTGTTAAAATCTTTATATTAATGAAACATATCGTTTTAACATGTGGGTCATAACATTTATCTATAAAACTAACGTGGCAAAATTACCATACTAGTGATGCCATGATGTGACGGTTACTTTGCCATGTGTTGTTGCCAAAGTGACAACCAAGGGTTGTCACTTTTAACCTATATTTTTAACCGATTACAATCATTTAAACAAAGTGTTCTGCACTTGACATTCTATGTTTGGATGTATGTTTGTATCGATGTTTCACCGTAGCAGCCCATTACACCGATTTTACCAAATGAGTCGTCAATCAATTCATCTTTATTAAAAGTGAAGGAAAATAATAGAGAAAACCAAATTATTTTTACTGCATTGTCGGGCAATAATAAATTTATTACTACTCAGTATTTTTCATAATTTCAACTTTGTGTATTGATACTAAGAAAAATGTTAATTGTAATTTTTAATGATTATTAACGTTTTGTTATTATGGCAAAACGATATTTAGATTAATTACAATTATTATGACTTGACATCATTTTATTACGAACCGTAATGATGATGACTAATAAAAAAACGAAGCGTTCCACAAGCGTTAACTTTCCTATTTGCAACACAATTAAGGAAGCAAATCAAAACTCTGTGTGTTGTGTATTATATAATGAGGTAAACTTACATTCAACATTGAAGGCATATCTTATTATTTTCAGTTGCTACAAAGTGAGGTTAACTTTTCCATTTTAGAACTGGCCACTTGTAAACGATATAATAAAAATTTACTTACTTACTTATCTTCACGCACAATCCCTGACGGGGTAGCCAGAGAGCACAGATCGCCAAGTGTCACGATCCTTACAAACCTCTTTCGCTTCTTTCAGATTCATTATCTTCTTCATGCATGCACGTTTAGGTATCCGAGTACTCTTGACCCTACCCTCTTCGAGCAATTTGCTCACATGGTCTTCGAAAGTTAGTCTCGGTCTACCTCGACACCTTTTAATATTAACTTTCGCGCTATATATTTTCTTCACCATTCAGTCTTCACTCATTCGCTCAACGTGCCCAAACCACTGAAGCACGCCCTTATCAATTTTTGTGATAAGGTCATCTTTCAAACCTGCCATATTGCGAATCTCTTCGTTTCGCTTTCGGTAGGCCATAACGCCGCACAAATTAAGTTCAAATTTTGAAAATGGAACACTTTGCCCATATTATTGTGTATGTATTTTATAGGCGGTAAATTGAAAATTGTCTGTGTCACGGCAGCATAAATTTAACGGGAGAAAATTTTCCTACAGTGATTTTTTATGACTTTCGATGTCATTGAAGTCAACAAAAAAGTTATGATAGACTTCGATTGGCCTTTCACGTTGAAGTCCCATCTCGTGCCACTGTTTGTTTACACCTGGTTTAATGAGTTTAAACGTGGTCGCACTAATTTCACTGATGATCTGCGTAAGGATCGGCCTACTACGGCGAAGACTGAAGATAACATCAGTGTTGTACGGCGTATGCTAGAGACTGACAAAAGAGTGACTTATCATCAGATTCAGACAAGCATAGGCATCAGTATGAATGAAGAGCACAAAATCCTCCATGGAAATTTAGCGGTCAGGAAGCTTTGTGCTCGGTGGATACCGCATAATTTGACAAAGGCCCTAAAACTTCGTCGTGTTGATTGTTGTCGTGAAATAGTTCAAAGATTTAACGGAGGTGACTCATATGCATTGTTCGACATACTTACGGGTGACGAAAGTTGGATTTATTGTTATAATCCTGAAACTAAAAGACAGTCTGCTGTCTAGGTATTTCCTTCCGAGGAGTTGCCAACTAAAGTGAAGAGAGGTCGAAGCGTGGGAAAGAAGATGTTGGCCTTGTTCTTCGGAAGGACAGGTCATTACGCAACAATTGTTTTAGAGGATGGAAAAACAGTTACTGCGGAGTAGTACACTAACAATTGTTTACCACTTGTCTTGGAAAAATTTCGGAAGAAACGACCCCGCAGTAGGATCCTCCTTTACCACGACAACGCCTCGTCGCACATCGCCAAGCAAGCAATCGACTACTTGGCAACGTCAAAATAAAAGAAAAACTTCGAGGAAAACGTTTTATGGACGCCGAGGAAGCAGTGGCTGCGTTTCAAAATGACGTCGAAGCGACCCCAAAGGACGAGCGGCCAAAGTGCTTTTCTCAGTGGTTCCATCGGATGCAGCAATGTATTGATGTAAATGGACACTATTTTGAAAAAGATACAATAAAAACAATAACTTGCTAGTTTGTTAAGTTTTTTATTTTCTAAGAACTTTCAGTGTTACCCTCGTACACCTATCAACGATTAACAATCAAAATGTGGATGCGTCGTCATGCCTGAGTACTGGGAATGCCTCGTTACCAGAAAAAAAGTTATCCGGTTCTCTACACTCGCCATACGAAATAGAGAACCATTATTAGCGGTTTCACGCTGGTCTTCTTTGATAGAGTGCTCATGCATCGGTCAAGTCAACCCATTCATGCTGCAGCTATGTATAGCTAGCTGCAACGTACCAAGTAAAAACTTACAGACTTTCACATATCTATGAAATATTTTTTTTAATTTATCAGTTATCCAGGTTCCCTTACGGTTTTTTTAATGTTTAACGGTTTTTTTTAAATACAGACGGTTGTTTCTTATACTACTTTCGCCAAATATCAACCAATTACATTCTATGTACCTACTGTAATTAATAACCTAATCTTGGATTTAAAACTTAAAATAAAAAAATAACAAAATATAAAAATTAAATTTGAAATGAGCAGTGTTATTTATAAACTTAATTATATTTAAACTTATTAATAATTTCACATTTAAATATTAATTAAGACTATTTTTTTTATTTACACTGTACAACTATGACACGTACCTAGCAACAACGCTTTCAACTGCCTTTTAATGTTTTCTTTTTCCACCGAGCACGCGGTAAGTCAGCATTTAAAATTGTAATCATGAATATTATTGGTGCCGGCGTGGAACAAACCAGGGTTGCACGCGGCTTTAAAATTTACAGCGAGCGCTTAGACTCTGAGTTACCACGCCTCATTGGATGTTGAATGGATGTGATATTGACAGTGTTTTTCCAGTCAATTAAGACTCTGACAATGAAAAACATTTTATTCAGTTAAGACTTATTTATTATTTAGCTCCTATATCAGTCAAATTCCACCACTAGTTTAAAATCCAGTGCAAATATAACGCTAATCCAAAATGCACCTGCAGCTAGTATGGTGATGAAAACATGTTGATATGTACATAAAATACATGCTTCGGTGGTTTGAACAGTTACAAAGAAGGACAAATGGAAAGAGTGACAAAGCAAATTTTTGCTGCCGAATTGAGTGGCATAAACGTAAAGGGATGCTCTAGACTGAAGTTTATCGACCGAATTGGCGATATAAGATGTTTGCGTATATATGTGAACGTGAAATGTACAAGAGAGATGTGTTAGAATATTGCCGAATGGAAGGCCATACATAGTCTCTGCCTACACATCTTGATGACAAATAATATGAGAGTTTATATTACATTATAAGTTTTGAAGTATAATACCTTTAATATAGAGTATAGTGTTCGCCATTACCGGTTAAGCAACTCTTGGGTATTTGATATATTTTTAAGAAAAAGTGATTTTATTTTATGTGTAATATTGTAAAATAAATATTACAGTCCTTCATAACTTCTCTGCTGAACAAAAGCCTCCCCAAAGAAATGCCATAAAGTACGGTCCTGAGCCACCTTTGTCTATCGACTTCCTAACTATTAGGGGTACGTTTCGATTTCACTTAGCGTTATGAGGCTGCCACTTAAGAAAAATAAAACAATTTAATGCAGTTATGTAATTGTTACAGCAAAGACTGCGATCTCTTGGTATATATGTTTTATTGTTGTGCAATCGATCAAAATGGACGAGCCTTGGCAAGGCTCTTCATATTTATAGTCTCGTACAGCGCCCTCAGCGGTATTACAATGGAACTAATTGCTTAGGTTCTATAACTAACACACTCTGTGATCGATACAATGGTTAGGTTACTTCCTAGTTACAGTACGGGCGATCTAGATGTCGCTAGTTTGTTGTACATGGTATGAGATAGATGGCGCTGTCATCTGAACATGCTCCGGCCTTCAAATGGTAATTTCAAATTGAAAAAAGTAAATAGGTAAACTAATATTACCATTTCAAAACCAAATTACAAATTTAAATTACTCTTTGGTAATTTACCTACCTAAATATTTACCCTGTCACAAAGAAACTGCCGAGCTTTCTAAACAGTTTGTCCATGACCTTGGCACATCTAAATGAATGAAAATTGAATAAATCAAATGAGTGAAACACCCCTAAGCTAAGTTTGAACAATAGGAAAGGCTTCATTTTATTACCTACCTAAACTTGATCCCTACTTTGAAACCAATATTTATTTGCAAGAAATGTAAAGTAAACTTATGTACTTAAATAACATCATCATTATCATTATTACAGCCCTTCACAAGTCCACTGCTGAACATAGGCCTCCCCCAAAGAATGCCACAAAACACGGTCCTGAGCCACCTGCATCCATCGACTTCCTGCATGTCTTACCAGGTCGTCACTCCATCTCGTGGGGGGACACCCTACACTTCGCCTACCGGTACGAGGCTGCCACTCGAGAACCTTTCTTCCCCATCGGTTGTCGGTTCTTCGAGATATATGGCCGGCCCACTGCCACTTCAGCTTACTAATCCGTTGGGCTATGTCGGTCACTCTGGTTCTACTGCGGATATCCTCATTCCTAAGTTTATCACGCAGAGAAACTCCGAGCATAGCCCTCTCCATAGCTCGCTGAGCGACCTTGAGCTTCCTCATACGGCCAGCAGTGAAGGACCACGTCTCAGTTCCGTAAGTCATCACTGGCAACACGCACTGGTTGTACAATTTCGTTTTAAGGTTTTGAGGTATGTCTGTCTTAAATAACATATTGAAACTTAATTAGGATATGCTTAATGATGACTACCTATATACTAGTATTAGGTACCTATAAACTAGACACTTATTACAGTCCGTTGGTAAAGGACAAATCGAGTTGAAACTACGCTTGATGATGGCTCCCTTTGACGTCTTCATCGTTGCGACACGAACAGTGTTGTCAGGGCCCGGGTGTACTGCGATGATCCTCGCCAGCGCCCAAAGACAGGGAGGGAGGCGATCGTCTTTGACTAGGACGATCGTGCCGACAGCCAGACTGGGTCCTTTGGAGCTTCGCCATTTGCTTCGCTGCTGAAGGAGCCCCACGTAGTCACGTGACCATCTTCTCCAGAATCCCTGGTACATCTGTTGGATTTGTTGAAAGTGTTTCAATCTCGTCATTGGTATGTCTTTGTATTCGAAGTCTGGCAGAGAAGTAATCGGTCTTCCAATGAGGAAGTGAGCAGGGGTAAGGACTTGGATTATGTCTGTGTCGGAAGTAGGGAGGGGGCAGAGGGGTCGACTGTTTAGTATTCCCTCAATTTCTATTAAAAGAGTTGAGAACTCCTCATACGTTAACAAACTTTGATTTAATGTCCTTTTTAAGTGAAACTTAACACTTTTGACGGCTGCTTCCCAAATACCACCCATATGGGGTGAATAAACAGGAATAAATTTCCACTCAATACCTTGTGATGAACAGGAAGCCGCCAGATCACTCGAATTATGTTTGACAAAATCATATAATTCAGTTAATTCCCTATTTGCGCCCTTAAAGGTAGTGCCATTGTCACTCACCAGTCGCTTCGGTATACCTCGCCTCGCCGTGAATCTCCGAAGAGCCGCCATGAAGCTCGGTACATCGAGACCTGTGATCAGCTCAATGTGGATTGCCTTCGTTGCGAGACAGATAAAAATAGCCCCATACGCCTTATAAGTTTTGTAGCCACGCCCTCTCTTGTCGCGTAGTATAAAGTTTCCAGTATAATCGATTCCTGAAATTTGAAACGGAGGGGACGGGTTTACCCGGTATGGAGGAAGGTTACCCATAGCTGGTATCGTTGTCTCTGGCTTGGCACGGAAGCAGGTTATACACTGCTTGACAATTTTTTTTGCTAGATTCTTACCTTGAATCGGCCAGTAGCGTTCTCGTACTGATGATAATAAGAGTTGAGGACCGGCATGCAATAGTCGCCTGTGTTCGTTTGTCATAATCAACTTTGTAAGTGGGTGATCGCTGTGTAATATGGTTGGGTGTTTTTTGTCATAACTGTATTGTGACAGACTTATACGACCACCGACCTTTATAAGGTCGTTTTCGAAAAATGGTTTTAGGGAAATCAGCTTTGAATTTTTTGGTAATGATTGATTGTTTTTTAGCAAATTATATTCAGTGGGAAATGATTCCAACTGGGCAAATTTAATTAAATTATTTTTTGCTTGTTTAATTTCTTCAGGCGTTAGTGAGCCTTTGATTTTGTTACCTTGATTCTTACAGTTATGAATAAATCTTAGCACATAAGCAAAGATACAATATAACTTTGTATCACTTGACCATTTTTCGAAAAGGTTATTAACCCATGTATTTGTGTGTGTGTGTTTTTGTTTGTCGATGTGACGTTGCATGTTGTGCTTTGTGTCTTCCTAACTTCTGGTAGTGTACCTAAATGTTTGTTTTCTTGGTGTGGCCATTCCTGGTTGGGCTTCCTTAACCAAGATGGCCCATGCCACCATAGTGATGCAGATTGGAGTTTTTCTGCTGCCATTCCCCTCGATAAAATATCGGACGGGTTCTCCGAAGTTATTACCCAGTGCCATTGTTCTGGAGAGGACTGTGCCTGTATCTGTCTTACTCTGTTGGCTACAAATGTGTTCAGTTTGTATGGTGCGGTTCTTATCCAAGCCAACACAATATTTGAATCAGACCAGTAGGTAACACTATCAAATTTACATTTTAATGCCTTTTTTGCGGTTTGCATGCATTTTGTTAACAAGAGGGCTGCACATAACTCTAATCTTGGTATGGTTTGTGTTTTTATAGGTGCCACTCTTGATTTTGCGTATAATAAATGCACAGAAATATTTTCGTGCTTATCGCTGGTACGTACATAGATGGCAGCAGCGTAAGAATTTTTTGAGCTGTCTGAGAATCCATGTAACTCTATTTTGACATGATTTGTGATCATTACGTGACGTGGTATTTTTATGGATTTATGCAACTGAAGGCTTGTATAAAATTTTACCCATTCATTGAGTAAATTGGTTGGAATAGGGCTGTCCCAGTCTGAAGACTTGTCAAGCCATAATTTTTGAATAAGGCATTTCGCTACTATCACGATTGGAGAAATTAAACCGATTGGGTCGTATATACTTGACACGCAGGACAGAATTTTGCGTTTGGTAATGGGATTAGACATTGATTTTGTCTTAAATTTATAGATGAGTACATCATTTTGGCTGGACCACTCTAACCCTAAAATTTTATGGGTATCATCACCTAAGGGGATGCTTGGAGAGCCGCTGGTGATGCTGTGTTGTATGTTGGTATTGGTGTTTGTGTTGGCGTCTGTATGTGAGAGAATATCACCAAGCAACTCTTGTGAGTTGGATTTCCACTTCCGTAGTGTGAACTTGGCTCCCTGCAGAATCCTGAAGATCTCCAGCACAGTGGCGGCTACTTCGCATACCTCGTCTCCACCTGTCAGCAAATCATCGGCGTAGAAGTCACTGGCGATGGCATCTGCTGCTGCTCGGGTAATGGAAGCCTCCACACACGCCGTGGTTGGTTGAGCTGTGGATTGACAGTTTAAGGAGGCGTAAGTTTCTTGTGCTAGCTGTAGCAAGCATCGTGTTGCTATGTGTGGTGCTGGTTTCAAACCAAAACTTAATGTAGTTAAGGTGTATGTTTTCAGTTTGTGATAGGGTTCTTCTCTCCATACAACGCACTGAAGATGTCTTTGGCTTGGGCATAAAAGTATATTACAAAACATTTTTTGAATGTCTGAATTTACAACATACTTATGCTTTCTATATCGTAATAGTATTTCTATAAATGGGTCCTGTTTTATTGTACCTTTATGCAAAATGTCATTCAGTGAAATGCCCGTAGAAGTTGGGTTCGAGGCATCAAAAACTACTCTCAGCGGAGTTGTTACCTTTTCTGGATTAATTACTGCATGATGTGGGAGATAGTTGCGTTTTAAGTCAGGATCGGCATCGTCGTATTTGTCTTTAATCATGCGACCCGCCTGTTCCAATTCTCTCATGAAATTTACATATAATTGTTTACATTGGTTATCGCGTTCAAATTTTTTCTCAAGGGACTTAAATCTTTGTATTGCAATACCTTTCGAATCGCCTAGGAGGTCAGGTGATGCTTTAAATGGTAAGCTAACTACAAAGTTGCCGTCAGAAGCGCGAGTGTGTGATTGAAACACCTTCTCGCATTGTTTTTCATCATGTGACAACTGTGACGAAATTAAACCCTTATCTGTGCCACCACTGGCACACTCCTCTAACTCCCAAAACTTCCTGAGCTGAGAATTAAGAGATAAGTTGCACCTTACCTTGTTTTTTCGCGGTGCATTCACTAGGGCGCCGGTAATTATCCAGCCCAATCGCGTACTTTGTAGAGTAGGCAGTCCCTTGCCTAATTTGTATTGTTCACTGCACATCAATTCGTAAAATAACTCGGCTCCGAGCAACATGTCTATCTCGCTCGAAATATGGAATTCTTCGTCCGCGAGTTTTATTTGCTGTGGAATGTTTAAATATTTTGGGTTAATTGCGTAGTTGGGCACGTTGCATATACTTGGTACAATTAAACAGGTTAGGTTTGTTGAATATGTGTCACTTCGTGATTGGAGTTTAACTTCGCAAAGATAATCAATTTTTGTTGAAATTTCACTAAATCCAATCACCTGCATATCGATTTTATGCTTCGGCAAGTTTAATAAACAATAGGCTCGTTCACTAATAAAATTCGATTGTGCTCCCGAGTCCAGCAGAATTCGTAAAGTGTGACGTTTATTTTTGTTGTCAAAAACATAGACACGAGCGGTGGAGAGAAAAATAGTTTTGTTGTGTACGACATGTGAAGTCACCGTATTCGTAAGTGTCGCTGGTCCGGTAGAAATAAACCGCGCACTGTTTGATGTGCTTGTACTCGGTTGTGCCGATCGCTGCGTTTTGTTCTCGGTATGATTAGTTTGTTGGTTTGTATGCGCCAAATGTGAGTTTAGTAGCGTTGTTGGATGTGATTGAAAAAATGTTTGCTGGTGTTGTGTACCTTCGGTAGGTATGTGGAGAAGTGTATTATGCTTACCTTGACATTGCCTACACGTTGATAAGCGACAGTTTATCAGTGCATGGTTAGGGCTCAGGCAGTTGAGGCAGAGTTTTGACCTTTTGACGGCGCGGATTCGCATCAATGGACTCAGGCTTAAAAATCCTGGGCACTGATTAATATAATGCTTACCCTTGCACTGTGGACATTGATGTAAATTTTGCTTATCTGGTCTCGGAGTGACGGAGGAGGACGTGGCCACCAAAGACCTTTTGTCGCGACTGTCAGAACTTACTTCGTCTGAGTGTGACACTTCTAGCAGGTCAGCTCGAGAGCGGAGAAAATCCTTAAATTCCTGCAACGAAGGCAATTCCTTCGAGCTAATCCGCTCTTCCCACTTTCTTTGTATGGAAAGTGGTAATTTGGAACTAATAAAATGTATAATTACTAGGTCCCATTCACTAACAGGTACCGAAAGTGACTTTAGAGATCGTAAATGTTTGGATATATTATCTATGACAGACCTCAAAGAGCTAGCTTGAAATGAAATTGTTTCCATATTGAATAGCCCTTTCAGATGCTTATTTATTAATAAACGTGGGTTGTTGTACCTCTCACAGAGTAGATTCCAAGCCAAGGAGTAATTCTCGCTTGTGAATTCGAGTGAGCTGACTACCTCCAGAGCGCCACCTTGTAAGCAGCTTCGTAGATATTTGTATTTTTGAATACTATTCATTTGACTTTGGTTAATTAGTGAATCAAAGGTTTCTCTAAATTCCAACCAATCGTTCATTCCTCCACTAAATGATGGTAATGAAATTTCAGGATATCTAATTATGTCCTGTGTCTCTGGTTTATTTTGAACATTTACAACTTGTACTTGGTTGGGGGCATGTCCGGATTGCTTGGAATTTATCATTAATTTAGCATGAGCTACATTTTCAAAATAGGCATCATCATATTTTTGACGGTCTGCTAATTGCTCGTCTATATCGGTACACAATACATCGATCCTTTCTTGTATAGTATCTAAAATATTGTATATAGACCCTACAGCTTCGGTTCTTAGTTGTAAATCTAATATTTGAGAGGCAGATAATTTTCTACGTTAATTTCTCTAAATTTCTTTACAAAATTGCAGTACATAGTAAGTTTTCCTCTATAGGATTTTCGCTTCTTTTTTAACTCCCTTAGTTCTTGACTCTCTAAAGGAGTTGGCTTTTCGTTAGCCTCATCACTAGACATTTTTACTAGTAAATTAATGGGAATACTAAACCAGAAAAAATACGGAAAGGAAGGAATAAGAAAGGATGCTCACTTTTCTCTGTTTCCTCTTGTCCGCTGGCTTCGTATTCGCCTTGGTTGGTTGGTTGGCCGGCACACCACGTGCCGCCACGTGCCACGTGCCACTCGAACGACACGCGCAGTTGAGGGAATTGATACACAGCGACGCCGAATTGCAGTCCTGTGAGGGAGATCGCAGCTCTTTGCTTGTAAAGGAAGAAAGGAAAGGTCTCACCAGGCAATTGAAGTCTTGTGGTACCCGATTTCTTCTTCAACGATGCACGGCACTCGGTTCCCGTGCTCGTTTTTTTGTGTCCAGGGCAGCCTCGAAGCTTTGTAGCCTCGCGGCCTCACACCTCGCGGCCACGCGCCTCGCACGATGCTTCACCACCGCGCCACGTGCCACGCGCCACGTTGTCGGAGTTGCTGGTCGGGCGGGCGATTAGCCAGCCGTTCAACGATGTCCGCTTTACGTCGCTCTTCTCCTTGTGGATATCTGCTTGGCCTCTGCGTTTTTTTTTGCCCTTCTTGCAGTAGGGGTCACCAAAAAATATGTTACAGCAAAGACTGCGATCTCTTGGTATATATGTTTTGTTGTTGTGCAATCGATCAAAATGGACGAGCCTTGGCAAGGCTCTTCATATTTATAGTCTCGTACAGCGCCCTCAGCGGTATTACAATGGAACTAATTGCTTAGATTCTATAACTAACACACTCTGTGATCGATACAATGCTTAGGTTACTTCCTAGTTACAGTACGGGCGATCTAGATGTCGCTAGTTTGTTGTACATGGTATGAGATAGATGGCGCTGTCATCTGAACAGTAATTTATTTACTTTTAATACTATCAACAGTGCCTTAAATGTATGCGTTATTACACTTGATGTATGGTTTAAGATAAAATATGAGTGGGCTAGTACATTGTAACAGTTGATCACGAAATGCAATTTTTTAATTTTGAGTTTGGCTGGACTTCGAACTCAAAACCTCGATACCTATTAAATTAAAAACATAGGATAGGTCTCCCCCATAGTTTGTCTCACAGGGTGGATATTTACCATAGCTGCCACGCTCGGCAGGCGGTAACCAATCACGGTAGTCTACCATGTATCTCTCTCAATACTTTTACTATACGTTTTGTATGAACAGCAATAATATAGTGCATATCAAACCTAATAAATCACTCTTCATCCTTCAATAACGCTTAACCTAATGTACCGATTTGTAAGCAATTTCCTTCTTTTCGCGTAGAACACACGTGAGTAAAGTTGAATAAAGTCGATATTATTGTAAATAATTTTAATGTGATGTCATTGTATTGTTAAAATACTTTCAATAAAATAAAATAGTGAAATTATAATATGAACTATACTTTTCGTTGACTATATCCGTCTTACTGCTGAGCCCAGTCCCCGTTTTAGTGTCTGAAGGGGTTGCGGGACGTTTGGACCAATATGCTCTCGCCATTACTTGCGGATTTCTCATGCTGTTGAAATGTTTTATTCGGAAATGCTTGTATCCTTACGATGTTTTCTTACACTGCTCAGCACGTGGTAAAGCAGCACTTAAATTTACATTTGAAAATTTAATTGGTGCGGGCGGCGATTGAAAAAGAGTTGCTCGCGCACTGAAATATTAAGGATCTTAAAACTTTGAGAAGAAAACCATTTTATATTTTATAATAATCTTTTTCTTCCTACCCTTATGGCAAGTGATTTGGGAAAGGCATAATATATCTTTCTCTTCCATTGTCATTTACCAGCCGTCATCTTCTCACCCACTCCTTTCTTACATATATCATGTGTGTCCATCTGTCTTTTATTCTACTTTTATATTTATCCAGTTTCACAGTTATTATAATAATGATTGATCATCTTCAATACAATACAATACAAAACAATACTCTTAATTGTACACCAAGAAAATATTAAAATATCAAAAAGAAAAAATAGAAAACTATTGAGGGAAATACAAAGGGCGGTCTCTTCCCGACAACTCGGAAGGACAAATAAATAAAAATAAGGAAAACAACAATGGGCAGGGTGCACTAATATAAATAATAAAAACAAATAAAAATAAAATAAAGATACAAACTTACCAACTTTACGAAAGACAACATTCTTCAGGTAGATCAATTACCATAATTAAGCGGAGGAAATGAGAGGGGTTAGAGAGACAAATAGTATTCCTGAATCTGTTTCTGGAATACATTTAAGGATTGAGCACTTCTAATTGATTGTTGTAAGGAGTTCCAAAGTCTTAGTCCAAGAGCAGAGAATAATTTATCATAATAAGTCGAGGAGTGCACAAGACATTGGAGGGAAAGATTTTCTTTGGATCGTAAGGAAAAATTATGACAGAAGCTGAGAAATTTAAAACGTTCTTTTAGAAAGGAAGGACTTGATATATTAAATAAGACGCAGTAGAGAAAAGAAAGTATATGAGTATTCCGACGAAGATGGATTGGCAGCCACTTGAGCTTAGTGCGGTATTCTGAGACATGGTCATATTTGCGAAGCCCAAATATGAACCGTATACAGAGATTTTGGAGTCGCTCAAGCATGTTAAGTTGCTCCTCCGTGATATCAAATGTCAGCATAATCGAGGATAGGGAGTAGTAAAGATTGTGCAAGCGTTAATTTGGTGGCAATGAGTAAAAAGTAATTAAGCCTCCGGAGTGAAGAATGAACTGCAAACATTTTACGGCTCACTGCATTAATTTGGGGAGCCCAAGAAAGACTGGAATCCAAATGTATACCTAAATTTTTGACAACGTCATTATAAGAGATAGGAACTCCATTATATACAACGGGTTTTCGTTGAAATTTTTATTTTGCAAATCATTCTTCAACTCCCAATAATTATGGCTTGGGATTTTAAAGGGTTCACCATTAACCTATAAGAACGACTCCAGTCGAGAATACATGTTAGATCCTTATTGATACACTCCACTGCTTTGGGAAGATCTTCAATGGTTGTTTGTAAGTATATTTGGAGATCATCTGCATACAAGTGGTGAAGAGAAGATATTTGGGATGTAATCGTATTAATAACGATTGCGAATAAAAGAGGAGATAAAGGCGTTCTAAGACTTTGGAAAGGAAAGGAAGAATCGAAATAGGACGATATTATGTGAGGACGTGGTCCTACCCCAGTCGAGCTGACCCATACGTGCTTCAAAAATAATATATTTCTGCAGCATGGCTATAACACATTAGTCTGGATCGGTGTTCAAATGGCCAGTTAATCTTGCTATCGAATAAATGTCGAAGTGCAACAGTAGCAAGAATAGAATGCAAAAAAATAACATGCATTGCTGCAGAAAAGCGCTACGTCCGCTTTTCTGCAGCAATGCATGTTACGCGTTGAATGTCTTAAGACCGCAACCTGCAACACATCCGTAGCAACCAGCCCAGTGTTGTCATCTTTCTCGCAGGTGACTTCAGACGTATACTGCGGGTTATGGGGAGGGGCACACCGCCGGATAAATTTAACGTCTGTCTCAAAATACTTTCCAAAAATATCTAACTTAGAATATTCCTGTGCAACTATATACCGGCATATTTTGCAATAACCAGACAAATTTGCAGAGAAGGTTCATAATAAGTAATATAGGCAAATTGTGAATAAAAATTATTTAAAAAAAATCTCAACAGTTCTGTCCTTTTTATATTTTAAATTCAAAATGCGTAGCAATGCATTACTTTAACTGAGTTGACTGCGCAAGCACATGTTCGTAAGGATCGGTTGGTAAGCAAAACCGTTGTTAGTCATAACGTCGCGTAAAAGTAGAAGACTTCTTTACATGTATTTTCAGAAACTGCAATAACGGTATATCAGCAAACATAAATTATATATTTCGATTCCTCCTAAGTATAATGAGTCAACTACATAATTCAAATTTTACAGGAGCGCCTATCAAAGATTAATTGATTATAACTTTTTTAGTTCTGGTCCTAGCATGTTGACTTTTTAAATTCGTACTATTATAAGATTTAAGACCCTTAGACAATAAAAGAGTAGACCTATTTTTAGTGAGTTTACAAGATAATGTAGTTGACTTAATATACATTATATAAACTATGGCCAATAATGAGCTAACTTCCACATAATTACACTCGTTTTGAATGTATTTGTGTATTTACCATATCCATTAATTACGTGGTAGAGCCATGCTGCATCTATATTATGGTTGTAGCACGAATGGGTCGGCTCGACCGGGGAAGGACCACGCTCTCACAGAATACCAGCGTAAAATAGCAGCTTAACGCTGCTGTGTTTCGTCTGGTGAGTGTAGAGAACCGGAGACCCTTTTTACTGGAAACGAGGCATTCCATCTTAGTCCTCACGGGTGACAACGCATCTGCATTTTGACTCGTAATTGAACATAGATGTAGATGTCTATGGGCCACAGCGACCACTTACCATCAGGTGGACTGCGTGCTCGTTTGTCACCCTTATCCTATAAAAAAAAAAAAAAAAAAAAAATCTTGAGGAAAAATCTTGAGGAAAAATTAGGTTTATAAAAACACAAATACAAAATTGCATTTCATTTTCTGGGATTAATTTACTGACATTTGTATCTACATTATAAACGATTAGTTGAGTCTGATTTTAATGTCCAAAATCGGTTTGATGAAGTAACAGTAAATTGATATATCTGCAAAATAATCAAGCTTTCAGCTTGTTTATTTTTTATATAAAAGAAAATATTTTTTACCCTGTCTTACACCTCTCTGCAATTGGAAAGGTTTTGTACTCTGGTTCTGTAATCGGATAGCCATCGTAGCCCTACTGTACAAACGCTTCAGTACGTCGATATACCGACAGTCAACTTGGCACTTCCGAAGGGACTGCAGCACCGCCCAAATTTCGACGGAATCAAAGGCTTTCTCATAGTCCACATACGTCAGACATAGTAGCAAATTGTACTCCTCGGACTTCTGTACAATTTGCCAAAGTGTATGTATGGTGCTAAAGCCTTTTCAGAAACCAGCTTGTTCGGGAGGCTGGAAGTCGTCAAGTCTGCGCGCGAGACGATTCGTAATGACTCTCGAAAACAGCACGTAGACGCAGCTCAGAAGGGAAATCGGTCTATAGTTCTTCAAGACAGCGTTGTCACCTTTCTTGAAGAACAAGACCACCGCACTTCTGCTCCACGCCTCCGGTGTAATGCCACCATGGAGGACGGAATTAAAGAGCTTCTGAAGGACTTCCAGTAACGGTTTTCCATCAGCTTTTAGAAGCTCCGCTGTAATTCCATCCTCACTCGGGGCCTTGCCGTTTTTAAGGTACTAGAGAGCCATTCTAATCTAGTTCAAAGTGACGTCCGGGATATCATCGGAATAGTATCGGATAAGACTCACTCTTGGATCGTTACTCACACTTACATATGGCTCCAACGATGTTGTGTTCAGATGCCCATAGAACCTCTCAATCGTACTCAAAATCTCAGATGTCCCGGAAATGACCCTGCCACACTCGGTCTTCAGCTTTGACAGTTGGTTCTTTCTGGCAGACAGATCTCTAGCAAAGACTTTGGAGCTCTGGTTCCGCTCGATCACTTCTTCAATACGAGCAGTATTAAAGTTGCGTTAGTCCCGCCGCATGCATTTGGAGATCTGTCTGTTCAGTTGCCTGTATACTGTCAAATCTACTAAAGACTGCAGTTTCATATCCCGTCTAACAGCTATGAGATTAAGAGTGTGATTGGAGAGTTTTTATGTTCCTCTGCGGCGGGTCTTGCAAAACTTAGCTCCAACCGCATGGACAGTTTCCACGAGCGTGCAGTGTGCCTCTAACCATTCGGTGATCGCTGCCGGGTTTCACCCTCGCGATTACTGAGACATCACTGAACAGTTGTCGTCTGGTCGTCATAATTAAGTCAACCTCATTTTTTGTCGAACCGTCGGGGCTCGACCAGGTCCACTTCCTGTGGGGCCGCTTCTGGAAGAAAGAGTTCATCATAAAGAGTCCCTCTTTCTCCATGAAGTCAGCCAACTGCTGGCCCCTTGGGTTCCGTTGCCCTATTCCAAATTTCCCTACTTGCAGCTCACCGTTCTCTCTTGTGCCTAGTTTTGCATTGAATTTTCCCATTAACACCGTATATTGGGTTTTGGAGGAATGCATGGCTCTAGAGATATCCTCATACATTTCCTCCACCTACTCATCGGGGTGTGCCGAGGTTGGTGCGTGAACCTGTATGACCTTCAGCGAATACCGTTTGGTGATTCTGAGTATAAGGTACGCAACCCTTGTCGACACACTCTCAATTTTTACAACGTTGTTAACGAGAGACTTGTGGACGATAAATCCGACACCTCCTCCTTGGGACAGATGGTCGCCCTCCCGGTGATAGAACAAGTTGCCGGAATCGAGGATTACAGTTTCCTCCCCCTCTCTTCGGACTTTGGATAACCTAATAATATGCCAGCGTAATTTTTCTATCTCTTCTTCCAGCTCCACAATCTTCTCGTCAGTCCTTAGGGTGCGTGCGTTGTATGTTGCCAGGTCGAATCGTCGTAGGTGGCAACCGAACCTCCACCGGAGATTCTTAGCACCCTCTGCACCGCCGTTACCATGTTCGCCACCGTAGCCAGGAATAGCGCGGCCGCCGGGGACTGGGGGCCGTCTCTTTGTTACATTCATTCATAGGGGTGTATTTGCCATAGTTGCCACGCTTGGCTAGCGGGTTGGCTACCGCAGTTTTTTTATTGTATTTTTGCTGTTATCAGGAAGATGCTGCTGCCCATCTCCTGCCTGTTTTTCTTTGTCGCCTTTTACGACACCCACGGGAAGATATTGGGTAATGGATATTCTTAACCGCCACTACACGGCAAATACAAATATAGGCAAAGTAAATTTTTCCAAGTGTTGTATAGGATTAAATTATACAAAGAACATAGTTAAGTGTGTTATAGTACATTTAAACTAAAGAGACAATTTATAATATTTACTGTTGAAATTAAGGTTGTTGTTATAAAAGCATAGATCCGTTAAAAGTAAGTACAAAATAACACTTTGGTAAGGCAGTCCATATTAACCAAATTAGTCTCGTACATAAACTTTCTGTATTGGATTTGATAATTTCTTTCTGATAACAAGTGAAATAATAGCTGTGGCTAGTACATCTGTCTCGTGTCTTAAATTATTATTTTTTGTTTCATTATTAGCTAATTTTACATATATGAACTGCTTCTGCTTTGTTAATGTGTAAGCATTTTAAAACTGATGCATATTTTTGACCCATGCGTTTGTATTTTGCTTTGTTTAAAATGTTTATATAAAATAAATACTTATTTCTTTCTATCTATCATTTATTTATAATTTTGAAAACGTGTAACATAATATAGTGCACATGATCTTTTATATCAGTATCTCAGTGATGATAGTCATTGGTAACTTTACTTACGTCATCATAAAATATCTACGTTAAGAATAAGAAATATTCCGGAATTTCCAACATTGAAATTGACTAGCAAAGCAGAATGAGCTTAATTCTTTAATGCTATTGTAAATATTATTCATTTAAATACAACTTTTGTTTCGGTTGTCAACAAACAGGAAGAATATAATGTAAAATATTTTAATGACACTAAAACCAGTAGTTGAATTTAAACTTACTTGTTCGGGAGTAGTAATGAAAAAGTTTTCATGACTTTGAGAACCTTGCTAAAAGGTATTCCGTGTTGTAAGCTTAAATTAAAATTCAGCAAATTATAAATTCATCAGGGCAATACTTTGTTAGCATTTCAAATCCAATTCAAAATGAAAAAAAAATCAAAAATCGTTTATTGCGTTTCAAAAAGGTAGTAACAAACAAGTGACAAGGGCCCCTGTACTGGGTTGGTAAAACCTGTGTTACGGGGTACCCCGCTCTTCCAACAGACAAATTTTAACAATTTGAAACATATTATATTAGTTATTTCATAGATATTACATATTATATTAGTGCTTTAACAAGTAAATTTTAGATACTTAAGAAAGAATGAAAGTATATGTATGTGTGTATGTGTGTGTGTGAGTGTGTGTGCATGCGTGTGTGTTTAGCAAATAAGCAGTTCTGTTTCTTCATAATTGAGGCTAAGCAGAGTTGTTGTTAACAAATTTTTCAATTTAACACAAGTGAGGGGATACATATTGAGCCTACTATTTAATTTATTATATAGATATTTTGATTTACAGGTAAATTGTTTTTTCTTAAATTTGGTTTTACAATATGGAATATATTGTAACAAATTACAATATGGAATATTTGCCGTGTAGTGGCGGTTAAGAATATCCACTACCCCATATCTTCCCGTGGGTGTCGTAAAAGGCGACAAAGGGAAACAGGCAGGAGATGGGCAGCAGCATCTTCCTGATAATAGCCAAAATAACAATAAAAAAAACTGCGGTTGCCAACCCGCTCGCCAAGCGTGGCAACTATGGCAATATACCCCCCATGAGCAATGACAATAATAAACGGCCCCTAGTCCCCGGCGGCCCCGCTATTCCTGGCTACGGTGGCGACCACGGTAACGGCGGGGCAGGGGGTGCTAAGAATCTCCGGTGGAGGTTCGGTTGCCACCTACGACGACTCGACCTGGCAACATACAACGCACGCACCCTGAGGACTGACGAGAAGATTGTAGAGCTGGAAGAAGAGATAGACAAGTTACGCTGGCATATTATAGGATTATCCGAAGTCCGAAGAGAGGGGGAGGACACGGTAATCCTCGAATCCGGCAACTTGCTCTAATACCGGGAGGGCGACCATCTGTCCCAAGGAGGTGTCGGATTTATCGTCCACAAGTCTCTCGTTAACAACGTTGTAAAGATTGAGAGTGTGTCGACGAGGGTTGCGTACCTTATACTCAGAATCACCAAACGGTATTCGCTGAAGGTCATACAGGTTTACGCACCAACCTCGGCACACCCCGATCAGGAGGTGGAGGAAATGTATGAGGATATCTCTAGAGCCATGCATTCCTCCAAAACCCATTATACGGTGTTAATGGGAGAATTCAATGCAAAACTAGGCACAAGAGAGAACGGTGAGCTGAAAGTAGGGAAATTTGGAATAGGGCAACGGAACCCAAGGGGCCAGCAGTTGGCTGACTTCATGGAGAAAGAGGGACTCTTTATGATGAACTCTTTCTTCCAGAAGCGGCCCCACAGGAAGTGGACCTGGTCGAGCCCCGACGGTTCGACAAAAAATGAGATTGACTTCATTATGACGACCAGACGACAACTGTTCAGTGATGTCTCAGTGATCGCGAGGGTGAAAACCGGCAGCGATCATCGAATGTTTAGAGGCACACTGAACCTAAACGTTAAGTTGGAGAGGTCTCGTCTAATGAAGTCAACGCTCCGTCCCCCTCGTGCTCTAATCCAAAGTCCCGAAACCTTTCAGCTCGAGTTACAAAACCGTTTTCAGTGCCTAGAAGACTGCAATGAAGTGGACGATTTGAATGACAAGCTCGTGGAAACTGTCCATGCGGTCGGAGCTAAGTTCTGCAAGACCCGCCGCAGAAGAACACAAAAACTCTCCGATCACACTCTTAATCTCATGGCTGTTAGACGGGTGATGAAGCTACATTCTTCAACAGATTTAACAGCATACAGGCAACTGAACAGACAGATCTCCAAATGCATGCGGCGGGACTTACGCAACTTCAATACAGCTCGTATTGAAGAAGCGATCGAGCGGAACCAAGGCTCCAAAGTCTTTGCCAGAGATCTGTCTGCCAGAAAGCGCCAACTGTCAAAGCTGAAGACAGAATGTGGCAGCATCGTTTCCGGGGCACCTGAGATTTTGAGTGAGATTGAGAGGTTCTATGGGCAGCTGTACACGTCATCGTTGGAGCCGCACGCAAGTGTGAGTAACGATCCAAGAGCGAGTCTTATCCGACATTATTCCGATGATATCCCGGACGTCAGTCTGAGCGAAATTAGAATGGCTCTCCAGCACCTTAAAAACGGCAAGGCCCCAGGCGAGGATGGAATTACAGCGGAGCTTCTGAAAGCGGGTGGAAAACCGGTACTTGAAGTCCTTCAGAAGCTCTTTAATTCCGTCCTCCATGGTGGCATTACACCGGAGGCGTGGAGCAGAAGTGCGGTGGTCTTGTTCTTCAAGAAAGGCGACAACGCTCTCTTGAAGAACTACAGACCGATTTCCCTTCTGAGCCGCGTCTACGTGCTGTTTTCGAGAGTCATTACGAATCGTCTCGCGCGCAGAGTTGACGACTTCCAGCCTCCCGAACAAGCCGGTTTCCGAAAAGGCTTTAGCACCATAGACCACATACATACCCTTCGGCAAATTGTACAGAAGTCCGAGGAGTACAATTTGCCACTATGTCTGGCTTATGTGGACTATGAGAAAGCCTTTGTTTCCGTCGAAATTTGGGCGGTGCTGCAGTCCCTTCAGCGATGCCAAGTTGACTGTCGGTATATCGAAGTGTTGAAGTGCTTGTACAGTAGGGCTACGATGGCTATCCGAGTACAGAACCAGAGTACGAAACCTATCCAATTGCAGAGAGGTGTAAGACAGGGTGACGTCATATCCCCGAAACTCTTTACCGCTGCATTGGAAGATGTTTTCAAGCTTCTGGACTGGAAAGGATACGGTATCAACATCAATGGCGAGTACATCACTCACCTTCGATTTGCCGACGATATAGTCCTTATCGCAGAATCGCTGGAGGACCTAAGCTCAATGACCTCAATAGTGTTTCCCAACGGATAGGTCTTAAGATGAACATGGACAAAACAAAGATCATGTTTAATGTCCATGTCACACCTATGCCGGTAGTTGTTGGGAACACTAAGCTCGAAGTTGTTGACGAGTATGTTTACCTGGGACAAATAGTCCGACTAGGTAAGTCCAACTTCGACCGAGAGGTCAATCGACGGATTCAACTCGGTTGGGCAGCGTTCGGGAAATTACGGCACATCTTCTCGTCAGGTATACCTCAAAACTTGAAAACGAGACTGTACACCCAGTGCGTGTTGCCAGTGATGACATACGGAACTGAGACGTGGTCCTTCACTGCTGGCCGGATGAGGAAGCTCAAGGTCGCTCAGCGAGCTATGGAGAGGGCTATGCTCGGAGTTTCTCTGCGTGATAAACTCAGAAATGAGGATATCCGCAGTAGAACTAGAGTGACCGACATAGCCCAACGGATTAGTAAGCTGAAGTGGCAATGGGCCGGCCATATAGCTCGAAGAACCGACAACCGATGGGGAAGAAAGGTTCTCGAGTGGCAGCCTCGTACCGACAGGCGAAGTTTAGGGCGTCCCCCCACTAGATGGAGTGACGACCTGGTAAGATATGCAGGAAGTCGATGGATGTAGGTGGATCAGGACCGTGCTTTGTGGCATTCTTTGGGGGAGGCCTATGTTCAGCAGTGGACTTGTGAAGGGCTGTAATGATGATGATGATAATATGGAATATTGAAAACAGGTAGAATTCTACGTTTTAGTGTCTGAAGGGCAGTGTATGGTTAAGTGCTGTGGGTCCGTATAACACTCTTTAAAATGTATATTTGGCGGGTTGTTAAGATTTTGTAAGATTTGTGTAGTTCGTGAGTTGAGAAACGGATTGGTTTAAAGAACATCACCTTCAGTAATGCTCTCTGAGCCCTTTCAAGAGTTATTAAATAGGACTTAGCTGCTCCACCCCATGCTGTAATGCAGTAGCTTAAAACAGATTGGGCTAGAGCTTTATACGTACATATAAGAATTTTATTATCTGCGACATGTTTGAGCCTTCTAAAAACCCACATGAGCTTTCTTATCTTGTCAATGGTACACTCAATTTGTTTGTTCCATATAAGATGCTGGTCGATAGTGATACCTAGATATTTGATAGTAGACGATCTAGCAATATCAACACATTGACAATTTTTCACCTGGTGTTGGGAGCAGCTATGAATTTTAAGAGCAAAGTCCGAGTGTGGTAAGGTATATTTTCGTATCACAAAAGGAACAAATTGGGTTTTTGATACATTAAGAGTTAATAGATGTGATCTTAAGTAATTTGATATATGTCGTAATCCTGATTCAGTCGTAATTCTAAGAGAATCCCAACTCTTTTCACTGAAAATCAGTGCGGTGTCATCCACATATGTAAATATATCACAATTAGGAAGTTTGAGGCTACAGAGGTCATTCACGTATATCAAAAACAATGTCGGTCCGAGCACACTGCCTTGTGGAACGCCGTAATTAATGGGAGATGACTGGCTGATAACGTCACCAAATTTTAAATGTTGTAGGCGATTCGTTAGGTAGTCTGTGAGTAGCTTATGGGGTGTCCCTCTTATGCCAATGTGATATAGCTTATGTAATAATATTGGAATTGAAACGGAGTCGAACGCCTTTGCCAGATCAAGGAAGACGCTGACGCATTTATTGCCTGCATCTAGATGCTTACAGATAGTGTCGGAAAGTGCGAGAACTGCGTCTTCAGTGGACACGCCATTTCTGAAGCCAAATTGATTATTTGATAGCAGGCTGTTTATGTAAAGAATTTTTTTAATGCGGTTATTAATAAGCTTTTCCAAAATTTTTGCCAGAACTGAGGCCTATAATTTTCAATTTCATCTTTATTTCCACTTTTGTAGATGGGTATTACAATAGCTTCTTTGAAAACAGAGGAGAAACAGCCTTTTTCGAAACAGAGGTTATACAGATGACAAAGGACAGGGATAAGATAATTTTTGGCCATTTTAATAAAAGCAGTAGGAATGTTATCCCACCCGGGGGCGGAGTCATTACATAAGTTACAGATGATTGTATTAATTTCTACTGAATCTGTTGCTAAAAGAACGATAGAATTGGATTAAGAGGGACTATTAATGTTATTTATGCTACGAATATAATTATAGGACATAGGGGACGGTAATAAGTTTTCAGCGAGATGTTTACCTAAGTTAGAGAAGTAATTATTAGCACAATTTGCTGCTTCCAACGGTGTGGATTTAAGTGAGAGTAGGTTATGTATATAGTCATTTTTATTAGTGTTTATGTTACATATAGATTTTATTGTTTTCCACAGTAATTTAGGATTTTTATTAGCTCTAGTTAAATTGTTTCTTTCGTGCATTATTTTAAGTTTTCGAACAAGTTTACTACAATAATTTCTATAACGTGTATAGGTTAGTTTCAAGATTTCGTTATACGGATTCTTTTTTAATTTTAAATGAAGTTTGTCGCGATTTCGAAGGCAATGTAAAACTCCTATGGTTATCCAGGGCTTGATATGTCTGTTTTTTGAAGGGACACTTTTTATAGTTTGGTTATTTTTAATCGCAGTGGAGATTTTACAAACCAAAACTGGGCAGCTTCAGAAGGGTCTGTTATTGTTAATATATCAGGTAAGACCGCCTTAATGTCATTCAAAGTGGCATCAAAATTGATTGAAATTTTGGTTTTTAGAGCCAGATTGCGTCGCAAAGGTTCAAACATCACGTCAAGAATGACTGTACTGTGGTCAGTGGTAGGGTTAGTAAGAACAAGTGATTTAGCAGGGTGAGGCGTTTTCAGCATCATGTGATTATAGCTCATTTTATCACGAGTTAGGAGCCTATGAGCTGGGAGTATCCCAAAATAAGCGAGTGATGTTAAATAGTTATGACAGTTTGGATCTTTGGAGTCGATTTTGATGCCGATGTTTATGTCACCCGTTATAATAATATTCGGATAGCAATTATATTGTATGAGAAGAGATTGAAGGGATGATACGAATTCATCAGTATTTCTAATAGATGGAGTGCGATAAATGCCGATTATGACAGTATCGTAAAGAGTTAAAACAAGGCAGGACGCGTTTGTAATATACGGTTCAAATACATTGATGTTTAGATTCTTTTTTACATAAAATACTACGCCATCACATTGGTTTAAGGTATTTTTTGTAAAGTGTGTGTTATAATTATCGTTTAGGTTAGGAATACTTTTTATTTTTGAGAGGTGACATTCAGTCATAACTAGTACGTCGCAATCGGTTTTAGTTGAGTACAGCATAGCTTGAAAAATATCAAGATTTTTGTATATACTCCTTATGTTTTGGGTAAGAATGGTTAGGTGACTTTTTGATGAGATGTTTAAATAACACTCTTCAGGCGTGCAAGTGACGGCCTGAGCTATACTAATATTGTCTATATCATTATATGGATGGGACAAATTATCCATGAAAATTAGGAAGTTTTTGTGTGTAGTAAATTTGTCTAATAGGTATTAATTTAAAATTATTTGCATAAAGGAGTTCTAGAAAGTTGATTACCACGAAAGAATAAAAGTGAAAAATAATATTCCTACATTGGTTATTCCAAACTCTCAGATCAAAGTTAATTATTGCAATCAATCTACAGTGTGAATGCAAGGTGTTATGTTTATAAATATATATCCAATTATAATAATTCTATGAAATAATACATTCAACCTTCGATTTATTCTAATATTAAATTTATGTTCTTTCTATCAAATTAATGGTTTCTCGATCTAGCCTCAATTTTATTGTATTTTCTTTTAAGATTTTTTTTACTTTTATTCCTAACAATATGTTGAAAGAAAATCCGTAAAATTAATTTTATTCAATTTCTAGTAAAGTTATTATGGTAAGCAATTCTTGGGAGATTTGGCACATTTGACACAGACTTGTCATGCTTGGTTCATTAGTGTTGTGTTATTCTTGCGTTAGTGATGGCATGAGTTTGGCTCATCACTAGTAAATAAAATCATTGACCAGAAATTGGGTTCAACACTCTAAGATGTTTCGTCATGTGTCAGTCACTACATTGTCCATAAATATTCCTTAGTAAATCAAAAATCACATAAACTAATACTGTACATTTTATGTAATATTTTCCGTAGATATCACGCTTCAGGCAGACAGGCGGGTTGACAGTTGCAGTTTATTTCAATACGTTGAAGTTGAAGAAGAGTTGTAATCAGAAAGATGCTGCTCTTCTGGAGACTCCAACGACACTTATGGTATAATACTATGGTGTAATGAATTCTCTTATGTCGACACTACATGTATTAGCACGTTATACGTGAACTTCCTTTTAAATACGTGAAATTCGTCTAATGGAGTTACCCTTTTAAACATTTTGCAAGCGACTCTAATTCCTTCAACGCCAATAAAAATAATATCACTATAATTATACTGGGAGAATATTTACATCCTATGTGCGAATGAAGTAAACTTTTTAACCTGTGGTTTTTACTCACAAAATAAATAGCTTAATCGCGCCTCTTCACGTAATTATTTATTCATTTAGCCAGTAGCAGGAAAATAAGTGTCTGTCTACTCACTAAAATATTGATAAGTGGAATTCAATACAGGGAGGCGCTTTAATTACGTATCCATTTGTGCGAATGCTAAAATGTAAATAATTAATTATTACTATCACTGACAAACGTAGATGGGTTCTGTATTTTCAAGTTGAAAATAATTTGTATCGCATTATAACGAGGCAAATTTTTATTTTCCATATTACCCTAGTAAAATTTGTAGAAGATTCAGGAAAGAATTTAAAGTTTTTGGAATCCAACGTTTATTCATCAACAACATGTTTCACAAAATGTTCATATCGACTGCCGTCAGCCACTATGCATTCTCTACATTTTCTTGAAGAAGATTGATTTAATATACTGGCATATCTTCCAGAATTGATGTCCTCTCAACGACCTCAGCAATTTTCTGATGCTAGTCGAGTAAGTTTAAAATTACTTTAAATGTCAATTTATTAAGATTATAATTATGTTTTCTATACGGGATAGAGCCATGCTGCATCTATATTAATAGTATAATTGTAGCACGAACGGGTCGGCTCGACCGGGGAAGGACCACGATCTCACAGAATACCAGCGTAAAATAGCAGCTTAATGTTGCTGTATTTTTTATGGTGACTGTAGAGAAACGGAGACCCATTTTACTGAAAAAAAGGTATTCCATCTTAGTCCTCACGGCTGACAACGCATCTGCATTTTAATTCTTAAACGAAGATAGATGTAGATGTCTATGGGCCACAGCAACCACTTACCATCAGGTGGACTGTGTGCTCGTTTTTCACATTTATTCTAAGAAAAAAATGTAAAATTATTGTAATTTATATCAAAAATATATCCCGTAAACACAAATTTTGTGGCACAGTGACTTACTATTGAGTTGCAGCTCTGAATTCCGCGGGTTCGAAACCCATACGTAACAATTAATGTATGGTCAACAAATTGTTTCAAAATTTGATGTTTATCCTTTTGCAATTTATATATGTAAACTGGCATCGTTTTCTATATAAAAATAAAGCCACCTCAAATACCGTGTAAAACTTTACAAACGCAATGACACCGGATTACTGAATTTATGCCCTCAAAAAGTTTAAATAATGTTAGCTAAAGCTTTCGGTTTAATTTTTGTATGTATATAGAACAGTAAACATTAATGAGTATTCAGTTATTAAGTCTGCAAAAGCCTAATATCATTTAAATAGTAATACAAGCACTATCGATGGAAAGAAAAAAAGTAATGACGCAAGGGAAGGGAAAATAAGCTTCTCGCGATGGAAATAGAAACAAGTAAGAATTCTCAAGCGAGTAAACCCTGAACGACAGTAATTGCTAGTTGCAACTGCTATTGCCGACGACGACAGATTCTAATAACAGACAGCTGTCAAATAGATTGTCGTTTTATTTTGTTTGTTAATTTTGCTTTTTCCTCCTTAACGTTATCTGTGAAGAAAATAGAATTATTGCTTTTTTAATTAAATGTATCATAAGTACAAACATATTGCTGTGTATTCTCTTATGTAGCATTAGAGGAACTACCCTAGAATATCTTTAACAGCCTCTAACATATCTCAAATGTTACTACGTTTTAGCAAAGGTGAATGTATTATTTATGTAAATTTCATAATATTTTGCAGACTTTAGTAAATATTAAGTCAATTTGAACAAAGAACATGTCAAGTTTGACCATTAAATCTGGTAGGACTCCTTTTCTGCTCAGAAGTCCGTCAGTAGAGGTACCATCCACTTACCTACTTCTGTGAAGGGTATAGAACCAGTGTAATAACAGGCTGGGAGAAATTCAATCTTAGTCCTCAGAAGAGACAACGCATCTGTACCATCCTTTGTTTCAAGTTGGCTGCAAGTCTGCATTGATAACAGTAGCCACATACTATCAGGTGGACAGTAAGTTCGTTTTTGGCGGCATTACCACTTACCTTCAGGTGGGATAGTAGATATGCACTGGCTTATATTGCCCTGACTTATAGGAGTGTTAAACAATGTGCAAGAAAGAAATTAGGCTTTAGTTCGTGTTAATGGAATTCACACGTCTTAAAAATATTTTAATTTCACAGACGAGTCTTCCCTAAGCTTTTAGTCAACGGTTGCTCGGACGCGCTAAATACGGAATACGTGCTAAATGCAATTAACAATTTCATGGATGTCGGCGGGATTGAACCTGGATCGCGTGCGTTGTCTGGCTTCTGAGCTACCGCGACTCTATATAAATAGCTCTATATGTATTATACTATATATATATATTAGATTACAATTAGACAATAATAAATTCTAATGAGAAAAATTCCGTATCGTTATGCTAATGTTTTGCGAAAGTAAATATTGCTTCCGTTACTCTGTTACAACCTATTTAAAACGTCTGTCGCTTATTACTCGTACTACACCCACGGGATGATATGCGGAAGTAGATATTTTTACATACGCTTTCAAATAATATTGCTTATTATTACCTATTTTATTTATAAATTTGCACCTGCCCACTTTTTTTCCATATCTCATAGGGTTGATAGAGAATGGGGGATATTTGCTATAGCTACCACGCTTGATAAGCGGGTTAGCAACTGCGTCTTTTTTTATTCAGTTATTATCATGAACACACTGCTGCCCGTCCCAGTTCTGGTTCAGTTTCCCCTCTGTAGGTTCTACGGACACTCCCGGGATAAAAGCTTAGCTTGAAATGATTGTAATAAATAACATAATATTTATAAATAGGTGGCAGGTGTCTGTATATTGTATACTATTGTGACAAAGCTGGAGCTGGACTTCTTTTGCCTCGTGAAATAGGATGTGAATTAGATGTTATATGCCTTAGTGAAACATTTCTGAAAGCAGGTGAAGAAGTGTGTGTGCATTTGGATGGCTACACTATTGCAAATATTTATTCAAGACTTGACGTAAAACGAGGTGGTGTATGCATACTTTGTAAAAATAATTTTAACTTTACAGATCTTACAATAATTAATAAATATCAAGCTGAAAACACTTTTGAGGTATGTGGTATCATTTTGCCAGACCATCGCTGTTGTGTTATCTGCATCTATAGAATACCTAAGTCTAATGTAACAGACTTTTTAAATAAATTTCAAGACATGCTTTATAATATTTGTAACAGATATAATGACTTTAAAATAATTATAGCCGGAGATTTTAATATTGACATAATCAAGTGCAAACCAGCTTCTGAATTCTATAAAGACATTTTACTAAACAATAACCTCACTCATCACATATAAAAGCCTACCAGACAGAAAACTTGTATAGATCATATTATAAGCAATGACCGAGAAGCCGACGGTAAAATATATGAATTGGGGTTATCTGACCATAACACGGGTCAAACGCTTAGTATTAAATTTCCTTATAAATATAAAGCTTACATAAATACATATTGGATACTTAGAAGAGACTATAGGACTGATAATAGGAGAAAATTTAAAGAAATAATGAAGCAACTGACATTTAGTGATATATATGACAAATCAAACTTTTACCTAGCTTTTAGTAATTTTCATGACATAATTAGATTATTCTATGACTTATGCTTTCCCGTGATTAAAATTAAACGTCAGATATAAACTTGTGGCCCTAAATAGATTACAGCAGGACTTAAAAAGTCTTGTAAAACAAAAAGGAAGTTGAGGTACAATTACCATACATCAAGACCTAATGAAAAAAAATCAAACATGTCAAAATATTACCTTTATACTAACATTCTAAAAAAGTTATAAGTAAATCCCAAAGAATTAGCAATTACAAGTATATCTCAAATAGCAAAAACAAATGCAAAGCAGCGTGAAACATTATCCAAAACAAAACTGTAGCTAATAATATCCCAAAAAGTATCAAAGAATTAAAAATAAATAATAAAGTTACTAATGACAAAATACTAATGGCCGAGAATTCAAACAAACATTTTATTCATTCACCGAATAAAATGAAGCAAATTGATGAAACATTAACCAAACATAATATGAAAAGTATTTTTTTGTGTCCCTCAAATAAATATGAGATAAAAAGAGTAATACTTTCGTTGAAAAACACACTATCAGTTAGTTACGACAACATAGCAACTGGAATCCTTAAGATGTGTGCTGAAGAATTATCGCCAATTCTGTCACATTTGGTTAACATATCGTTTATAGAAGGATCCTTTCCAACAGCTCTCAAGTTTTCAATAGTAAAACCGCTACATAAAAAGGATGATAAATGCGACATAAATAATTATCGACAAATTACTTTAGTACCTATACTGTCTAAAATCTTTGAAAAAATTATGTATTCTAGAATGTACGACTATCTAACAAAATTTGACATTCTAAAAGTAGAGCAAAATGGATTTCAAAGAAATAAATCGACCAAATTAGCAACCTATTCATTGGTTACCGAAATAATTAATTATATTGACAAAGGTCACCTAGTATCTGCAGTATTTTTTGATATGAGTAAAGCTTTTGATGTAGTGTATCATGATATCTTAATTGATAAGCTGTACTGCTATGGCATTCGGGACCCAGCATTACACTGGATAAAATCTTATCCAAGCGGTAGAGAACAGTGTGTTGAAATAAATTATATAGACGTTAATAATGTAATGACATCGTACAGATCCAAATATAAACACAACCGTAGTGGAGTCCCGCAAGGGAGTGTCCTGGGGCCTCTTCTCTTTTTGCTTTACGTGAATGACCTACCTGACTTTATCAATTGCAAGTCTGTACTTTTTGCTGACGATATTTCAATCATAATAAGTACTGACACTAAATCCAATTACAATGATAAAATAATCACAGCTGTTATAAGTGTCACAGATTGGCTATACAAGAATAGACTCGAAGTAAATTTAGGCAAAACAAAAATAATACAATTTAACCTAAGGAAATATAAAGAAACTATTGACTAAAACTAGAGGAGGTTCAAAATACAAAATTCTTGGGGATACATATTGATGATGGTTGTACTTGGCAAAGACATATTAAAGAAGTTTGTAAAAAATCAATAAGTTCATTTACCCATTACGAAGATTGTCAAGGACTTCATCTCAAAAAACTGCTTTACTCGCCTATCATGGCTATATAGATTCCTTTTTGAGATATGGCGTAATACTCTGGGGAAATGGATCTACAGTGAACAAAGCTTTTATTGCTCAAAAAAAGTGTGTAAGGGCAATCTGCAGGGTTGGTCCATTATATTCTTGTAGAGAACTTTTTCCAACCCTAAAAATTCTAACACTTCCTAGCATTTATATTTTCGAATTGGGTATCTTGGTCAAAAAACATAAACAGTTTTTTACAAAAAATTGTGATGTCGTTAGTTTTAATACAAGGTATAAGGATAAACTAGTTTTTTCATTTAGAAAGAAGGCAACCTCTCATAAGAGCTGTTAATCGATGGCAATAAAGGTGTTTAACAAACTGCCTAGCGACATAAAGTCATTGCCTCTTAGTAAATTTAAAAGCAAACTTTTTATGTGGTTACTGGACAGGGCTTTTAATTTACTTGACCATGAATATAATGTTTGTAATGTATTATGATTTTAAATATGACTAATATAATAATAAAAATAATTGTACTGTTTAAATAATATTTAATTTTAATTCAATTTAATTAAACTCAATCTGTTTGTAATGAATTATGATTTTAAATATGAATACTATAATAATAATAATTGTACTGTTTAAATAACTAATTTAAATTAATAGGACAAAACATGTTGATCTTTTATGTAATGTAACAACTTATTTACCGTGTTTCATGCAAATAAATGATTCTTGATTCTTGATCAGCAACCGCGTTTACGATTGCTAGAAAAACGAGGCAGCAATATCTGTATTAATTAGTTAAAAATCAGAATATAAGCGATATTACCACGTGGGGTTTTCGAGTACTAGTATCGGTCCCGCCAATTTGATATAAAAATGGCCGGAATACATTTTTTAAATATCTTTGAACACACTGAGTCAATTTTTTCTTAAAAATAAGTATCAAATTACAGATACTTATTTTGAACCATTATTAAGGTAAAGTATGGCCATGTGAACGTGGCCTCAATATTTAAAAAATACATACTCATTTATTCGAAGTAAATAATTAGATGTTTGGAGGGATGTCAGTTACTGTTATAACGTTATAAATAGCAACAAAATTAGTGAAACTTGTTTTCAAAATTTTAAGATTCCCAAATGAGAACTTAAACGCATATGGAAGCATTGTAATATAAAATAACGGGTTTAAGTTTGGAAGCTTACTGTAATATTATGTAGTGTAAATATAAAATAAATAAAGTACAGTTTTACCATAATTGTATGTCTTAATACTTTAAGCGAGCAATTATTTTATGTATATATTTTATGTTGGTATATTTAAAATAATATGTTATATACATTATAATTAATTATATATGAGAAAAGATATAAGTTACTTAAATTAAAAGATGATAATGCTTAGACACAATGAACTTCCATAGATTTATTTTTTCTTCAAAATAAGTATCAAATTACTATTTGATAATTATTTTGAACCATTATTAAGGAAAAGTATGGCCGTGTGAACGTGGCCTCAATATTTAAAAAATACATACTCATTTATTCGAAGTAAATAATTAGATGTTTTGAGGGATGTCAGTTACTGTTATAACGTTATAAATAGCAACAAAATTAGTGAAACTTGTTTTCAAAATTTTAAGATTCCCAAATGAGAACTAAACCGCAAATGAAAGCATTGTAATAATAAAATAACGGGTTTCAGTTTGGAAGCTGACTGTAATATGTACTTTAAGCGAGCAATTATGTTATATATATATATATATATATATATATATATATATATATATATATATATATATATATATATATATATATATATAATATGTTATATACCTACATTATAATTATAGTTCAGTTGTCGTTGTTTACACTTAGAGATAGCACGTGTCGGTGTTATTAAAACGAGTTCTGAGCATCAGGAGTTACAAACAAATTCTATTTAAGTTCATTTTCTATCAGTTCTTTTATATCTTTATATCTTATTCGATTACGTCGAGAGTAATTGTTAATAATAATGCATTGTGCACTATGCAATACGGATTTCAATGATAGCGTTAAGTGTGGATCGTGTAAAAAGCAACTTTGTTTTGGCTGCTCAAATATAACCGAAGCTGGGTATAGGAAGCTGGGTGCCGACCGAAGGGCTGCGTGGAGGTGTTCCTATTGCCGGAACCTTCTATACGCCCCTTCAACGCCAACGCCAACCACGTCGCCGCCGATCCCTGCCATTGATGGTGGTGCTTCAATTGATATGGTTCTGCAGGAAATACGTGACCTAAAACTACAGCTTCACTGCCTACCAGCACTCATTGATGACGTGAAAAGCATTAGGCGTGAAATACAAGAGCTAAAATCATCCTGTGAATTTAATAGTGAAAAAATAATTAACTGTGAGTCCAGAATAACTGATCTTGAATCCAAGATACCGAAATTGGAGCAAATAAAAATAACAGTTGACTCGACACTCTCTGAAATATCGACCCTGAAAAAGGAGTTAGCTGCTAAGGAACAATGGTCTCGACTTAACAATGTCGAGATAAAGGGAGTTCCCCTAAAGAGAGATGAAAACCTTTTTTCAATAGTAGAAAACATATGCACGCAAGTTGGTTACACGATCCCCAAACATCAAATAAATTATATAGCGAGGGTGCCGACACATTTTGGTAAAGATAAATCTATTATTGTCAACTTCATCAACCGCTACATAAAGGAAGAATTTGTAGCTGCAGCGAGAGCCAAGAAATTCATGACAGCGAAGGACATTGGGTTTGTGGGTAACGAACAACGTCTGTATGTTAATGACCACTTAACACCGTATTCTAAGACTTTGTTAACTAAAACCAAAGCTATTTGTAAAGATAAAGCTTATCAATACGTTTGGGTAAAGTATTGTAAAATTCATGTTAGAAAAAATGACACTACGAGGGTTATGATTATAACAAGTGATAGTGATTTAAACAAGTTAGCTTAAACTGCCTCCAAAGATATAATTTGCTTAACTTAGGTCTCAGTTTAATTACATATTGTTTAATTGCTTCTGTTGTACATTACACTCGTAATGAAATGTTTACAACCCCTGCTTTGCAGATGTATCGCTTTTGTTATTCTGTGTTTTTTTCTAAAACTCTTTGTTTGATATATTGCTCGACGTATAATTGTTCCTACCCGCTTATTCGATATATTTTAGGTAACCGTATGCATATTGTGCTCGCTTTTTTCGCTCTTATACCCTATTTGGTATTAAATGATATTGATTGCACTTATTCCATGCTGCAAAAATGTTTTAATGTATTAATATGTTATCGTGTTGGTTTGCTTTCGTATCATGCTATTAACCCCAATATTAATAATATATTTTTAATTAGTTATTTTAAGGCTTTTTGCATTCCGCTTAGTTTAATAATCTTGATTTTTAGTTGCATAAGCATTTGTGTTCACCTGCTTTTTCATTACACTTTAAACATTTTTTTTAATACTAGAGTTGGCTTTCTCGCTATTCCTCTTCGTAATATGATGTTGAACGATATTGATTCTATTATTTTTTTAATAATGTGTTTATTATTACAGCACTGTTTTGACGTGATAATTAGTTACCATGTTTATTCGCTATTTGTGTTTGCAGTTAAAACCAAATTAAGGAATTTTAGTTATTATTTTAAGATTTTTTACATATTGCCTAGCTTTATAATTTCGATTTTATATTGTTTTTATTTTATTTTTAATTTAATGATTTACAATGGCTACGTTTTTTATTAATAATACGAATAGCTCTTTATTTAATATTTATTATCAGAATGCACGAGGTCTGCGTACTAAAATATCTGACTTCTACCGTAATATCTGCTCGTCTAAATATGATGTCATTGTTATAACTGAAACGTGGCTTCTGGATGGTATTTCGAACTCCGAGTTATTTGATGGTCGTTATGTTGTATGGCGCCGCGATCGTGATTATGCTGGGACGGGCCAATTGTACGGGGGCGGTGTACTCATTGCGACACGCAGAGAGTTGTCTGTTGAACCTCAACCGAACTTTAACTCCAGTGCTGAAGATCTTTGGCTCACGCTTACTGTCATAAAAAGCGATACTAAAATTCCTACTTTTCTGCATATTTGTGTCTTATATTTATGTAATTTACATGGAAGTTTTAGTTTCTCGGATCAGTTATTGAATTTTTTTACAAAACTAAATGATATAGTCTTAAAATATCCCACGGATAAATATCTTATAGTGGGTGACTTTAATTTAAGTAACATAAAATGGGTACCCGCATCTAACTGTTCCAATTGTTGTTACCATTGCTATGAGCCAACGAACTATAGTACGCACAACGAACGGTTACTGGTAGATGAAATTAATGCGCTTAACTTTTGCCAATATAATGGTATACGCAATAAATATGGTAAAACACTCGACCTTGTGTTATCTAACTGTGATGTAGCCGTATCTGATTGTAGTGACGACTCTTTGGTACCAGTAGATCCCTTTCACGGAGCGTTAGTAATTGAAGTACGTTTTTATGAGTTAAGCACACTTAAAACAACTCCGTTTATTAAGTTTTTTTATAACAAAGGTGATTATCAATCAATTCATCGAAAATATGCTGAAATCGATTGGCAAACCGAATTTTCTTCGAAATCTCTTAATGATTCCATTAAATATTTTTATGAAATATTTGAGAAATTAAGAGATAAGCACATACCGTCAAAAATAATTAAACCGGACTCTTACCATACGTGGTATTCCCCAGCATTAAAGAAAGCAATTAAAGAAAAACATAAGTACCTTCGTAAATTCAGGACCTACGGTAATAGATCCGATGAAGAATCTTATAAAATACTGCGCACTCGTGTAAAATATTTGGAAGATATGTGTCATAAAAACTACATATCAACCGTTGAAAGGTCAATAGTAAAAAATCCTAAATATTTCTGGTCATATGTTAAACGTAAATCAAAAACTCACTCTATTCCAAGTAGTCTCAATTTAGGTAGTGTAATTTATAACACAGGACAGTCTATTAGTGACGCGTTTGCAACTTATTTCAAGTCAAATTTCTTATACCCGGTCGCTCAATCAACTCCAAATATTTCTAATGTAACATCAAAATCGACTGCAAATATTTCAAATATAGAAGTTAACGTTAAGCACGTGTATCGGTTATTGAAAGCTCTAGATCCATCAAAATCCGCCGGACCTGATAACCTACCAGCCATTTTTCTTATTAATTGTGCAGAGACGTTAACACTACCAATAAGTTTGCTATATCGCAAATCGTTGCATGAATGCTCAGTTCCTGATATTTGGAAGCGTGCATATATCACCCCTGTGCACAAGAAGGGTCTTAGGACCGATGTCGCTAATTATAGGCCAATTTCTAAGTTGTGCATCATTTCCAAAGTCTTTGAAAAGTTGATTTATGAGCAGGTATATCCGTTACTAAAACAAAGCATAAGCCAGTCTCAACATGGTTTCTTCAAGGGTAGATCTACCGTTTCCAACTTGGTGCTCCTCAATTCTTTCTTGACTAAAGCCATGGATGATGGTCATCAAGTTGACGTTATTTATACAGATTACAGTAAGGCTTTCGACCGGATTGAACATAATTTGCTTTTAAAAAAGCTACAGTATGTTGGTATCTGTGGAGATCTACTGCGGTGGTTCTCCTCTTATATCGACAATCGCTCGCAGGCTGTAGTTGTTAACAATTACATATCAGGTTGGGTGTCAATACCGAGTGGTGTGCCACAGGGGTCCTTGATGGGGCCGTTGCTGTTTCTTATATTTGTCAACGATATTGAAACCTGTTTTAAATCATCACACCTACTGTGTTTTGCTGATGATATGAAAATATTTTCCACAATCTCATCTCAGAATGATGCTGAATTACTGCAGCGAGATCTACTAAGATTGGAAGAATACTGTAATATCAATAAGCTTGATCTAAACCCATCAAAATGTACCCTTATTACATATTCACGCAAGCGAAACTTAATTAATTTCGGCTATCACCTTAAAGGCCAAAAGTTACAAAAAGAACCTGTTGTACGTGATCTAGGGATTTTCCACGACTCTAAGTTATTATTCAACACCCACGTTGACAATATCATAACTAGGGCATCTAAGGCGTTAGGTTTTGTCATGCGTAGTGCAAAGGAGTTTAATAATATTAAAACAATTAAAATCTTGTACTGTACTTACGTCCGCAGTACGCTTGAATATGCTTCACAGATTTGGAACCCGATGTATCATACATACATTTCACGGATCGAAAATATCCAACGTAAATTTATACGATATCTTTGCTATCGTACCAATAGAAACTACCGATCAGAAGACTACTTATCCTTATGCAAACACCATCATCTGCTACCTCTGATAAAGCGTCGGGAGATTGCTGACACTGTATTTTTATTGAAAATCTGTTCTGGCAATGTTGACTGTTCTGATTTGCTATCACAAATATCACTGAGAACGCCTGTAGTGAACCTTAGAACGAATGCATTACTCTACTTACCAGCTTCATCAACTAATTATGGAAGAAATACTTTCATGTATCGGGCTATTAACAATTTTAATAATTTATGCAAAAAGCATGATTTTGATTTGTTTAATACTAGCTATATATTCGGCAAGGCGGGCATTAAGTCGAGAATTTTTTAAGTCATAATTTTATTTATTTTAAGAAAAATTATATTGTGTGTTTCGTCCTGTTTTCTCTTTTCTTTTCTTTTGTGGCTATTGTTCTTTGTTTCACTTATTAAATTTATGCATGTTGTACATTTAAATTAGACTCCATTTTTGTTGCTCATATTTGTGCTATGTCCTTTAAACAACGAAATCGATTATGTTACTGTATTTCTATTAGTGAGAACCTGTTATTGGCTTTTTTTGTAAATTTAACATGTTATTTACTTAAGATTTGTAAGCTGTTGGTTTTCCATAACATAAAAATAAATAAATAAAATAATTAATTATATATAAGAAAAGATATTATAAGTTACTTAAATTAAAGGATGACAATGCGTAGACATAATGAACTTCCATAGATTTATTTTACTTATGAACATATATTAAAAGGATACATTTTAACTGTTGAGAAAAAATAGTCTACTTGTAAGTTTCTTGTCGGTAATTGGTACTTATTGACAGTGCCTGATTTAGAGAGTTCCGTCAGCTCTAGGCTATTTATGACAACGCTCTACCAATTTGGTCAAATATTTGTATTTATGGTAATGTTTTACATTCCAAGTTTATTTACTTTGTAAGTTTGATAGGTATCATCCATGATTTTGTTTGTTTTCGTCGCCCAACTTAACTAATATTAACAATATTCTTACACAATTAATATTTTCGTCGTGATTAGCTTGACATGTACATATGTACACCTAAACAGAAAACGTGCCCTACAACCTAGAAAATACTTCTCGCAAAATTCTCTACCAATTTGGAGAAATATTTGTACTCGTATTTATGATAATTTTTTACTTCCCAAGTTTATTTACTTTGTAAGTTTGACAGGTATCATCATGATTTTGTTTGTTTTCGTCGCCCAACTTAACTAATATTGACAATATTCTTCTACAATTAATATTTTCGCCGTGATTAGCTTGACATGTACATATGTACACCTAAACAGAAAACGTGCCCTACAAGGTAGAAAATACTTCTCGCAAAATGCTCTACCAATTTGGAGAAATATTTGTATTTATGATAATGTTTTACTTCCCAAGTTTATTTACTTTGTAAGTTTGACAGGTATCATCATGATTTTATTTGTTTTCGTCGCCCCACTTAACTAATATTTACAATATTCTTACACAATTAATATTTTCCCTGTAATTAGCTTGACATGTATGTATGCAATATGTGCGTATTGTACATATATACGTACGTATTGAATATGTACGTATAAGAACGTAATGTAATTTTGTAATACAGTTTTACCCATTTCCGATCGTCTGAATATTCTCACATTTTGCAGATGTTGACCGTGTAGTAGCGGTGTTCTTACATCGCCAGAATAACCACTATCCAATGTTGACCGTATCAACATTGGATAGTGGGTATTCTTATATCCACTACCCCATATCGTCCTGTGGGTGTTGCAAGAGGTGACAGAGGGAAACAAATCAGGAGATGAGCAGTAGCATCTTCGTAACAACAACTCAAATCAAATGCAGCTGATCCAATCCAACTGTCAAGCATGGCAACTATGGAAATTTCCCCTTCGCTATGTTTAGCAGTGGACTTTAATAGTTTGTAACGGCGATGGTAAAGGTTATAGACGCATTAAAAACCGATAAAAAAACAAATAATTTTTAACTAACTATGACATAGTATTCCACATAAAATAACAATTATTTATGCGTATTTTTCAACTCTTCTATTATTCAAACTAAGGTGTGTGTGAATGTTATGTCTTTATGCCCGTTGATGGCAATGAAATTATTAATTACATATTTTAAGCAGTTGATTTTTTCCTTACTTTTAAAAAAAAGTTACTCCTCCTCCCACAGTTTCTCCTGTACCATTAAGGCGGTTTACATAAATAAATTGTATAAGGACACCTATCCAGACCTGTAACAATTATTTATAGTCCATTTAAAAATTTGCTCCTTTCGGGATTCAAACCCGCGGCCCTGCAACACCGCGGACAAGCCTATAGCACATATGTGCTCGGCGGTTAAGGCAAACTCCTTTAGGTAATAAGTATGTCTGAGTAAAAAAATTCTTAGACGATATTTGAAGTTCCCCATCACGCATTGTAGCAGCTTAAGCTTCATATCTATTTTGAAAATGACCTGTACCCAGAAGTCCAAATAATATAGGCTAATTTTAAGGTTAAAAGGCTTTTAGTGTTCCCTTCATTTGGTGGACAAAAGGTAATTTTGTTTGAAACTTATAATATTTTTTTCTTGAGTTTTTGCTTATTATCAGGAAATAAAGGATATGGATAAAATGTACAAAAGAAACCGATGAAGTCTAATTAAATAACATACTTTTTAAATTATTATCGAAATATATAAATTATCGCTTAATATAAAGTACTTTAAAAAATTTATTCCATTTAAAAAAAATGAGTATTTCAAAAATACGCGCATATTTTTTTTCGAGCATATACTATTTCAAGTAGAATCAATTCTCGAGTGTCAAAATCCATATTTTTTCCAACCTAGCCTTAACTCTTATATCGTAAAAATAATACGTTAGTACATATTCGCCATGATGACTTGGTATTGCAGTCTTTTGATCACGGAACTATGAGAATGAAACAAGTACATATTTATTTGGTCTACAAATAATTATTCCATGTGCGGGAGTTTTTTTTTATTTGCAATATCAGAACGTCTTTACAACACAGAAGAAATTACTTGGGTGGGAATTTTCTTATAACGTTTATTATAAAGAAAGCTAACTATCGTATTTGTTTCAATAGTAAATATGAATAATTATAAGAATATAATAATCGTATATAAGGAGCAGAAGCATTACAGTCTTATTTCACAAGAAAGGTGACGGTGAAGACTATGCTGAAAAATTATCGAAAAATATACGTCTATAAGTTGTTTTCGAGGGTCATCACAAATCGACTCACGAGAATACTCGACGACTTTCAGCTTGCGGAACAGACTAGGTTTCGAGGAGTATTTGGCACTACAGACCACATTCACACAGTGCGGCAAATAATACAGAAGACAACAGAATATAATCAGCCCCTGTTTCTTGCGTTTACGGACTATGAGAAAGCCTTTGCCTCCATCGAAATTTGGGCAGTTCTGGATTCCTTGCAGCGGTTCCAAATTTACTTGCGGTACATCGAAGTGCTGAGATGCCTTAACTACAGCAGTACCATATCCATCCAAGTACAGGACAGTCAAACAAAACCAATCCAGTTGTATCGCGGAGTGAGATAGAGGGATGGTATATCCCCTAAACTGTTTACAAATGCACTGGAGGATGTTTTAAGACCCTAGACTGGGAAGGACGCAGCATTAACGTAAACGGTAAGTACATCTCACACTTACACTTTGCTGACGATATCATTATCTGAATGAATATTACAAATGTGTTGGTCTGTGTATGAATCTGAACAAGGCAAAAGTTATGTTTAACGATCACGTCATGCTGTTCCAATTACTGTTGTTGGTGAAATTCACGAAGTTGTCCAGGAATATACCTACCTCGGGCAGATTTTGCTACTAGTTAGGAATAACTTCGAGAAAGAAGCCGATCGGAGAATTCAGTTAGGCTGGGAAGCATTTAGAAAGCTTCTATTAAAAACGTTACTAAATTATAGTGTTTGATCTTGATGATGATGACGAATATGATGGCTATAAAGTTCCAGTTTCTGGCCATTTTACGAATACGGTGCATTAGTGTAGACGCGGTCAAACCCAGAGTTTTTTTTTTGTTAGCACCATAATAAATTTCATATAATAGTCTAAGAAAAGAATATAGCCAGAACAGCAGTCTCCGGTGGGAATTGAGTGAATCACATGGCAACTGCGTTACGTTTTTCCATTATGATAATATTTACCAGTACCGAAAAATGTCGCAAAAATTTTTCGTCATAAGTCTATCTTGAGGCGCTTTTAAAGATATAAGAACAAAGCTCATTAGTTATATTAAAATGGTTGTAGCTGCTAATAATACCGCTTGCAAAACCCTTAAAATTTTTGTAATTTATTTAAAATATAAAGTAAAGAAAAAACTATAACTCTATAGCAGTGTAATTTCTCATGTAAGATTACGTCGTAATTCTTTAGAGAAATAAATAATATCGACGGCTCCGTGGCGCAGTGGCTTAGCAATGAGTTGCTGCGCTGGGGGCCGCACGGAACAAGTATTTGTATGGTCTACAAATAATTGTTCTGGGTCTGGATGTTTGTCCTTGTGCAATTTTTGTTTGTAAACTGCCTCCAAGATACAGGAGAAAATCCTAGTGTTGGGGTAACGTTTTATTTTTTTTAATTAAATAAACAAATTAAAATTAAATAAATGCTATTATAAACTGTAAGAAACAACCTTTATATACCTACACTGAAAAGTTTTAAGGCAAAAAGCAGTCCACTCGAATGCGTGTTCAAAGACTTCAAATTTCTCTTTAATTTAAATCTTTTCTCATAATATGTTTCTTCACCAAATTGCAACTAATGATTTACAGTGGTGCTGCTTTATACACGTACACAAACAGAAAACTAAAATTCACAACGGATAAAATACAATTCATGGTCTAACTTTTTCAATAAAAGTTCTAAAAACATTACAACTAAGAATCATGTTAATCAGCTACTGTGTTCGTGTATTGTGGTAATTAAACGCCTGGCGTGTCGATAACGTGCATAGAGCTAATCGCGCTCGTTTGTGTTCCCTTCATTATTTTTAGAACAATATCGTTTTACTATCTAAATCAGGTTCACTTTAACGTAATATTGCAAGTTAATAGTTAGTAAGTAATATTTCAGAACAAGGAAGATTGTATCTAGAGTAATAGTCTTGTACTTACTAATAATGTTCTCCAGACTGGATTACAGTTACGGCGGCCAATATTCAACGGATAATAGCCATCAACGCAGGATCGGATTATAGTGCCTAATTATATGCGTAAGCACACGTGCACTAACTATAACTTGACACAACCGGAGAGAGATCAGGCACAGGACTAACGACTTTACGTGCTTTCTGAGGCATGGGGAGTAATACCACCAACTTTCTAACTCCGAGCCACTACTGAGAATTTCTTCCCAGAAAAATCCAGCAATTGTTTTTGACCCGACCCGGTATTCATCTATTCGTCAAAATGCTCATAAACTGTGAAGACAACTAGGTACACATCAAGCGGAAGTAATATATTCTATAACTAACAAAACATCAGCAAACATTGTACTGAAACGAACTGTTGTAAATTAGCTCGCATTAAAGTCAAATGGTTCCTGTTGCTGCTCGTTAAATCGGTTGCAGTTAAAACTTTACTTGCCGCATATATTAGTGTGCACAATAGTATTGTATCTCCACCATTCTCATGAGTCAATTTCCATTTCAATAAATCGTTGTTGTAGTTCAAAATTTAATTCTTGTTCGTTCGTAATTTAACACAGTGGGGAAATCTGTGTGTTGGAAAAGTTAAAAATATGAACTTAAAATATTTTTAGGATATTCCCGCCTACGCCCATCACACAATGAAACAACGCAGCGGACTCTTTGATGCTCTTGAAGCCTTCAGATAAATAATATTTCAGATAAATGTGAAGTGCCGGTGTCCACAGTGGAATGTACATAAGTTGTTGGTACCGACTTTGTTATATGGCAGCGAAACCTGGGTATGCCAGAAGAAGCATAAAAGCAAGTTGAATGCAGTGGAGATGCGATCTCTTCGTAAAATGTGCGGCGTTACCATGGCCAACCGAAAGCGAAACGAAGAGATTCGCAATATGGCAGGTTTGAAAGATGACCTTATCACAAAAATTGATAAGGGCGTGCTTCGGAGATTTGGGCACGTTGAGCGAATGAGTGAAGAACGAATGGTGAAGAAAATATATAGCGCGAAAGTTAATATTAAAAGGTGTCGAGGTAGACCGAGACTAACTTTCGAAGACCATGTGAGCAAATTGCTCGAAGAGGGTAGGGTCAAGGGAACTCGGATACCTAGACGTGCATGTATGAAGATGATAATGAATCTGAAAGAAGCGAAAGAGGTATGTAAGGATCGTGACACTTGGCGATCTGTTCTCTCTGGTTACCCCGTCAGGGATTGTGCGTGAAGATAAGTAAGTAAGTACATTTTTAGGATTACGTTTTATACCAGAGATTCTTGTCATTTAATTCTGTACGTCGGTCCCAATGAAGCACATAATTCTTGAGCACAGAGTTTTTGGCAGAATTAAAAAGAAATCAGGAACATAATTAAGACTTTACATATGTCTTATTTTTAGATAAGAAATGATTTACCATCATCATTAACAACTTCACGCACAATCCCTGACGGGGTAGCCAGAGAGAACAGATCGCCAAGTGTCACGATCCTTACATACCTCTTTCGCTTCTTTCAGATTCATTATCTTCTTTATACATGCACGTCTAGGTATCCGAGTACTCTTGACCCTACCCTCTTCGAGCAATTTGCTCACATGGTCTTCGAAAGTTAGTCTCGGTCTACCTCGACACCTTTTAATATTAACTTTCGCGCTATATATTTTCTTCACCATTCGGTCTTCACTCATTCGCTCAACGTGCCCAAACCACCGAAGCACGCCCTTATCAATTTTCGTGATAAGGTCATCTTTCAAACCTGCCATATTGCGAATCTCTTCGTTTCGCTTTCGGTCGGCCATGGTAACGCCGCACATTTTACGAAGAGATCGCATCTCCACTGCATTCAACTTGCTTTTATGCTTCTTCTGGCAGATAAGTATTAACAACTTAGGCCACCCGAAAGGAATGCCACAAAGCACCTTTATCCATCGACCTACTGCATATATTCACTTCATCTAGTGGGGGGACACCCTACACTTCGTCTATCTTTACGAGGCTATCACTCGAGAACCTTTCTTCCCCATCGGTTGCGGGATCTTTGAATTATATGACCGGCCAATTGTCACTTCAGTTTACTAATCTATTGGGCTATGTCGGTTACTCTGTTTCTACTGCGGATTTCCTGATTTCTAAGTTTATCACGCAGAAAAACCCTAAGCATAGCCCTCTCCATAGCTCGCTGAGCAACCTTAAACTTCCTTAAACGTCCAGCAGTGAAGGACCACGTTTCAGATTCATAAGTCATCACTGGCAACACGCACTGTTTGTACAATCTTGTTTTCAAGTTTTGAGGTAAACATGATGAGATAATGTGTTGTAATCTCCCGAACGTTGTGAAGCCGACTGGAATCTGTTGATTGACCTCTTGGAAGAAGTTGGACTTACCTAGTCAGACTATTTGTCCCAGGTTAACATACTCATCAAGAACTTCGAGCTTATTGCTCTCAACAACTACCGGCATAGGTGTGACATGAACCCTTTGTTTTATCTTTGTTGACTACTAATATATTATATTGGCTAGCTCCGCGGACGTTGTTTCTGCCATTGCCGGGTTTTTAATCCTCGTTTACCTCGTAATTTTTTGCAATGTAAATATAAAATTTTATTTATAATTGTTATTCATTATCGTGATAGTAATAATAGTGATTAAGAGTTACTAGTTACTATCATGATTATCATAATGATGGTTAATAACCCGACCATAACATAAACGTCATGCCAATAATTTGGCTAGGCCAGATGTTTCTCCCATTTAATGCTGCTGGACATCGCCAATCTGTATGACAACGTATGTTACGTCTAACGTATGTTTATACCACCATCTGTCGGAAGCCATGCGATCCTGTTGGCATAGCCCATAGTCGCCTCTTACGATCCCCACGCGACCGAAATGGCGTAATCGATCATATTACTTTACAGCATTAATTTAAATTAAATGTAGGTACATGGCAAATGATAAAATAGAATTATTAAGTAAGTTAAACTCAAAAGCGGCACCACCAAATTATTTTATTCAAGAGCGAAAATATTCAATAATTAACATAAAATTTAACAAAAGTGAAATTTTAATTAATATTAAAAGTATACTGTCACAGATGTTTTTGAGATGAAATTAAAAGTTGAAACACAGATGCTTATGACAGAATATAGCGCAGATGTTTGTATAATGTTTATTCGCTAATCGTAATATCTTAAATGCACATTTGTTTTATTTTATTAATTAATAAATTTATACGCAGTAAATTATTAACCGAGTTCAAAAAACGAAGTTCACGGATTTCTCGGACAACTAGGAGATGAAGATTTAACGTATCTACTTAGACTATATTTTAGTTGTTAATTGAACATGTGATATTTCTTAAATCACTCAAAAGTGTCAGAAAATATACCAAAAGCACCGACTTCAAAACCTATTTGTGAATATTATTATAACATTTTTAGTTCTTTGAAGTCAGTTTATACCTTTTGTTGAAATTTTATTATTTTTAAAGATTAAATCCTTAAAATCAAATTTTAAAATGTTTGTCAAACTTGGAAATAGTTTCAGTAAACCTAAAAATTAATTTAGTGAAGCTAACCAATAATTCATTTACCAATATAAACGAGGATTGTGATCGATATAATACAAGTCTTTTTTTATCAACCTTTAAAGTGCTTCAAATAAAATGCACTACGTGCCTGTCTGCCGTTAGTCATGGGCTATTTTCTCAAAGACGAAAATAATGCATGTAATTAAAAGTATCTAGTAAAAGTACTTATGAAGTAGAGAAATTACAAAAGCGAAGATGAAAGAATGGACTAGTTTTAATGGGTCCATTCAAAATGTGGTATTTATTTTTCTTTCTGGTTATTGTGTTCCGATCTTAAGGTATAGAGAGCCAATAGAATTACAAGCCGTGAGGCATATCATCTTTGTCCTCAGCGGTAATAAAGCATCTTTAGCCCTCTTTGTTTGAATGTAACCATGGACTGCAATAGCCAGTTACAATCAGGCGGACTGTAACTTCGTTTGTAACTTCAGTTTAATTAAAAAACCTTCTTTATGATCCCGTAAAGGTCCACCACTAGACATGGATCTCTCTTGTAAGGAGGAAGGTCTCTGTAAGGAGGTTTAGTCTTACTTGTCACGCTTGGCAGGCGAATTGGTGACCGCAGCGGTAGACGTTCCCGTCACCGGTCTGGATATTTTACACCTAGCGTAAACGAGATATATTTATTATAGACGCCTCTTATGGCATTAAGGCAACAACGTGTTTCAGTTTGAAGGGTAACAAAGTCAATATATTTCAAAGCTTTGAGACTAGTTATGTTTTGACATCTGTGATCTTATTTTGTTTAAAGTTGTAAGCAAATGTTCATAGACTACAGTAGCCACTTACAAACTGTTAGACAAAGATAAGAATTTTATACAAAATATTGCTGAATCGACTATGACATTGTGTTATAGACTTTTAAAATTAGACAGTTGTAAAGTAGGCTTTGCGGTGGCTGACCGCTAAGTGAGACTAAGACTTCACTTAGCGGTCAGCCACTGCAGAGAATACTTCACCTGAAGATAGCTCGTGTAGAAGCGAAACAAGTGTCGTATTATCGACGGTGATTTGTCTTTCTTGGTATAATGGTGTTGGTAGTAGTGGTGACGGGATTAGTGGTGTCGGCGATAGTTAATGATATTATAGCTTTGGATTACTTGGACTGGATAAATACTATTAAATTCCTCCTGATTTCAATGAAAACGACAATAACTTTAATCTCTTTTTAGATTTTAGGTAACAAATAACGAGCAAAATAAGATTCCTAAAATAAAATTTGTTTTACTATTTCACACATATATTTATTTCAAATCGTTATTATTACATAAAACACACACACACACACACACACACACACAATTTATTGTTAGTAAGAATTGGCTTAACTTGGCTCTTTGCACTACCGCGTAACGCTTATGAAATTTGTTAATTATTATTAAATAAGAGTACTGCAAAGCCAATTTCAGGGTATCCTATCTGCCTTTATTTATACCTTTAGCATGTGCACTCTGTCGTTAATGGGGTTCTCATATTTTCAGAAGACTCGCTACTAACCGCATCGCCTATATCTCGCGTCATCGCTCCCGCCTTTGTGTAATTTAGATATAGAACAGTATAGTTAAGTGTATAAAAATTTACAATAACGCTATATTTTGCGATTTTCAATAAAGTTTATGCGTGAAGCCAGCCGGCATCTCATCATCGTGGCCACAGCCCTTGAGACATGAAGCAGATTAGTAGAAGTCCAGGTGAGGGCACACTGCACGTGCATTCCTTCACGTCCTTCCTGTAGCCCAAATTTAGAGAATTTGCAGTATCGCGAAATAGTAAATTCGCAACGCATCCATACAGTTCATTAATTTACGTAATCCTTTTAATAACTGTGAACCAGCAGTTAGTCATTTAAACCAACACAGCATTTTTAGTCACTCCGACCGGGATAATTAATTTCACGCTAATTCCCAGAATTACAATCAATTAACTTTATCCATACATCATGTAAATAAAATTGAAGTGTCGGTCTCTAATATCGAAATAACTGTCTGTCTAACCGTCGAGATTATATTCATGCCATTTAAACATAAATAGTCATTTGTAAAAATGTTGTCTGTCTATCTGTATATGTGTCTTGGTTAATCTTCTTAATGGCTGAACCGATTTTAATAAAACTTGACAAACATATAAAGAGAAATGGCATACGTGCTCTAGGCTATATTTTAACTGAATAACTTGCAGACATTTTTAAGAAATCGAAAAATTTAATAAAATAAATGGTCTTTGATGATTATCTCAAATCTAAATAACGCCGCATTAATAAATCTTATCCAAGGGGAGCCGTGAAGAGTCGCTAGTTTTTTTAATAAAAAACAGTCAAGAAAAACTTTTTCAGAAAGAGTGTAATATTCTTAAACTTTTAAATTTAAACATTTAAATGTTAAATAGCAGTTTTTTAAAAGGTCAAATGAAAAATTTGTAATTCAAATGTGGTGGCAGTTTAATCCCGAATCCTTCTCGCACTTTTCCAATTCACTATTGCAACTAATTAAAACTTTAGTTTAATTCGAGACTGCCATTATACTTTCAGAAATGGCGACGGGTTAACCCACGACAGTGAGTTTGACTAACGGGTTTTTGTGACACCGCAATGTAATTCGTAGTTGCATCGAATTTGAATAAAATCATCAATACTGAAATTCGTTGAAGTTCTTGATTTATTTAACTTTTCTGCCTACTTCCAAAAAGGAGACGGTACTCAATTCGAGTGTATGTTTTTTTTTATGTGTATAACTCCTCATAACTTTGTACTGGGTGAACCGATTTCGATGATTCTTTTTTTATATGAAAGCTGATAGTTCTCGTGTGGTCACATTTGAATTTTATCAAGGTCAGACTAATAGTTTTTGAGTTATTCTTAAATAACTTATAAGTCGGCTGTACTTTTTAATTTTAAATTATTGAAGATTCATTTAATTTTCCTCTTATAAGATTTCATCTCATTTCTTTAATAAGTGTCTATTAACTCATTTTTAAAAAAAATTTATGACGCTTGAGCACTTTCTAAAACGTGAACAAGACTATGTAAATGGAGGTCTATATCTTATAAAGGGGGAAACAGAGTGACTTAAATGGCTTCTTCTTAGCTGAGGCAATTTCGTAATGTTCTTATTTTCGACTGTTGACATTTTGATAGTAATTTCAGTGGTAACAAGTTATCTCAATATAACTTTGTTAATGGTATAATAAATAACATTTATTTTACTTACTTATCGCCGTTGCTCCTTGTAATAAAAGAAATTAGTTTTCTTTTATTAATTCATCATTATAGCCTATCAAAAGTCCATTGCTGAACATAGGCCTGCCCCAAAAACTAACTCATAAGGGGGATATTTGTCATAGTTAACACGTTTGGCATGCGCGTTGTCAACCATCGTTTTTTATTATTTTCAGCTAGATTTAGAGAAAATAGGCTGCTGCTCTTTACAACAGCTACGGGATAATTATGAGGTATTTGATTTTCTTACTTGCCACTACACGGCAGCGTCGTTATGAAATTTATTAATATTTATTTTATTCGGGTGTAAGGAGAATAAGCCAATGGTGATTAACGGGGAGGCATTTTTGATTGCTTTGTTGGATGTATCGAAATCAATTCATTGTTATACAAATATTATGTGTCAGATTCCTTCAATTTCTTACTAACAATTTTTTTTCAAGCGTAAAATAGGAATAGTAGTTTTGCCATGTCGTCTCTTTGGACCTTTAATGATAAAGCTAAAGTATATGTGGTATTTGTCATTTTTAAGCAAAACTATGGCAGAAGCTTCAATTATGAGTTGATCGCAATTATCATACAATACCTAACGAACAACATAAATTTCGAAAGTTATGGGATGAACCAATCGATTGCCGTGGTGAACTACTCCAGATAGAAGAATCATATGCGTATTCGAGTAGCTAACGGAAGATTAGTAATGTAGATTACTATATTTAGTTATTTATAGTTACGTAATTGAAAAACAACGTAAACAAAGAAACTAATATACAGGGTCATTTTTAATTTACTGACACATCATCACAACATCTGTAAGAAAAAATGCGTGAGTGTCGTCGAACTCTCGGTTGGAACGAAGTTCCTTGCATAGTATATTATTATTGAAAAACGTAGGTATCATATTATTGATTAACAAATACAAATAAATGAATTACTAGCGTCTATTAAAATGAAGCATCATTGGAAATAAAATAATATTTCTTTCATGGCAAGATAATAAAAAGTGCGAGGGAGATGGATATTATTTCATCTAACTTCCTTACTTCGTCGCCAAGACTGCCTACACTAAAAATCTTACACTTTTTGTCGCCTAGCTCCCATCCGCCAAACCCGTATCGTCCGATAAGGAACTTCGTTCTTCCAAAAATATATATTTCTTCAATTTTTATTTTCATACAAAAATATAAATATTTTAATTGGACCTTCTAAACGGTAACAGGTAGTCCTAGTATTAGCACAGAATAGATAATTGGTATTAGCAAATGATAGCGCGTGACGCAGTAGTCGGCGGCGCTTACTCATTTAATCTTGACCTAATTACCTGTATCGTCAGTCGCCTTCGATGCCCTGTCCCTCCATCGTGAGATTAATATTGCGAACGTCAAAAATTAGCGTCGCAGAGATCATACTTTATAATTACCTATTATAAATTTTACCATTTGTGTTTTTAATGATATTTGCCTATTTAATTATGTATAATGATTTCAATACGATGTTTGATACTGATATCAATTGTGAAATAAAAAAGGCATTTTCTTTGACGATTTACACGAAAATTAATTGGGTACTATAAAAAAAAAAAGAGTTAGACATGAGAAAAAAAAACTTAAAAGTAGTTTTTTTGTAAATGTATTATATTATTCTGTAAAGAGTGGTTTTGCTAAAATTGTTTTTAATGATATATATTTTATAAAATTTTATGATGGAAAAATAAAAAACGGGGACACTGAGTACATAATGACTGCCTTATTTTTTAAATAAGTATTACTTTTCATAATTGCCAACATTTACCAATTATTTATTATATACATTATAGGTTTATTTTAACGTTCGACTTAAATATAAATGTAAACTTAATAATTTAAGCAAGGAAACTTGCCCTGTTTAAAGGCCAATATGTTTATGAGGCTTCATCATGCTTCATGTCTGTATTCTTTAATCTGACCCTGAAAAGTATAAAGTAATAAAAAGTTATTATCATTGTAGCTGCATGATTATTAAAAACATAATGATCTTAACAAAGTAATGTAGACCAAGTGTCTGATGATAAAGATACACTCTCTATTCTCTCAATCTCGGTATGTTAAGCAAATGATCACTCATTTATGGACTGATAGCGACAAGTACAACTTAATCTCAATGATCTATTGATCCGTGCAGCTATTACTTAACCACGAGTTCCTTTTCTTTACGACTGACGCTGTAGGCGATAAACCACGCTATTTAAGCTCTCGGCACAATGTCGTCGGCCACCAAGCATGAATCGGGCATCGAGCATTATGAGTATCAAATACTATGAAATTTATACTATCCTGACACATTGAACCGCACGTCTCATGCGCGGGCGTCTAGTGACGCTTCAAGAGCATTACTAAATGTATTATATCTAACTACACTAAAAGTTTATCATTGTGACTTTATTACTTATTTATTTATTAAGGACAGCCAACAAATCTTACACCAAAAACATAAAAATCTTAAGCTATCATCTAAGATTTAAGCTAAGTGCAGATTCAATTACAGGATGCCACGACTTGCACATGTGAGTGATTAACTAATTGACAGTGGTAGAGCCACGCGGCAGCTTTTGCTGTCGCACGGATGGGCCGGCTCGAACCGGGGTGGTACCACGACCTCACAGAAAACCAGCGTGAAGTAGAGGTTTACCTCTGCGTTTCGCTTGGTGAGTGCAGGTGGCCGGAGGCCCTTTTTACTGGAAATGAGGCATTCCATCTTAGTCCTCACGGGTGACAACGCATCTACATATTGATTTGTAATAGAGGATAGATGTAGATGTCTATGGGCCACAGCAACCACTTACCATCAGGTGGACTGTGTGCTCGTTTATCACCCTTATTCTATAAAAAAAAAAATATATTTATTTAAAAAGTAATTAAATATTTAAAAAAAATAAACTAATCCAAAATGATTCCTTAATTCATTAGAAGTAAGTTTTTGAATTTTGAGAGGCTATTTGAAAAAATATCTACGTCCGTTTTTTTCTGGAGTTCCTTGTATTGTCGTTGCAGCCTGTTTATGATCGCGTGATGGCCGAGATTGCTGTTGGATCTCTTGGTATAAAATGGTGTGTATTTACATTTTCGCGAGATTTTATAGGGTATATTAAGCCGAAGCTTAATATACCCTGGAAATATAATCCGAAGCTTCGCTCAACCCCTTGGGGAAAATAGCGTGATGCTATGAATATTGCACAAGTGTGACCGTGAGGTGCGGTTGAAGTAAGATTATACATTTATTTGGTTGATAAATAGATATTTAGTTGGGTTCGTAATGGCCTTAATAGGATCATCTCAAGATTTTTTATGTTTAATGTTTTTAGTTTGCTAATGCCTAAAAATCTGTCTTCATTTTTATCTAAAGTTTTGAAAGTAAATTTTTGAGGTCTTACTGTAACAATATTATACTTACTGGTACATATAATGTAGAAGTGGCTCCTTTTAATAAAAATGTTTTATTCTACTTTTTCTTTTATACTCTCAAGCAAATGTTTGCTGCTAATTGTTGAGTTTGTTTTTGGATTCCTACCAACCCGTCTAATTAACTATAACCATTTATTCTAATTATAGAATCCGGAGGAAATCTGTTTGACAAACGGCAAAATTACATTTATTTTGCCGTTTGCCGTTGCCGACGATTTATTTTCTTGTTGTGTGGGCAAGTCTATCGATTCAGTTTAAACATTCAAGATAAATATCGACATTAATTTTGATATAGTTGAGTCAATTCCAAGCGTACATGAAAAATATTTTATATAAAAATGTATTTATCAAATTCATGCAAATTATCAACAACGTGACTCATTTCTTTGCAAAATATCAAATTAACAAAATAATTGAATAAAAATTATACTTTAAATAGTACATAACATAAACTATACAAACTTAAAAAAATTAACGCGTCATAACATTGACGAAAACTTGAGTATTTACCTGTGAAATGTACAGTTATCATGATTATTTCTATTGTCAATACCACAGTCACTTACAGAACAAGTAACTATTTTGGAAAAAAATAACTTACTAAAATAAACCACAATTACACTATAAAATATTACAAAATATTTAGGAGCTTATTTCTTGCGTGCCGACTTGTGCTGATCTGTCATTCAAAATCAGTTACAAAGTCATGAAATTTGGTATCCTTTTCTATCTTACATTTTTGCCATAAGGAATGTTCTTCTCCCTTAAATACTATGCCGGTCTATATGCCAGTACATTCTAAGTCTATGTGTAGATGCACAAAATAGTAAAGAAAATAGTCCTATAAATACTGCCGTACAAGCCAAACCATACCAGAAAATAATGTTAAACATATTATAATTATTGAAAATTATATTTTTGCTTCGCCAAGTGAGAAAAGTTAAATAGATGACTCTGATACTGATCCAAGCTATGTTCGGCAAAAAAAAGAAGAAACTGCCCCCTAAAGTCATTCCTATCTCATATTCGTCTTCTTCAAGTAGCTCATCTACAAATTCTAGCAGTATTTCTGATTCTGAAACTGAAAACAGGGCTATTCTTGATACTGACACACTAACGTCAAGGCGTTGTCAATGAAGATCTAAATTATCAGTATAGAGAAGAAATAATGGAAGGAAAGAAGAGGGTAATAAGAGAATTATCAAGGAAAGCAAATATTTGTAAACTTTTGATGAATTCTGGTGAGGCCTATCAATTTTTGTCAAAAACAAAAAAAATACCGTTTCCGATAGAAAAGTTCGCACTAGTTGCGGCAAAAAATGCAGACTACGTTGTAATACAAATATAAATGAAGAAACAAGACAAAATATATTTGACGCATATTGGTACCTTGCTGATCTTTAAAGGCAAAGTGAGTATATAGTCAGTCATACTCAAGAAATTAGACAAAACAACAGGTATTCTAGCACACAACATTGTAAAGACTTAATAGAGCATTTAATTTCGAAATTGCTGGGAATAAAATCAGAGTATGAATATGTTTATTTAAGATATTGTTATATGTTTTTTTAAGATTTTATGTAATACGGCCATAACTACTGCATTCTCTAAGAAAAATATTTCTGGTATTGTAGCCAATGATTTTATAGGGAAATACGGTAAACAACCAAAGAGTGATGCAGAAATTAAGGACAATGTTGTGGAGAGCTTATTAATAGTATCCCAAGGATTGAGTCTCATTACTTGAAGGTGCAAAAATCGCGAAAATTTATTTGCAGTTACAAATCTCTTGCCAAAATAAATAAATTCTTTCTACATAGTCATTCCCAAAATGAGAGTGACAGTGTTTACAGTGTCATCGAAAGACAAATAAAAAGGCATGTTTAGTCTGGTCCGATATATAACCCGCAACAGCATTGCACACTGATTCTTACAGTAAAAAAACTCGGGCACTTCCAAGAGATGACATTTGAAAAGTTTTACGGCACTAAAATCTTGCAAGTAGAGTGGGGAAATAATTTCAATATAGATGAAGATCGCAAGCAAGTAAAATGGCATGATATTAAGATCTTAAGAGTGGAAAAGGAGAACCCGGGAGCATTTTTTATAAAACATAATTTTCAGATGAAAATTATAAAAAATTGTTTGTGAGGAAATGCCAAACCAAAGCTTATACACAAAAAATACGACTATCTGAGGCAAAGGTATAAGACCTTAAGGTTCTAATAACAAAACATGTTATCCCACAGGTTTATGTAAATTCATATTTTAAAAATGTACTTGGAAATAATATCTGATTGCTTATGATACGGTTGTAATTATATTAAAAAAAAACCGATATTTCTTTTTCGTGCTTATTATGTTTACTATTTGAAACTTACTTAGTTTAATAAAAAGACAATTTTCCCTTAATTCCAATTGTTGATCTCAAAGTTGCCACACAAAATAACTAATACGAGTAATTACTGCTTAGCAATTTATACGTTCTTTTTATTATAACAAGATTATAAAACTTTACATTTGCTATATAGCTATTGTTTAATTTTAATATTTTAAAATTTATATTGGTGATTGAAGCGTCAGTAGCAAGGCGCGGACCGCGAACTCGAAAGCTCGAAATCCGCCATTCGACTACTGTCGTGAACCACTTCTAACACAAGCATTTTAAGCTTACCAGAAGTGGTTAAAGGGAATATTAGTAATGTTTAATAACATTACTAGTATTTAAAAAAATATCATAGGCGTTGTGAAAAAAACCTTTATGAAAGTTTTATTTTTTTTATATTTTATCTGAAAAACTTAAGAAGTTTTTGGAAGCGAGAGAAAAACATCTCAATTGTTTGTTCTCAACTAATTAAGAACAGTTTTGTTTGAAGAATTGTTAATTTATTTTGTGTTCTAATTTAAGTTTAACTCAAAGTTGTTAAATAAAACTGTTTCAAGTCTTTATGTGCTTTATTTTTTATACCAAGTCACCATCTTAAAGTGTAATAACTCGAAAAATGGCTATTATCGGTAAAAAGCATTGAATCTCAGCCCTAGTTTATATGAAGTGACATTTTACAACCTATTTAGGATTTAAAATACCATTGGGTTCCATAGCCTCCCTAACGAAAATCGAAGTTATAAATTTGTTTATCTTCTGAAATATGACTTTTTTTAATAGTCTCACTTAAGATCTGAGTGTGCTATATACGAGGGTGACACTGAAAGTTCTTAGATAATCTAAAACTGAAAAAACTATCAAGTTATTAGTTTTATTATATCTTTTCAAAATAATGTCTGCATCCGATGGAACCACTGAGAAAAGCACTTTGCCCACTCGTCCCACTGCTTCCTCGGCGTCTGTAAAACGTTTCCTCGAAGTTTTAAATAAATAAAAATCGCAAAGTGCAAGGTCGGGGTTGTAGAGCGAGTAACCCAGTAATTCCACGTCTGACGTCGCCAAGTAGTCGATCGTTTGCTTGGCGGTGTGCGATGAGGCGTGTTCATTGTGAAGGAGGATCCTACTGCAAGGTCGTTTCTCCCGAACTTTTTCCAAGACAAGTGGCAAACAATTGTTAGTGTACCACTCTGCAGTAACTGTTTTTCGATCCTTTAAAACAATTGTTGCGTAATGACCTGTCCCTCCGAAGAACGAGGCCACCATCTTTTTTCTCACGCTTCGCACTCTCTTCGCTTTAGTTGGCAACCCCTCGGAAGGAAACACACAGACAGCAGACTGTCTCTTAGTTTCAGGATCATAACAATAAATCTTGCTTTTGTCACACTTAAGTATGTCGAACACAGGATTTGAATCACCTCCATTAAATCATTCACGAAACCAATCAACACGACGGAGACCTGACCTTCCTGACCGCTAAATGTTCATCTTCCATGAACATTTAGCGGTCAGGAAGCTTTGTTCCCGGTCGATATCTCATAAATTGACAGAAGCCCAAAAACTCCGTCATAAGCTTGTCCGAATATGCTGATAAGTCACTCTTTTTTCAGTCTTTGTCATACGCCGCACAACACTGAAGTTATCTTCAGTTGTCGCCTTAAAAGGCCGTCCCTCACGCAGATTATCGGTAAAATTAGTGCGACCACGTTTAAACTCATTAAACCAGTTGTATATAGTGACACGAGATGGGACTTTATCGTGAAACTCTAATCGAAGTCTATCATAACTTTCTTGTTGACGTAAATAACATTGAAACTCATAAAAAAAATCAGTATACGAAATTTTTCTCGCGTTAAATTCTTGCTGACGTCACACAGACAATTTTCAATGTGCCGCCAAATCGTAAACAATTGACAAATTTATAAAATACATACACAGTAATATTGGCAAAGAGTTCCATTTTCAAAATTTGAACTTATGTTTTTATTTTATCGTTTACAAATGGCCAGTTCTAAAAACTTTCAGTGTCGCCCTCGTATATATACTGATGTAATAGTAACACATACTTAATTGACAAATATACGAGTAAAAAATGTAAGATTGCTTATGATAACTGTCTAGTACTTTCTAACCTTTGGAATGTTTGTACTGAAATGTAAAAAGAAAATAATTTTAATAAAATTAAATAAGAATATAAGTGCTGTTTGAAGACAGAAACGCGAATCACAAAAAGTAAATAAAATGTACTATCGAATTGGAGTACCAATATTTAATCTATGATGTACTGTATATATCTGTCTTATATAAGTAACAGTAACTTTTTCTTTGTTTACAAAAATAAGAAATCTTGTAATTTGGATGCATATTATGATGTATCTCCTCATCAAATGTATCTCTGTATCATGACGAGTATATTATTTACTTAATATATTTATAAACGCACATAACAGCTTTTAATGTAAATAGTTAAAGAACAGGCCACATAGAGGCAGTCAGGGAAGCGTTTCAAATGCGTGAATGTTTACAACGGACGAAATGGTAAGTGGACAACACGTGGACCCGGTATGAGCTTTGTATTCCTTTATAGTCAAGCAACTGATTACTCAAATCTGAAGCGGAACAAGAAATGCCATTTCATATTAAGTCCTATACCATAGCACATAACTGCTACCAATATTGCTTCTACTAGTATCAAAATAAGTATAATACGGTATTCGTAAGAGGTCTTAGCAAGATCGAAGTTTTAACAAACTACACTCTTTTCGTATTTATATCGTGTATCCGATTCCGTTTGGGTTATTCTTGTGCCATAGTGCTAAAAATAGTATGGACATCATATTATTATATCTTTATCACAAACGTCTCAGAAATGTAAATTTTATGTTGAATTAAGAAGCGTGGTACTAAGCAAGTGTGCCAAATGTAATCATTGAGAGGTAAAATTTCATTATGGCTCAGTGTACCTGTTTGGCATTCACAACTTGATGTTAGAGCAGCCAAAGTGCAAAACTTTGGTTGTTAAGTTCGAACGTGACTGGTGCTTTGTTACGCCGACATGTTGTGTTGATTCTGCCTATGGTAAAAGACGTAAAGCAGGTATACAATGCTGGTTTATTTATGGAAAAGGTGCAACAATGTGCTAATAAATAGGGATTACGAAATTTAAAATTTGGAGCAGTAAACTCACCATTTGACTATTTTCTAGAATTATAATTTCTTTACCAGGGAAAATTATCACGTTGCTGTGGATCAATAAAGCGATACGGGGAGATACTCCAGTACATTTGAATTACTATTTGTTTTATTTTGTAATGCTTTGTTTGCAAATTAACGTCTACTACAAAAAGGTGGCCTTAAAGTTACTAGACATCTTCTGCCAGTCGTCCTCCAGGTCGATCGGAAATATAAATAGGGTGCAAGGTGCAAAACTTTAGAAATTATTGAGATGATAATAGAATAATAGAATTTAGAGAAAATAAGACAATATATACACAACATAAATTACACATATATAAATACAGAAATACATATTATTTTGTTTCAAATAATCTGAACCGTATCAAATGAATATAACATCATAATCATTACAGCCATTTACAAGTCACGTAGAGAAACCCCGAGCATAGCAGTCTCCGTAGCTTGCTGAGTGACCTTGTCCTGGCCATCAGTAAATAACCATGTCTCAGATACATAAGTACTGAATAGTAAGCCAAAGTGGAAATGCGCCGGCCGTATAGCTCGAAGAACCGGCAACCAATGTGGAAGAAAGGTTCTCGAGTGGCAGCCTCATATCGGTAAGCGAAATGTAGGGCGGCCCCTCACTAGATGGAGTGGTGACCTGGTAAGACATGCATGACGTCTATGGATGTACGTGGCTTAGGACCGTGCCTTGTGGCATTCCTTGGGGTTAGGCCTATGTTCAGCAATGGACTTGTGAAGGGCTGTAATGATGTTGATAGTGATGAAGATAATTATAATTACTATCACTATAACGCGGGGCCAATTACGATCGCATTTCTCGGGAATGCATTATTAAGCGTTCGAGATCCCGGCTCCAGAGGCCAATGGAGGATAGTTTTAAGGGCTGATAAAAAATAAATAACCAATATCTGGATTTTTCAGTAATTGCAACTAAATTCCTTAAACACATATATCCTCTTAAGGTTGAACCTTTCTTCCATCTACTTTTAGCACTGCGTTTGTTTTCTTTTAATAGAAGATGGGGTAAGCCAGCGTCCATCTCACCTGATTGTAAATGTCGACCGCCACCCATGAACAAATGCAACACCCGTGGAATTGCAGGTGCATTGCCAGACTTTTAAAAAGGAGTAGGTTTGTTGAGAAATGGTAAACTCAGGTGGTTTAAGGAAATAATTTTCTACCTTGTAACCTTCATGTATAACTATGTTAACGAAGAATGAAATTAAATGTAAACAAAAAATAAAATTTTAATAAGTCAGAAGTAAATAATTAACAAAATTTAGCACAGTTTTCTCTGAGAACTTTTTTCAAAATCTTTCCAGAAGGGTTTCTTGGCAAACTCTTCATAAATTCAACATCACTTAATCTTTTATAGGATGCAACCCTGTCCTCTACAAATTTTTTGACATTAATGGAGTCTTGTTTACACCCATCTTTAAGAACCACAAAAGCCTTAGGTACTTCACCCAGTTTAGAATCTGGAACACCAATTACCGCAGCATCTAAGATATCGGGATGTTCTTTAAGTACACTTTCTAATTCAGCTGGAGCGACTTGGAAACCTTTCACCTGAAAGTGTATAATTATATATTAATCAATATACTAGGTTTCTATCTATCTAATTAGTAATTAGGTTTAGTGTATGTAATAAGCGAATAGTAAGAAGTAAGAATAGTGATATTTATAACCTTGACACTTGTATCATTTTCATGTTACTGCTTATTTAATAAACATACTTGTTTCGCCTGGGGGCATCGTCATATTAAGGCAAAACCGGTTGGTATGATAAATAAGTGTATTATGTACGTACCTTAATGAGCTCCTTTATTCTATCACATATAGTGACTACACCGGCGTGATCAATAGAAGCTAAGTCACCTGAACGAAACCATCCATCATCTGTTATAACAGCTTTAGTTGCTTCTGGGTTGTTTCTGTATCCTTTCATAATTTGAGGTCCTTTTATTAGCAATTCACCAACCTTTATAAAATATGCAATATATTAATTTATTTTTTCTTTGGTAAATCTTAAATGACTTTCATATTTTTGTCATCTCTATTGAATAAAAAAACGTAGTAAAATGATTTAACTTATTATATTCTTCATAAAATTAACCGCTTTTCTTTCTTTTTTCTTCACGATAAAAATTTATAGATATTTTCAACTATAATATGCTTCGAATTAAGATGGTAAAAGCCGTTATATAGTTATATCCTTAGCGTTATAGCTATATACAGTAATATAGTCATTTAAAATTGGTTCTTAACTGTCTTACTAGAAATATAACTATGACACGAGCACGATATAGTAATATAACTATCTTACAAGTGGAATGCGGGAAGTAAAGACTGCGTAAGAACCTTTTTTGCCAAGTCAATCTATGTATTTAAAACATAAAAGATTTTTAATATTGATATGGTCACTAAAAGATGTTGTTAGGTTAGCTTATTACATAATAACTTGAGACAGAAGGATCCTTAAGTAGGGACTGAATAAATAAACCGACTTGGTATTACATGGATCTCACAACTTTTCACGGTATAAGAACTGAGCTGTTGCGAGACTTTTGTTTTTTTACAAGTTATCTCTTTGATGGCATCTCATTTCTTTTTGTAGATAGTCCTACTTTTTTGCCTTTCCGATACCATCTACTTCTTGAATACCAACTACAGATTTTCGGGCAATTTAGTCTACCTAATACTTTGCGGGATTATGGTACAACTTCATAAGGCATGTTCCATTCTTGCTTTTTCATTCCGTTAACCATTTTAAAAGTTACCTTTGAACATTAGTATATCTAGGTACCTATCTACATTTCATTTATATTATACATATACAGGTACACTGATCCATTCACTGCAAATGTAACTTTGTAATCCTATATATTTATATAGGATTTCAAAGTTATTTATGCAGTTGGTGTATGTAGAAAACTGGACCGAAATTAAAAAAATATTTTAATTTTTCTTGATTTATACACTAAACACTAATTGTATTCCAAATATGAAGATTCTGCGTCTGCTAGAAGTTATAGGGTTTCGAAAATGGCCTGAACTGCTTCGAAAAAAGGATGGTACGGCCGTGCCGCTTTTTTGTTCGACTTGGTGGGGGCACTCCCGTGCCCCCAGAATTAAAATTTCGCAAAAAATATAAAAGGTTATGAAATTTAAATTATTAATTATTATTAAAAAAAAATAAAAAATGACGTAATAATATTATGATTTTTTAGGATTGTTTATTTTAGTATGCAAAAATTAAACATTAAAAAATGTCATAAAACGACAATAATATTCTCAATAAGTTCATGTATCCTACATACTTATAGATGAACTGTCGTGAATAAAAAAAAAACACATTGAAATATTTTCTGAGCTTCTTCGAATTTTCTTTTATTACACAATATATTCGGGGTATTTTTGGCACAATCGTTTATTCCGTCGTTTATAAGAAACTACAACGTTTTATTTTTGGCATTACCTTAGTCAACTTCTTCCACGCCTGCAACACATTATTAAACTGCAAACATATTATTGTGTAGTAATAACCACAGTGTACTGGCGGTGTAAAAAATATCCACAACACAAAAACTACCCGTGTAAGAGGCGACATAAGGAAACAAAAACATGAAATGGGCAGCAGCATCTTACTAATAACAACTCGCAACCTACCCACCAATTGTAGCAACTGTGGCAAAAGGGGCGACCCATAAGAGGCCATCTATAAAAGAGACCTATGTTAAACAGTGAACTTTCATAGGCTGTAATGGACAAAGCACACTTGACCAGTGGCCGAATTAATCCTTGTAGTTCGCTTAAACACAAATTATTTCCGTATGCAAAAAGATAAAACGGAAGCAAAGCGAAAACATTTGAAGTGCGAGCACATTGTGGAATCGTAATGCGATTTTGCTAATAAAGCTTCAAATGATTACAGTTTTACTTTCCGAAAGAGTATTCTCTATAGAAAATCTTGTAGTTAGTTTAATAAGACAGGTATTTAGACGAATGATTCAAAATTTAATTTATACTCGATAGAGCTATGCTGCTATTGAGCACGAATTGCTAAAGAAAGGTACACACTATCACAGAATACCAGTGTAAAACAGCAGGTCCATACTGCTTTATTTTGTATGGTGAGTGCAGACATCCGAAAACTTTTTTTAATGGAACGCATCTGCATTTTGATTATTAATCGAGAATAGATTTTATACGTGGTAGAGCCATGCTGCAGCTATATTAGTAGTATAGTTGTAGCACGAATGGGTCGGCTCGACCGGGGAAGGACCACGCTCTCACAGAAAACCAGCGTAAAATAGCAGCTTAACGCTGCTGTGTTTCGTATGGTGAGTGTAGAGAACCGGAGACCCATTTTACTGGAAAAGAGGCATTCCATCTTAGTCCTCACGGGTGCCGACGCATCTACATTTTGATTCTTTATTGAGGATAAATGTAGATCTCTATGGGCTGCAGCAACCACTTACCACCAGGTGGACTGTGTGCTCGTTTGCCACCCTATCCTATAAAAAAAATTAGATAGATCTATGGGTCACCTTATTCACCATTGGGTGGACTTTGTGCTCTTTTATCATACTATGATAGAAACAGTGGAAATATTCCATTCCCGATACTTTTAGTGCAGCCTATGTATAAGAAAATTCAAATATAAGTTTTCAAAAATAATAAACACTAGTAATTAAAATACTACTTAATTCGAGCAGCTACAAAGTCCGCAAATAGGAATAGATAAAAGGCAGTTTTATTTACCATTTATTTTAAACGAGCATCATGATTTTGCTTGAGCGACGTAATTTTCGTTTGAGTAACAAAGTTATGTCCCGCATTATATTAACGGGTTGACTGGCAGAGAATGCCGATAGGCATTAAGTCCGCCCTTTTTACCCTATCTATTAAGGTGTTAACATTTAAGATTAAATAAATAAATAAATATTTAATATTTTTCAAATGAAATTGTAACGAAGCCCCCCCCCCCCCTCTATTTTTTCTTTTCTACTATATATCCACTTATACTTGTATTTCTTTAGAATCTATATCTGTAAGATATATAAATATATCTAATTTACGTGACCAGTATATCTTGATCTTTCTAAAGGTTTAAATATAGGCCGTTTAATAACTTTATGGCGTGATCGTCTTAGTTAGGACCCTTTTTTTTACGTTGTGTTTGTATAGTAACTTAGTTCTTTTAGGTGTATCTTGGAAGAATGAATATTCACGAGAGCAATCGAAAGCTGTTGGTAGAGTCTTATAAGCTAAAGAACCCCGTTCACGAAGATAGAGCTCAAAAAGATTAAGAACAATAAATTGTCCCTATTCCACTTGTATCTGGTTCACAACAGTCAATTCCTTATCAATTAATCCCTTCCCGCTTGGAAAAGGCTCACAATATTTATATCAAATACCAGCTACAAGGGCTTCGCTCTCCCACATTTAAAAAAAATGTGGAGGAGGTACACGGCCGCCGCGCACGGTGAGCGCCAACCATTTTAATGCGCTACCCCCGAAGGGTACGCAAAGTTGGGAACTGGACCGTAGTCCACAGCAAAATAACTGGCGAACCAGTAAAAGAGGACTTGGCCCCTTGATAGTGCGTAAGCACAAACATCGACAGAATACGATCAAATCCAGCCACAGTGAAATGTACGTCACACGGGTTAGGCAACAATCGGCACACTGACCATAAAAAGCCCTCCGTGAGCGCCACCACCTGCCAGACCGCCGTTTCTGCTGACGTGATGTAAGTGTAAGGCATCACCACCAATTGCATGGTCAGCACGGCCAATTGGCCGCAGAGCGTGTCATGAGTCTACCGCTCACCTCAAGGGAATGGGGTCCCACGTTGCGCGGCTTTCGGCCGCAGCCTTGAGAGCCTCCTCAGATTCTCCCTCCAGCTACCACCCGCATGAGGTCGACACATATGCTCCACCAACCAATACAATGGCAGATATAGCCAATAGGCAGTTATAAGATAATATTAATAATTCGCCATCAGAAAGGGTTTGTATCATTGACGTTGAGAATATGCATTTTTCGATCATGTTTGTCTCACCCACCAACGAGTTGCCTTCAATCTCTCAAAGGTGGGAACTTTATAGAGATATATTATTAAGTTGTTATATAAAACATCATGCAGGACAGACAGTCTGCAGCCCCCCGCAATGAAGGGACCCGACTTGAGCAAAGCTACTTAGGTTGTGAATCAAACCAAGACGCGGAGAGCGCCATTGAGAATAGCGACCCGCCAAACAACCATCGTAGAGACGCAATGCTGCAGAATGCAACAAGCATCAATACGACTATCGTCGGGCTTACACCATGTTACATGTTACGTGTTACATGTTACAATGTTGGGTATGACAGAAGGAGCGTGTGAGTAAAATTAATGCTGTATAAATGCGGAAATTAAGAAGTAGGATAATAATATATACGGATGTGACAGAAACGTAGGATGTTTGTCAGAATCATACCAAATGGATGTCCGTAATATTAGTCTACCCTTCTGAACGACATGCTTAAGAGCTTATGTATGTACTACAATGAGGTGCGGTACTTTAACCCTTTCGCTGTCCCGTGCACTACATATAGGTCACTGCTATTGTCTTACTATTGTGTCTGAAAACCGGACAGTGAACGTGTTAAGTGATTGGTCTCTTGCATAGAAATCACCATTCCGCATATACCTCCATCTTATATAACTGTGCACATATCAACGACTAAATTAAGAACGATAGCACTATAAAGAGCGTCAAAAGCATGAACTGATGAGTTTTATTGGGGAGGTGAGTGATTGGTGTGTGAATAAATGCTACTACTGAAAAAAAGAAATAATAGCTCTAAATGCATTAAAAATTTAGATTATACATCTCAATAACAAGGGAGAGTCTCTTTGTAATTTCTACTAAGGTACTTACTGCATTCGGCCCCAAATTTCTGTCATCAGAGTCGACAATTCGCAGTTTAGTACTAGGCAGGGCTACACCTACTGAAGTGTAATTTTTTGATTCTGGTGGTACGGTTGTCGCCAATGATGATGTTTCAGTCAATCCGTAAACTTGCAAAAAATCTACGTTCGGCTGAAATAATTATTGTGTCACAAATCTTGCAAACAAAGAATCTCTTTAATATTAAATTGTATTTATGGTGTTAAAAAGTTTGTCAATATTTTTGTAACAATTGTAAATTCTATACTTCAGATAAAATTGTCGTAATGGTAGTAAAAGAAGGTGAATGACAAGTTAAAATCATAAATATGACAAAAATGGAAATATAAAATTTTTTCAGGCGCCCATTCGACCTAGTACTCTATAGTTTAAAGTTCCAAGTTAACAGGGATTAATGCGATGGCCTGAATCCATATATTTAGACACAAGCAGTTGGTCGGTAACGGTCAAACAGCAATAGTCTCATGTCCTAATGTGTATTGTGCGATGAGCCATGATGAAAATATGAGAGAAGTGATTTAGATTTAACGCAGAAATAGGAAATAACAGACTTCGCGTCTCGCGACAGAATTAGCGTACCGTCTGTACCTCACTCTCTTACTATTTCGTCAATACGACAATTTTGTACAGGACATTTGCAAAATTTAACTAATGTTCAAATAATCATCTTTCTTACATCTTTACAAGCCGATCTGTCACCACCATTCCTCAGAAATACGTGGGGTATTACTCAGTTTTCATACAAATACTGGCATACGCTCATTCTACTAAAAAAAAGTCCAGCTGGATTACTTGCTGGTTCTTCCCAGGATAGATGTGTTTTACGAACCAGTGGCAAATAAAACATAAGAGTGATTTTCAATAAGTACTATTTAAAACCTATATTGAATAAAAAAATTACATTTCTATTCATATTTTTATTTCAACTTCACGGCTCTTATTTAATATTTCTATGTTGTGATGATAACTAATGACATAAAATAAAATAAGCAAACCTTTGATTTTTCAAGTACTTGAAAAATATCTTGTTTTGGCAGCGGCGCAGCTCCACATATATAAGTATGAATATGAGACAAATATTCGTCTTCAACGCTAGGGTGAGATCCCAAAAATGATGCTAAAAATTTCGAATAAAAAATTTCAAAATTAAATTTGTCAATTAACTGCGACAGTAGCCTAAAGATATTTAAGGTTGCTGAACACTTACCTACTTGGTGTGGTTAAGAATATGCTAGTTTTCTTTCAATATATGCTAGCCCATCTCCTGTTTCAGTTTCTCTCTGTCACCTCTTACGCGATACCCTCGGGAGGATATGGGGCAGTGGATGTTATTACACCGCCACTAGACGTTACAAATATATAAACCATTTCAAAATGTGATAATATTACTTTAATTCATAACGTACCGAACATGTAGACCATGTTTTTGCGAATATCTACTACCCCATATCGTCCCGTGGGTGTCGTAAGAGGTGACAGAAGGAAACGGACCAAGAGATGGGCAAAAGAGCTTTCCCAAGAAGAACTAAATAATTAAAAAAAACTGCGGTTACAAACCCGCCTGCCAAACTTGAACTGGAATGAATTTCGGCCACTGGGACCAGTGTTAACAAAAACTAACCATCTGCGCGGAACAGGATTATACTGTCCGAGTTCATGCGCATGCACAGGTGCACCTTCTATTCCCTTAATATCATAGTCCCATAGGTCGGTAATACGACACGATTGGAGAGAAATCATATGCAGAACTAACGGTTTTACATGCTTTATGAAGCACGGGGGTGAAACACCGCCAACTTCGGGGATACTGAGAATTTCTTAAGACAAAAAGACTGTTTTTTGGCCCAAACCGGGATTCGCACCCGGGACGTTATGATAAGCATTCTTATTTACGACAACTTGATTAATGAGATTGTGAGTCATAAATTATGAGGCAGTCAAATATCCTCCTTGTGAGGCAGTCTATGAAAGAGATCTATGTTCAGCAGTGGACTTTTGATAGGATGTAGCGGTGATAATATAATATATTAGACGCTTATATTTAAATGAGAAGTGTCCGGTTTAGATTTCATCATGTAATTATTTTTAATTTTTGAAATTGATTTACAGTGAGGTGTTTAATAAGTGTATGCCGTGTAGTGGCGGTTAAGAATATCCACTACCCCATATCTTCCCGTGGGTGTCGTAAAAGGCGACAAAGGGAAACAGGCAGGAGATGGGCAGCAGCATCTTCCTGATAACAGCAAAAATACAATAAAAAAACTGCGGTAGCCAACCCGCTAGCCAAGCGTGGCAACTATGGCAAATACACCCCTATGAATGAATGTAACAAAGAGATGGCCCCCAGTCCCCGGCGGCCCCGCTATTCCTGGCTACGGTGGCGAACATGGTAACGGCGGTGCAGGGGGTGCTAAGAATCTCCGGTGGAGGTTCGGTTGCCACCTACGACGACTCGACCTGGCAACATACAACGCAGGCACCCTAAGGACTGACGAGAAGATTGTGGAGCTGGAAGAAGAGATAGAAAAATTACGCTGGCATATTATAAGGTTATCCGAAGTCCGAAGAGAGGGGGAGGAAACGGTAATCCTCGAATCCGGCAACTTGTTCTATTACCGGGAGGGCGACCATCTGTCGGATTTATCGTCCACAAGTCTCTCGTTAACAACGTTGTAAAAATTGAGAGTGTGTCGACAAGGGTTTCGTACCTTATACTCAGAATCACCAAACGGTATTCGCTGAAGGTCATACAGGTTTACGCACCAACCTCGGCACACCCCGATGAGTAGGTGGAGGAAATGTATGAGGATATCTCTAGAGCCATGCATTCCTCCAAAACCCAATATACGGTGTTAATAGGAGACTTCAATGGAAAACTAGGCACAAGAGAGAACGGTGAGCTGAAAGTAGGGAAATTTGGAATAGGGCAACGGAACCCAAGGGGCCAGCAGTTGGCTGACTTCATGGAGAAAGAGGGACTCTTTATGATGAACTCTTTCTTCCAGAAGCGGCCCCACAGGAAGTCGAGCCCCGACGGTTCGACAAAAAATGAGATTGACTTCATTATGACGACCAGACGACAACTGTTCAGTGATGTCTCAGTGATCGCGAGGGTGAAAACCGGCAGCGATCATCGAATGTTTAGAGGCACACTGAACCTAAACGTTAAGTTGGAGAGGTCTCGTCTAATGAAGTCAACGCTCCGTCCCCCTCGTGCTCTAATCCAAAGTCCCGAAACCTTTCAGCTCGAGTTACAAAACCGTTTTCAGTGCCTAGAAGACTGCAATGAAGTGGACAATTTGAATGACAAGCTCGTGGAAACTGTCCATGCCGTCGGAGCTAAGTTCTGCAAGACCCGCCGCAGAAGAACACAAAAACTATCCGATCACACTCTTAATCTCATGGCTGTTAGACGGGAGATGAAGCTACATTCTTCAACAGATTTAACAGCATACAGGCAACTGAACAGACAGATCTCCAAATGCATGCGGCGGGACTTACGCAACTTCAATACAGCTCGTATTGAAGAAGCGATTGAGCGGAACCAAGGCTCCAATGTCTTTGCCAGAGATCTGTCTGCCAGAAAGCGCCAACTGTCAAAGCTGAAGACAGAGTGTGGCAGCATCGTTTCCAGGGCACCTGAGATTTTGAGTGAGATTGAGAGGTTCTATAGGCAGCTATACACGTCATCGTTGGAGCCGCACGCAAGTGTGAGTAACGATCCAAGAGCGAGTCTTATCCGACATTATTCCGATGATATCCCGGACGTCAGTCTGAGCGAGATTAGAATGGCTCTCCAGCACCTTAAAAACGGCAAGGCCCCAGGCGAGGATGGAATTACAGCGAAGCTTCTGAAAGCGGGTGGAAAACCGGTACTTGAAGTCCTTCAGAAGCTCTTTCATTCCGTCCTCCATGGTGGCATTACACCGGAGGCGTGGAGCAGAAGTGCGGTGGTCTTGTTCTTCAAGAAAGGCGACAACGCTCTCTTGAAGAACTACAGACCGATTTCCCTTCTAAGCCGCGTCTATGTGCTGTTTTCGAGAGTCATTACGAATCGCCTCGCGCGCAGACTTGACGACTTCCAGCCTCCCGAACAAGCCGGTTTCCGAAAGGGCTTTAGCACCATAGACCACATACATACCCTTCGGCAAATTGTACAGAAGTCCGAGGAGTACAATTTGCCACTACGTCTGGCGTATGTGGACTATGAGAAAGCCTTTGATTCCGTCGAAATTTGGGCGGTGCTGCAGTCCCTTCAGCGATGCCAAGTTGACTGTCGGTATATCGAAGTGTTGAAGTGCTTGTACAGTAGGGCTACGATGGCTATCCGAGTACAGAACCAGAGTACGAAACCTATCAAATTGCAGAGCGGTGTAAGACAGGGTGACGTCATATCCCCGAAACTCTTTACCGCTGCATTGGAAGATGTTTTCAAGCTTCTGGACTGGAAAGGATACGGTATCAACATCAATGGCGAGTACATCACTCACCTTCGATTTGCCGACGATATAGTCCTTATGGCAGAATCGCTGGAGGACCTAAGCACTATGCTCAATGACCTCAATAGTGTTTCCCAACGGATAGGTCTTAAGATGAACATGGACAAAACAAAGATCATGTTTAATGTCCATGTCACACCTATGCCGGTAGTTGTTGGGAACACTAAGCTCAAAGTTGTTGACGAGTATGTTTACCTGGGACAAATAGTCCGACTAGGTAAGTCCAACTTCGACCGAGAGGTCAATCGACGGATTCAACTCGGTTGGGCAGCATTCGGGAAATTACGGCACATCTTCTCGTCAGGTATACCTCAAAACTTGAAAACGAGACTGTACACCCAGAGCGTGTTGCCAGTGATGACATACGGAACTGAGACGTGGTCCTTCACTGCTGGCCGGATGAGGAAGCTCAAGGTCGCTCAGCGAGCTATGGAGAGGGCTATGCTCGGAGTTTCTCTGCGTGATAAACTCAGAAATGAGGATATCCGCAGTAGAACTAGAATGACCGACATGGCCCAACGGATTAGTAAGCTGAAGTGGTAATGGGCCGGCCATATAGCTCGAAGAACCGACAACCGATGGGGAAGAAAGGTTCTCGAGTGGCAGCCTCGTATCGGCAGGCGAAGTGTAGGGCGTCCCCCCACTAGATGGAGTGACGACTTGGTAAGATATGCAGGAAGTCGATGGATGCAGGTGGCTCAGGACCGTGCTTTGTGGCATTCTTTGGGGGAGGCCTATGTTCAGCAGTGGACTTGTGAAGGGCTGTAATGATGATGATGATTTAATAAGTTGATTGTAAGCGTTGAAAAGATAAATATAATTTAAAGAAAATGAAAATACCTAATGGTGGTACAAGATGCAGCAAACTTGTTTTGTGTTCCCTAATCGCGTGCAGGAATGTTTTTCTTTCAAACTTAGGTAATGTAACAATTTTAGCGCCGGTTGTTAATTTTTGTAATAGAATGATGCCTAGACCATACATGTGATACATTGGTAGAACTGCTAATAATGATTCTTGATGTGAGTCTGAAAGGAAAAGTTCAAAGTTAAGTTCCTTTATGTATCATTAATGTTACGCGTCAAAATGATCAAAACACATTGGTGTCTGGTTTGACACAGGGGTGTTTGCAGAAACTATGTGTATAAACTTTTGAATTACTCATATAATCACTGTCAAAAATAAGATTTTGAAGACTAAATTAGGTATCTAAAAATATAACAATTTATTAAGAATGGTTCCTTGTAAGACCCATCCTAGGTCTTCAAGGAACCAAGCCGCGCGTAATGTGTAAGCAAGACAGTAAAACGTTGCTACACATATCGAACGTAAACGGACGGTTAAATAAATGTGACAAGATGTTCGCCAGTCCAGATGAGGAGCTGACAGGACCTTCTCAAGAGGCAGTAGGAGATCGACTCCATCATCTCTCAAGAGCAGACCAGCGGGCAGAGGAGCGCGCTGTCGACATATTCCAGCGCACCGTCAAGAAAGTCGGCGAGCAGTACAAAGTCGGACTGCCATGGAGGGATGACGTCGTCAGCATGTTACTGAGTTACAAGATGGCAGCACAAAGACTCCAAATCATCGAGCGGATGATAGAACGGTCACCGGAGTATGAGAATGCGTGCTATGCTCCCACGGGGGGAGTAATAGAGAACCGACCTCACGGTGATAGGGAACGTACTTATCGCGACGGTACGGATAGGCCTACGTTATTGGTGGCCAAGGCGAAAATCGCCCCTAAGAATATACAGCGATTAGAAATACAGGCGAACTTGATAGGCAAGCGACGCGCGGAACTCGTGCATGACAAACATGGAGAAGAAAACGAATGGCCACAGCAACCAGAAGAGAAGGCAAGAGAATATATAGAAGAAATTGTGACGCATCGCAGTGATATCAAGGACGCCCTACACCTGCCAGAAATAAAACGATTCTCTTTGTATGAAAAGATAATCAGAGCCACAGCGGGAATCATACAGTTCGTCGACACCATGCGAGGACGGGCTCGAGAACTAACACTACAGCACATCCAAAGAACAGAGCGGCTACAGATAGGACGTAGCCAGCTCAACAGTTTCGCTGAAAACATCAGCCGACTCCAGCAAAATAGAAATTGGGTCAACTGCAGCGCCTTGAGATAGCTTGACCCCATAATTGAAGATGGCATATTAAGAGCGAGAAGTAGAATCAACGCAGCCAACGTGGACGACCGAATGAAGCGACCAGTCATCTTGGATGGTCAAATTCAGTTTGTGAATCTGCTCATAGAGAAGGCACACGAGGACGCAAGCCACGCCAAGATGGTCAACCTTTCAATTTTTTCTGAAAAGAAAAATGTTTCCAATGGACGCTCCCTGCCAACATTAAAGAGAGAATGTCAAAAAAAAATATTGATATTAGATTCTAAAAAAAGGGCACGAATTAAGATAAGAAATTGGATTTTATAAAGAATTTCTAGTTTATGACTTTTATTAGAATTTCTATTTTCTATTTTCTATATTTTTATTTTCTAAGGGTCAGTAATTCCTTCATGGCGCAATGTATACGCTTTTATAACAAAATCCCAGAGTATATGCAGAATTTTCTTATCAAAAGGTTTAAATTATTATTAAGGAAAAATTGTCTAGTAAGAGTTATTATACTACTAAAGAGTACATGACTGATATTAACCCCTGGGAATGAGGTCATCAATGCTGTTTCTAAATGTTTTCATAACAATTGTATAAAATATTATATTTTAAGTTGTGCTTTTTAAAAAATTGTCTCGCTAGGTTTCTTGCTGGTTCTTCTCAGCCCAGAGGTATTTTGCGAACCAGTGATAAAAGTAAAAAATGACTTTCAATAAGTATTATGTGCTATAACATGTATGGAATGAAAATGATTTTATCCTATTCTGTTTATTTTTTATAAAATGTATTAAAAGATATGTAAGCTACGAGTATACCTGTGGCATGTTGATAATGTCTGATTCCCTCAGCATCTTGTTGCACAAAATTTGTTACCAACGTTCGGTGGACCAGTTCTACACCCTTTGGCATGCCAGTTGTTCCACTTGAATATGGTATAAGAGCAATATCGTCAATATTTTTATCAATTGTATTCAAAACACTAAAGTCTACATTTGCGTCATCAATAAGTTCATGAAAACATATTGTTCCTGAAGGCAAATTTTCATGTGTGTTTTTCACTACTATGATAGGCAAATTCATGTTGGCATTCTTACACGCTTCTTTAATTACTCCAACTGTTTCTGGCCTTCCAATTACAATCTTCGGATTGGAGAGTAGTAATTGTCTTTGAACTTCATCTGCAGTGTAAAGTTTTATATTATCTTTACGTCAAAATAATATTATTTCCTTTTCCTTTATTTAAAAAAAGGCATTTGTAATTTCATATCCGGAAAATCGTAAATTCACTATTGAAGAGTATTTTGATGTTAGTCGAGAAGTATTAATTCATATAATAATATCATTAAAAGGATTAAATGTTAATTAATTAACGAAAGCATATTTACTAACGGACTGTATAAAGAGGGTTTATAGTGGTAACAGCTGCTCCTGCTTCAAGTGATCCAAGTGTGACTATCGCATACTCTGGATTGTTAGACATCATTATGCATGTAACATCCCCTTCACTTATATCCCATTGTGTTCTAAGTTTCACAGCAAATTTACGGGAATATTTGTAAAGTTCGTTATACGTATAAGAACGGTTAGTAATACCACATATCTAAAAGTAATAGAAATGTTTTATAGCACAATAATTTTGTATTTCTAAAATAATAATTTATTTTATACAATATTTATAGGTTATTTATTTAAATTTGGAACAAATTAAGCATTCGTTTTAGCGGACTTAATCAAAGATGTAGTTTCTATATTCAACGCGTTTGTTTTTTATATTCGCAAATTAAAGGTGGCCTCATTAAATTGAATGAAAATAATCTCCGTATAAGGGTGCAAAAATAGAGGAAAATGTTTTTATTTTAAAAATTTAGGACTGATTTTAGTCGTGTCTACGTGTCAGGACTTTTTTCTGCCTAGGAGTCCGTCTGGATACTTACCCTTGTACCTACCACCCTTTTACCTATTCCTGCCACCAAATATAAGTACTTGTACTGCTACATTACGGTCTAAAGGGTAAGTGCAAGTAATATTGCAGACTCTAAGGCATTCCAACTAAGACTCAATGGTGACAACGCCTCTGCTTTAACTGCAGGTGTCAATGGACTGCAGTAACCAGTTACCATCAGGTAGACTAAGTCGATTCAAAAGGATGTTTGGATGTTTGTCCTCGTGCAATTTATGTTTGTAAACTGCCCCAACGACACAGGAGAAAATACTAGTGTGGGGATAAAGTTTTAAAGGCAAATAACAAAAAATAAAAGTGTAAAATAAATATTAGATATCGACTTAAAAACTATAAACAATAAAATTATTCCCTCATAAAAGCTCCTAAAGTCGGAATTGTCAATAAATTAATGCAAACGTATAGACTCACAGATTGCTTCATAGTAGCCACATTTGCCACAGTTGCCACGTTTGACCAGCATTGGCATTTTATTATTTTCAATTCTTATCAGGAAGATGCTGCTGTTCATGTCCTGTTTCAGTTTCCCCTGTCACCTCTTTACGACATACACGGGCCAAACAGGGTAGTGTGTTCTCTTACATCAACACTTGTCGGTGAAATTAGCGAATGAGTGGCCATTATTAAATATTCTTCAACAATTTTAGTAAGTTAGTAAGTCTAGTATTAACGACCTACATAAGATCTATTCCACAACAGTATGTGTACTACTTTACTATTATTTTCTTCCTTTACGTACTGATTTATTAAACAATAGTAATGAGTTAATTCTTGCTCAAAACTTAATGTAAAAATTATTTAGTATTATACTTATTCAATTAAACATTTAAAAAAATATTTAATCCAATAATATTCACCGTTGCCGGTTTGTTAGCCCATTTATCCAAGTTTTGCCAAATATATTCCGTCACATTGAGTGAAGGCAACTGTATATCATTAAAGGGTGAATTTACAATGTTTTCTCTTGTCCATAAATTTTGAGTACTTAAGTTACTATATTTTCTGACAAGCAGCAACTTCTGTATATTTTTTGTAACCAAATTTGTTCTCGCCATGACTAGAATAAACAAATATAAATAATATTATAATGTAGTTAACTATATAATAATAATAAGTATGGAAAAATGTTCAAAATTGAGGCATAATAAAAAATACAAATAAATATCTTAGAATAATTAAGGGTTAATTCAAAAATATTTTTTAATTAAATTCCAAACGTTTATCAACATTACTTATATGGAAATCAAAAAGTATATGAATACGCGCTTAATAAAATTAAAATTATGTTCATGATCGTGATAATACACACATATATTCATAAACAATTAAAATATCCAGACAGAGATTACATTTGGCACGATCCTAACACAACTCTCTCGCTTCTTATACATCCATGTATCATAATTTAACATATCGTCAATATATTGCCAATTAAGTATACAAACAGACGTTTAGTAGGTCCCTTAACAACTCTGCTACTAACTTATGCAGCACAATTTTGCTTTGTCACTCTTTCCTCACTTCTTTCACACACTCTTCTTTTTTTCTACCTGTTAAAATTACCGAAGCATTACTTTCTTAATGGTGGTTACAGTAATATGAAAAAAAAATACTTCTCTCTCATCATACGATTTATAGCTATCATTCGGAGTCATATTTAACATACTTATTACTGTCTGCATTTATACAGCATTAATTTTACTGTCACTTTTTTCTGCCACACCTAGCTTTCACTAGACATTCTTAATTTCAACTATAAAGTTAAGAACCACATTCACTCTGTGTTACTTTATTAATCGCTCTATATCCTTATCATGTTTATCATCCTTGCTAATCACACAGTCACACAAATTCAAACTCATCCTCTTGCACTAACCAACTCCGATCCTGTTCTTATTTCACATACCGTTTTACTTTTTCCTCTAGTGATGATGACGCTAATATATAAAAATATATGAAAACACAATCTTACTTGAATTAAACTTATTTTTAAAAACAAAACAAGAAAGAACACAAAAAACAGTAATTCATTACAAGAATGGTTACATTTAACGGAAGACTACTTGGATCTATTCTTTTATAAGATTTTTGAAGGCAGGTGTGTATTGGGTTATGATGAATTACAAGCGTGTGATGCGAAACATTTTGATAAATTTGTCTTTATAACATTAATGTTAAATAGATAATTTGTCATTGTACGGATATAAAAATAATTATATTTCTATAAATACTAGAAATAAACATATATAGTTAGATGTTAGTGCTAGCTCTCCCTCGCGACTTTGCCCGTGTGGAATTTAATACGATTTCAGGGGTTTTAATTTCTTTGCGCGGAACTCTAATTCATTTTCTAAAATAAAAGTACCCTAAGTTACTCCTTATGATATCAGCCTCATAATATAATATTAACCAGTGAAAGTTCAATTTCACCATCGCACATCGCGACAAAACTCGCGATACCATCCATATCATCTGGATGATTGGCGGTCCACCATTGTGCGATTCAGAAGAAGTTTTCTCCCTCGCACAACTTCCTTGTGGAATCGATTACAACCAGCGATTTTTCCGGATCGATACGACTTAGGGACTACAAGAAAAGAGCCTACTCCTTTTTAAAAGGCCGGCAACGCATCTGCGATTCCCCTGGTGTTGCAGTTGTTCATGGGCGGCGGTAGTCACTTACCATCAGGTGAGCCGCATGTTTGTTTGCCCCCTCCTCTATAAAATAAAAAAAAAACTTACCATCAGGTGGACTGTGCACTCGCTTGTCACCCTTATACTACAAAAACATAACCATGATATAACAAATCGGTGTATGACGATACATGTCGTGTAAACCTTTGTTCGTTTATCTCTGCTTTGTATTCGGTCTTAAGTCTTTCACAGGTACACGTCTGACTGCTTCGATTATGACATTGAATCGAGTTCGTACACTACATTTAACAATTGCTACTCGATTACACTCGAAGGATGTTATTCCTTAAGCACGAAGTACTGAAATTTTCTAAGCAAAATCCATTTAAACTCGTTCATGCACCATTTAATTTTAATAGTCTAAACAATGTTTAGTGCGACATTAATTTTATTTTGTTTTAACATGTAAGCCGGAATAATTCCCTTACATCATTAGTAATTAACTGTCGATGTGGATGAATGTATGTGACTCAGGACCGTATTTTATGGCATTTATTGGGTAATGCTTATGTTCAGGTGTGCAATAAAGTAAAGAGTTTTAATAATGATAATCAACATCATCATAGTATTTTTGGTATAAGGTAAATTTCATCGCTTAAACATAATTAGCCTTCAACCTATTTCTAAGAAAGCAAAGAGATTGATTTTAAAATTCAAGAATTTATAAAACAAACCCTTAATAAAAAATAGAAGCTAACATCAAGTAACTAAAAGGAGTAAAATAATTTCAACATAATAGCTTAGCGTGTTAAAACATTAGTAAGAAGAAATAAAGCTCAGAATTCAAAGCTAGTATATTAGCTGTCATGTATTCGAACCCAGTGCTTATGTCCATATACACATAGACATAATACCTGAATACTAACCCTCGTTATCTCAGATTTGTGAATACTATAGTGTTAGTATAGTACAATACGATGCATATATGTGTTTGTCAAGGATCAAACATAAGTTAATTTGAATTATAGTTCGTAGCACCAACATTTATTAGAGAGTCAAGCACTGTAGTGAATTAATTTGAAACGTGCCAATGATTTTCAACCCCTAGTTAGGAGGTAGTTCAGTTACGAATGGTGAGGCCAGCTATTTTGTCGACTGCAATTAGCATTTAAAGGGTTTAATTTTATGCCTCTCTATGACTTCCACTAAGGCCAAGTGAAGAAACTGATCCTTTCAATTTATATAGTTTAGTTTATACTGAATATTCACAAAGACGCGATGTATTAAGATATGTAAATTTGCTACAATATATATATGAAAATAGATTGAAATTATGCCGTGTAGTGGCGGTCAAGAATATTCACTACCCCATATCCTCCCGTGGGTGTCGTAAAAGGCGACAAAGGGAAACAAGCAGGAGATGGGCAACAGCATCTTCCTGATAATAGCCAAAATTACAACAAAAAAACTGCGGTTGCCAACCCGCTCGCCAAGCGTGGCAACTATAGCAAATAGCCCCCAATGACTAAAGCAACAAACAGACGGCCCCCAGTCCCCGGCGGCTCCGCTATTCCTAGCTACGGTGGTGACCATGGTAACAGCGGGGCAGGGGGTGCTAAGAATCTCCGGTGGAGGTTCGTTCGCCACCTTAGACGACTCGACCTGGCAACGTACAACGCACGCACCCTGAGGACTGACGAGAAGATCGTGGAGCTGGAAAAAGAGATAGACAAGTTGCGCTGGCATATTATAGGATTATCAGAAGTCCGAAGAGAGGGGGAGGACACGGTAATCCTCGAATCCGGCAACTTGCTCTATCACCGGGAGGGCGACCGTCTGTCCCAAGGAGGTGTCGGATTTATCGTCCACAAGTCTCTCGTTAACAACGTTGTAAAGATAGGGAGTGTGTCGACGAGGTTTGCGTACCTTATACTCAGAATCACCAAACGGTATTCGCTGAAGGTCATACAGGTTTACGGCACACCCCGATGAGGAGGTGGAGAAAATGTATGAGGATATCTCTAGAGCCATGCATTCCTCCAAAACCCAATATACGGTGTTAATAGGAGACTTCAATGGAAAACTAGGCACAAGAGAGAACGGTGAGCTGAAAGTAGGGAAATTTGGAATAGGGCAACGGTACCCAAGGGGCCAGCAGCTGGCCGACTTCATGGAGAAAGAGGGATTCTTTATGATGAACTCTTTCTTCCAGAAGCGGCCCTACAGGAAGTGGACCTGGTCAAGCCCCGACGGTTCGACAAAAAATGAGATTGACTTCATTATGACGACCAGACGACAACTGTTCAGTGATGTCTCCGTGATCGCGAGGATGAAAACTGGTAGCGATCACCGAATGGTTAGAGGCACACTGAACCTAAACGTTAAGTTGGAGAGGTCTCGTCTAATGAAGTCAACGTTCCGTCCCCCTCGTGCTCTGTTACAAAGTCCCGAAACCTTTCAGCTCGAGTTACAAAACCGTTTTCAGTGCCTAGAAGACTGCAATGAAGTGGACGGTATGAATGACAAGCTCGTGGAAACTGTCCATGCGGTCGGAGCTAAGTTCTGCAAGACCCGCCGCAGAAAAACACAAAAACTCTCCGATCACACTCTTAATCTCATGGCTCTTAGACGGGAGATGAAGCTACATTCTTCAACAGATTTGACAGCATACAGGCAACTGAACAGACAGATCTCCAAATGCATGCGGCGGGACTTACGCAACTTCAATATAGCTCGTATTGAAGAAGCGATCGAGCGGAACCAAGGCTCCAAAGTCTTTGCCAGAGATCTGTCTGCCAGAAAGGGCCAACTGTCAAAGCTGAAGACGGAATGTGGCAGCATCGTTTTCGGGACACCTGAGATTTTGAGTGAGATTGAGAGGTTCTATGGGCAGCTGTACACAACATCGTTGGAGCCACACGCAAGTGTGAGTAACGATCCAAGAGCGAGTCTCATCCGACACTATTCCGAAGCTATCCCGGATGTCAGTCTGAGCGAAATTAGAATGGCTCTCCAGCACCTTAAAAACGGTAAGGCCCCAGGCGAGGATGGAATTACAGCAGAGCTTCTGAAAGCGGGTGGAAGACCGGTACTTGAAGTCCTTCAGAAGCTCTTTAATTCCGTCCTCCATGGTGGCATTACACCGGAGGCGTGGAGCAGAAGTGCGGTGGTCTTGTTCTTCAAGAAAGGCGACAACGCTCTCTTGAAGAACTACAGACCGATTTCCCTTCTGAGCCGCGTCTACGTGCTGTTTTCGAGAGTCATTACGAATCGTCTCGCGCGCAGTCTTGACGACTTCCAGCCTCCCGAACAAGCCGGTTTCCGAAAGGGCTTTAGCACCATAGACTACATACATACCCTTCGGCAAGTTGTACAGAAGTCCGAAGAGTACAATTTGCCACTATGTCTGGCGTATGTGGACTATGAGAAAGCCTTTGATTCCGTCGAAATTTGGGCGGTGCTGCAGTCCCTTCAGCGGTGCCGAGTTGACTGTCGGTATATCGAAGTGTTGAAGTGCTTGTACAGTAGGGCTACGATGGCTATCCGAGTACAGAACCAGAGTACGAAACAGATCCAATTGCAGAGAGGTTAAGACTGGGTGACGTCACATCCCCGAAACTCTTCACCGCTGCATTGGAAGACGTTTTCAAGCTTCTGGACTGGAAAGGATACGGTATCATCATCAATGGCGAGTACATCACTCATTTGCCGACGTTATAGTCCTTACGGCAGAATCGCTGGAGGGCCTAAGCACTATGCTCAATGACCTCAATAGTGTTTCCCAACAGATAGGTCTTAAGATGAACATGGACAAAACAAAGATCATGTTTAATGTCCATGTCACACCTATGCCGGTAGTTGTTGGGAGCACTAAACTCGAAGTTGTTGACGAGTATGTTTACCTGGGACAAATAGTCCGACTAGGTAAGCCCAACTTCGACCGAGAGGTCAATCGGCGGATTCAACTCGGCTGGGCAGCGTTCGGGAAGCTACGACACATCTTCTCGTCAGACATACCTCAAGACCTTAAAACGAAATTGTACAACAAGTGCGTGTTGCCAGTGATGACTTACGGAACTGAGACGTGGTCCTTCACTGATGGTCGTATGAGGAAGCTCAAGGTCGCTCAGCGAGCTATGGAGAGGGCTATGCTCGGAGTTTCTCTGCGTGATAAACTTAGGAATGAGGATATCCGCAGTAGAACCAGAGTAACCGACATAGCCCAACGGATTAGTAAGCTGAAGTGGCAATGGGCCGGCCATATAGCTCGAAGAACCGACAAACGATGGGGAAGAAAGGTTCTGGATTGGCAGCCTCGTACCGGTAGGCGAAGTGTAGGGCGTCCCCCCCACGAGATGGAGTGACGACCTGATAAGACATGCAGGAAGTCGATGGATGCAGGTGGCTCAGGACCGTGCTTTGTGGCATTCTTTGGGGGAGGCCTAAGTTCAGCAGTGGACTTGTGAAAGGCTGTAATGATGATGATGATAATGAGATTGAAATTAGATTTTTAATTAAGAGTAAATGCCAATTTTGAATAACTAAAAATAATAAACTACTTACCATTCAATGGCTTCAGAAGTCGGTACTATATCATAGTAAGTAAAATTAAAGCCCCTTCTTCTGAAACTATTATGTGGAAGTAATTTTGTTTTTCTTTTATTTTTGAAGTCGGCCTTAACTTTTTATTATTTTTTTTAGTACACTGCGGAATATAATAAGCTCGTATGTCGTCTAAACTGTTACATTAAAAACTTAGGTGCCTATTTTATACCTAAGGGTGTAATTACTTCTGCAAATAATATATAACCTATTTAATTAAATTATCATTTATGCGTTTAACAATTAACAATGACTAGCATACATGTAAAAGAACGTATAGTCGAATTTAAAACCTCCTTCTTATTATGATGTCGCGTAAAGGTACTAAAACCAAGACGCTGTTTGATCTACAATTAAAAACCTATCAAATGCATGTTTTGTACCACAATTCGTATTTGGCCTATGGTCTATGAGGCGTGGCTGCATAAAGAAGTATTCGTAATGAACTTGATGTTACGCCTGCTTGCTGTTTGAATATTAAACTACGTCTGACGAACGAGCGGCAGCATTATGTTCCCGTTACTGCAAGCAAGTTTCATGATGCAAGCCAGTTGGAGTGTAATAACACGCCGAGCATATATCGTCTAATGAAATAGCGGATACTCCTGAAGAAAGTCGTTTAAGAGAAAAATATCCCTTTTTAGCCGACTTCAAAAAGGAGGAGGTTCTCAATTCGAGTCTATTTTTATTTTTTCAACCGACTTCAAAGAAGGAGGAGGTTCTTAATTCGTCGGAATCTTTTTTTTAATGTATGTTCACCGATTACTCGAAGACGCCTGAAACGATTTAGAATATTCCTTTTTTGTTTCAAAAAGTATACTTCCCAGGTCAAGCAGTTTTAAAAAAATCAATAATAAATTATTTATTTATTATTACAAAAGAATATACTTAACATAACAAATATACATAACGGAATGGACACAATACCGGGTGTGAAAAAAAATTAATTAATATTTAAATAAATATTATATTTTCTGTGAGAATACCAGCGTAAAACAGCAGCTTAACACTGCTGTGTTTCGTATGATGAGTGTAAAGAACCGGCGACCCTTTTTACTGGAAAAGAGGCATTCCACCTTAGTCCTCACGGGTCACAACGCATATGCATTTTGATTCGCAAACGAGGATAAATTTAGATGTCTATGGGCCTCAGCAACCACTTACAATCAGGTAGACTGTGTGCTCATTTGTCACCCTAACCTAAAAAAAATACAAGAAGAGGCCTCAATAATTATTTTATCGAAGCTGTCTGAAAATTATAAAAATGTGTATTACTATGAAGACTTAGATTATTTACTCTCTAGATAGAGTAACGGCGGCTCAAAAGCGTCGAAAAAAATATCAGCTAACTGTTAGCCTCTAAAGCAATCCCCGCTCCTCACTGTCAATTTTAACGCCAAGAGATACGCACGCACGGCTCATTTTTAGAGGTAAATTATTTTGGTGAAAATGACAAGTTGTGCGATCAAAATCTGCAGAAATTATAAAGAACGTTTACAAACAACTATCAAAATCTCCTACCATCGCTAAGTAACTCAAAACTAATAGTAATTTAGGAAAACAAAACTAATAAATTAATAATTTAATTTACAAAATCAACGCGTCATTTTTTTAGTGTTGCCAGTCTTGGATTGAGAATTTACTCGTATAGTTGTCTTAAAAGCTGATGTATGTTCATTTTTACCCGACTGCACCAGAAGGAGGAAATACATCATGGTGTGTGTATATATGTGTATGTGGGTATATTTCAAAAATTGTTTGGCTTAGCCTACAGCCTAAACGGATGGACCGATTGTTTTTATTTTGCAAGCTTCCGCGCAGTCGGGTGTTTTTTATTTAGTCTTAAATATTTTTTCTTTTTTTTTTCTCTTTTTATTTGTATTACTAAATAGTATTGTATAATAATTGTCAAAATTGAATGTGACCATTTCAATACATGATTTTAAGATACCTATTGATCCTATAATTAGAAGTCGATGGGTGGACATAATAAGAAAAAGCCGTGGAGAAGAGTACTGGAAACCATCCAAAACCACAGTGATATGCTCTGAACATTTCCGTAAAAAAGACTTGTATTTTAGTTGAAACTGAACCTGCGTGTGGTTTTCTTCACCAAGTGAACCTAATAAGTTTGGTCGTCGAAAAATATTTGAAAATATGTTATTATCATATAGCTAAATTAGATAATTTAAAAAGTGATGCAACCTCAAAACGCAAATTATTAAAAAAATAACAAATTCAAAGAGAGGGCCATTAAATTAGTAGTCACAAACATTTAATGGTAAAAATAGGTTGAAAATAGAAGAGACTACTGTGCTCCTGCGGTTGACCTTAAAAGCAAAGCTTTAATGGGGCATCCATATATCAACTCTTGCTGGCACAATAATGCAAGACGGAATAATTCTTCCCAAAATTATCTATTAAACTGTAAAAACGCTATGGGATAAAATTTTACGGTAAAGGGTACCAGCGGGATAAATTATTTAACTATGACGCAGGTGAAGCCGCCGGCCAACCTCTTGTATTTTTATAAGTCGATACCATACATTAAATAATAAAACATATTTTGTAAATGCATATTTGATTTTTACTTGATTATATATTTTTTACAAAAAAAAAATAGATTCTAACTCAACAGACAACTAAACACAAAATTTAAAGCACCATATTAAAATATTATAATTTATGAATTTATTAATATGATAATTTTACAGTTTTTCCCCATTTTATCGGGATAGATTCATTAGATGATATCTCCCAGATAAAATGTCGCTGGTGTAAGTCATAGTTATTTATTCTGTCACCATAGCAACCGCTAAGCGTGTGTGGTGCCTCACGCACACACGCTTGTAAAATCTGGCCTGTTTTTGTTGCATCGCTCTTTGCGTGACGCGTTATCTAGAGAGTAAATAATCTAAGTATGAAGACAACTAGCGAAGAATGAGGAAAATAAATTATGGATTTTTTTTAAATGACCAAAAACTAAAATTTAAGAAACGGCAGACTAATTTAAATAAGAAAGAAGCAGTTGTACTTTTGCAAGTTTAGCCAAGAGGAATAATATGAAAATGAGCCAAAAGGAACGAAAAAGTAAATTTGAGTTAACATCTAATCAGCTTTTTTTGTCATTTTTTTTTAAATTTCTTTAAAAAGTTTTAACTACTAGAAAAAAGATGTGTATTAAATATCTATTTATGTTAAAGGGTTGAAGGGTGAACCCATATAAACTTGGAGAAAAATTTCCACCCTTAAGGGTAGCAAATAAATAACTTCTTTTTTAGCAATTTAAAATCGGCTTTTTATTAGAAAATAT